>JAUMJK010001501.1:0-40724 GCA_033558105.1 Coccyzus lansbergi | reverse complement strand
AACGGGCGGAATAAGGCGGGCCCTTACGCTGTGTGCGCAGCGGGGCATTACGACGGGCCCTTACGCTGTGTGCGCAGCGGCGCCGGGCCGAAGCGCGCGGTGGAGACGGCGTCGCTGGCAGCCCCGCGCGGGGCCTGGGCGGGCGGGACGGGAGGCGACGCGCGGCTCCGGGGCAGCTCCCCGGCTCCGCCGCCTCCCGCCTCGCCGCTTCCTGCCCCGCGTTCCCCGCCAAGAGAGCGGGAAAGAAACTTCCCCGAAAGTTGGCGCAGGCCGCGATCCCACAACATGGCGCCGGGCGCGGGGCCGCCATGGCGGGGCGGCGGGAAGGGCCCCCGGGGCGGCTGGGCCGGCGGCGGCTGGCGGGACAGCACAGCGCCCCAGGCTGCCTTTCCCTGCAATCACAGAATGGTTGGGGTCGGAAAGGACTTCAAAGTCCATCCAGTTTCACCCCCTGCCCTGGGCAGGGACACCTCCCACTGGATCAGGGGCTCCAAGCCCCTTCCAGCCTGGCCTTGAACCCCTCCAGGGATGGGGCAGCCACCCCTCCTCTGAGCAACCTGGGCCAGTGTCTCACCAACCTCCTCATGAACAGTTTCTTCCTAACATCTAAATCTTCCCCCTTCCAATTACAAGCCATTCCCCCTCACTGTATCCTGCGCTCCTTGATCAAGAGCCCCTCCGCAGCTTGCCTGGAGTCCTCTTCCATACTGGAAGCTACAAGAAGGATGTTGAGGCTCTGGAGCGAGTCCAGAGAAGAGCAACAAAGCTGGTGAAGGGGCTGGAGAACAGGCCTTATGAGGAGCGACTGAGAGAGCTGGGGGTGTTTAGCCTAGAGAAGAGGAGGCTGAGAGGAGACCTCATTACTCTCTCCAACTACCTGAAAGGAGGTTGTAGAGAGGAGGGAGCTGGGCTCTTCTCCCAAGTAACAGGGGACAGGACAAGAGGGAATGGCCTCAAGCTGCACCAGGAGAGATTTAGGCTAGAGATTAGAAGGAAATTTTTCACAGAAAGGGTCATTGGGCATTGGAACAGGCTGCCCAGGGAGGTGGTTGATTCCCCTTCCGTGGAGGTGTTGAAGGGATGGGTAGATGAGGTCCTGAGGGACATGATTTAGTGTTTGATAGGAATGGTTGGACTCGATGATCTGATGGGTCTCTTCCAACCTGGTTATTCTATGATTCTATGATTCTGCTTTGAGGTCTCCCCAGACACTTCTCCAGGCTGAACAGCCCCAGCTCTCGGCCTGTCCTCATTGCAGAGGTGCTCCAGCTCTCCGATCCTCTCCATGGCCTCCTCTGGACCCACTCCAACAGTTCAATCTCCCTCCTATATTAGGGGTTCCAGAACTGGACACAGCACTTCAGGTGAGGTCTCACAAGAGCAGAATAGAAGGTTAGAATCCCCTCCCTCTCCCTGCTGGCCATGCTGCTTTGGATGCAGCCCAGGACATGGTTGGCTTTCTGAGCTGTGAGCATGCGTTGCCAGTTCATGTCAAGTTTCTTATCAGCCAGCACCCTAAGTCCTTCTCTGCCGGGCTCCTCTACATAACATTGTCCCCTGACCTATATTGAAATCACAGTTTGCCCCGACTCAGGCGTAGGACCTCACGCTTGCCCTTGTTTAACCTCATGTGTGTTAGAGCTCAGCTGAAGGGAGTGAGATCCCCACTGGAGACAGGCCTGCCAGTCTGAGGTAGGCACTAAGGGAAAGTCTCAGCCTTCTGCATGGATTCAGGAAAATCTGCTCCCTTTTCCATCATTGCTGGGGTTCCTGTCAGGGTTACTCATATCTGGTTTGTGTATTTCTTCAGGGCAAGCACAAGGCAGTATTAATACCAGCTTTAGGAACCAAAGACTGAAAATAAGACTTGAAGCAGGAGCTGGTACTCAGAGGCATAACTTCCTGCCAAAAGGCAGCCTCGTCTTTTCCGAAAAGCCTCTATGCTTTACAGATTCTGCAGGCTTCCTGAATAGCCTGTCTGAGCATACAAGTGTCCTTAAACCCACAAGGTTGTCCCCAGCGTCTGAACTGTGCTGTGGTTGTGAAGTTAAGTTTCTTTGCCTGGTGTCTAGCAAATGCAAAGAATGATTAATGAGCATCAATTTACATTAATATTTGAGGAACTCTGTCATTTCACACAATACTGTCACAATTCTCCCCTGAAGTTCATTTTCCTGTACTAAACAAATTCTCATGATCTCAAAGGCCCTATTTTCTAAACTTCTTTTTTTTTTTCTTTCTAAACTTTTCTTTGTGGCCAGACGTGGAGAGACTTGGTTGTACCAAAGATATGGTGATTATGCTGTTCTTCAGCACTTCTACCTCTGGAATCAGAAAGGTGGATGACCACGTGGCTGGAGGCATAGTGAGGCTGCCTCGAACATTGCACTGACCTCTGCCCTGACAACTTCTGTTAAACCAGAAGCAAGCATGTCGTGAGCTCTGGGCACATTCAGCTCTCAACCTGGTTCATCTGACATCTAACACCAGAAAAGAGTAGAAGGGCAGAATTCCCCTCCCTTGCTCTGCTGCTCTCACTGCTTTGATTTTGATGAGCTGCAAGGCTGCTCCTTGATGCCAGCACATCACAGCGTGGTTCCAGACACTGGGAGACTTACTGATCCTTACTTATCTTATTTTGATAGAAATGGTTGGACTCTATGATCCGATGGGTCCCTTCCAACCTGGTTGTTCTATGATTCTATGATCCCAGCCAACACACCACTGCCTGTGCACCCAGGTTTCCAGAGTGAGGTTGCAGTTCAGCATTTATAGATCCCCAGGCCCCCTGAGCTCTGTAAATGCTGCTCTGTCAGAACACAGCCTGTTATTACAACAATTAACAGCATCCATTCCCCCTTTATTTGCCAGGTGAGAACCAAACCGAAGGTTCCATCTTGCGTGCCTGTAGTCAGCACTGGTGAGGCTGCATCTTGAATCCTGGATTCAGTTTTGGGCTTCTCACTCCAAGAAGGACTTTGAGGGGCTGGAGTGTGTCCAGAGAAGGGAGCAGAGCTGGAGAAGGGTCTGGAGCCCAGGAGTTCTGGGAATGTCTGAGAAACCTGAGCCTGTTCGGTCTGGAGGAGGCTAAGGGGACACCTCATTTATGGCCTCAAGTTGCACCAGGGCAGGTTCAGATCAGACATTAGGAAAAATTTCTTTCACAAAAGGGTTCTTGGGCACCGGCAGAGGCTGCAGAGGGAGGTGGCGGAGCCCCCATCTCAGGAGGGATCTAAAAGATGGGCCGATGATGAGCTCAGGGATGGTTTAGTTGTGTACAGGAATGGCTGGACTTGGTGCTCAGAGGTTTTTTCCAACCAAGCAGTTCAGTGCTTCTCATCACTCTCTGGAACTCCCAGAAAGGAGGTTGTAGTGGGTTGGGTGTTGGTCTCTTCTCCCAAGTGATAAGATGAGAGGAAATGTCCTCAAGCTGCACCAGGGCAGGTTTAAGCTGGGTGGTAGGAAAACTTTCTTCCCGGAAAGGGTTCTCCGGGTCTGGGACAGCCGCCCGGGGAGGTAGTGGAGTCCCCATCCAGGGAGGGATTTCGAAGCCGCGTGGCTGCGGTGCTTGGGGACGCGCTTGAGCGGCGGCCTGGGGCGCTTGGACTGATCTCAAAAGCCTTTTCCAACCGCAGGATCCCGCGATCGCAGCTCCTCGCTGCCCACCCGCGCCGGCAGGGGGCGCTCCCTGCCCCGGCTCAGCCCCGCACGGGCTGCTAAAACCGAGCCCGGGGCAACCCCGCCAGGGAAGGGGAATCAACCCCCTCCCTGGGCAGCCTCTGCCACTGCCCAATCACCCTTTCCATGACAATTTTTTCCCTAATGTTCAGCCTGAACCTCCCCTGATAGAGCTTGAGGCCATTCCCTCTCGTCCTGTCCCCTGTCCCTTGGGAGAAGAGCCCAACTCCCTCCTCTCCACAACCTCCTTTCAGGTAATTGGAGAGAGCAATGAGGTCTCCCCTCAGCCTCCTCTTCTCCAGGATAAACACCCCCAGCTCTCTCAGCCGTTCCTCATAGGGCCTGTTCTCCAGCCCCTTCCTCAGCTACGTTGCTCTTCTCTGGACTCGCTCCAGAAACTCAACATCGTTCTTGTGCTGAGGGGCCCAGAACTGAACCAGGATTCAAGGAGCAGTCTCACCAGTGCTGAGTCCAGAGGGAGAATAACCTCCCTGGCCCTGCAGGTCACACCATTTCTGATCCAAGCCAAGACGCCATTGGCCTTCTTGGCCACCTGGGCACACTGCTGGCTCATGATCAGTCCCTGTCAACCAACACCCCCAGGTCCTTCTCCTCCAGGCAGTTTCCAGCCAGACTTCTCCCAGTCTGGAGCTGCTCAGGGTTGTTGTGCCCCATGTACAGGACTCGCCATTTGGCCTTGTTAAACCTCATCTCACTGGTCTCAGCCCAGTGGTCCAGCCTGTCCAGATCCCTTTGGAGCCTCCCTACCCTCCAACAGATCCACATTGGTTTTGTTATCCTTGTAACTAATAAAAGAGAAATAAAAGATGCAGCCTGGCAAGGTGGCCTTGTATCAACATGGGCTATGGCAAATATGCAAAGGAATTGAGGAGACAATAGTCTTTTCTCAATATTGTATATAGTTTTCCTGGCTGTGCAAGAACAGTAGAGGTGTAATAACAATTTGTTCCTTTTATTTGAAGTTTTGGTCTACCTTGAGAAGAATAATTAAATGCTTTACAACTGTTTAATAGTGAAAACAAAAATAATACCTTGGATTTCACATGAGTTGTCTGGGAATAGAAAACAATGCGCTTTTCTGCCAATACAGAAGGAAATTTACTATTATGAGTCAAGAAAATGCAATCGTTTCAATAATACCCAGTTCGTGTATTGCTCTTAACTTAATAAATCTTCTCTCATGAAGATAAAATGCCTCCTAAAGTGCACTTCTGAGAGTCATGATTCCAGCAGGTTTTTTAGTAGGCATAAAGACAAGGTGCAGCTCACTCCAGGAGAATTTCAGCTCTGAGGAGCTGAAGCGTGTTAGGATGAGGAGAGCCAGCCAGCAGAAAGACAAGTGAGCCCAAAGCTGAAACAAACTGCTCTCCACGTGTATTTTTTCCTTCTTTCTGATAAGCTGTGGTTACAGCCTCTGGTGTCCCATTACCGACTGGCAGGTAACGCAGTGCTTCAGGAGAAATGGGAATTAGCAGCCCTTTTCTCAAGCTATTGCAAAAGGGCTGTGCAAACATATCTGAAGAAACATTCCTCCAAGAGTTTTAATCTCCTGGACATGCTTTGTTTTAAAGAGATTTAAAAGTACATTTTTTAAAAATTTTGAAATTCTCTGAACTAGGGAATTATTATTGTGTGCCATCATCCTAAATAAATCTGGGGTTATTGCTTTTTCAAAATGTACATAAATCTCACGGCAGTCACAAAGATTCAGGTAAGTTTGCAGGTAATATAAGAATGAGGCGTGTCATCCTCGAAATAATTCTCTTCCTGTTGGCAAATTAATATAAAAAATATAGGTGACTTAGTTCAGTAGACTTTTAAATTCAGCAGGTTTTTTTAGAGGTCATAGAATCATTTGGTTGGAAGAGACCTTTGAGATTATCAAGTCCAACTGTACCTGTGCACTACTAAACTTATCTCTGAGACCTCATGCCTGTGGTTAGAAAAAACACTTGATAATTTGGATCGGGAAGGCTTGGAAAGGTTTGGAAAAACCATCTTGGCAATACCTCCCTGTTTTTGCCAAGAGCAGAACAAATACCTTCCTTTCATCGTAGCTGGTAGGTGTTAAAATTTCAGCTTGCTATGTTTATCACGGTAATTATTTTCCATTTGCTGTGCGGTTGCTATCGGAGTGTACAGTGAAATGTATGTAAGGTTACACTCGGAGAACCAGAGGCAAGCGGTAGACAGGTGCTGAATATAAATTTCTCTAAATAGCGTCTCACCATGACTGCAACAATTAAGAACTCTTTGTGGTCTCATCCCGTGCTCCTAATTGAGACACCCGATGGAGCCGCGTGCTGTGGAGTTGCAGCGCGTGGTGGCCCTTCTGCAGGGTCCTGCTCTCCCACGTTATCTTAGCAGCACCCAAGCCCCACCTGTGGCACAGGTGAGGGAGTCATAGAATGCCAGGTTGGAAGGGACCTCAGAGATTTTATGGGGTTTAATGTTTTTAGGTGATCCATAGTTTCAGTGAGATGGCCCAGCACCCTGTGAAGCTGAGCCTTAAAAGTGGCTAGTGCGAGGGACCCACCACTGCCCAAGGAGATCATTCCAGTGTTTTACTGTTCTCACAAGGAAAACTTTTCTTTTGGAATCCAACCAGAATCGTCCCAGGAGCAGCTTATCCGGTTGCCCCTGAGAGAGCTGGGGTTGTTTATCCTGGAGAAGAGGAGGCTGAGAGGAGACCTCATTGCTCTCTCCAACTACCTGAAAGGAGGTTGTGGAGAGGAGGGAGCTGGGCTTTTCTCCCAAGGGACAGGACAAGAGGGAATGGCCTCAAGCTCCACCAGGGCAGGTTCAGACTGGATATCAGAAAGAAATTTTTCACAGAAAGGGTCATTGGGCACTGTTAGAGGCTGCCCAGGTTGGGGGCTGAGTTGCCATCCCTGGAGGGGTTTAAAAGATGGGTAGACGAGGTGCTGAGGGACATCAGTTAGTGGCAGGTGGTTGGACTAGATGATCCAAGAGTTCTTCTCCATCCTAGCAATTCTATGATTCCATGAAAAGGAGATTCTTAATTCAGAATATCAGGGTGTGAGGGGATGGGTGGGGGAGTGCAATAGGGGGGTGTGAAGGAATGGGGGCTGCATGTGTGTGTGTGTGAGGATGATGGTGAAGGAAGGAATGGGGTGAAGGGGGGACCTGAAGTGGAAGGGGTGGTGGTGAGGGGAGACGGCTGGGGGGACCTGAAGGGGAAGTGGCTGTGAGGGGTTAATGGGGGGCAACCTGAAGGGGATGGAGGGAGGGCGGGAGAGGGGAGTGGGGGTGACAGCCATGGGGGGAGTTCTAAGGGGGGAACCTGAACGGGAATCATAGAATCACCAGGTTGGAAGAGACCCACCAGATCATCGAGTCCAACCATTCCTGTCAAACACTAACCCATATCCCTCAGGACCTCATCCACTCGTGCCTTAAACACCTCCAGGGAAGGGGAATCATCCACCTCCCTGGGCAGCCTATTCCAATGCCCAATGACCCTTTCTGTGAAGAATTTCTTTCTGATGTCCAGCCTGAACCTCCTCTGGTGGAGCTTGAGGCCATTCCCTCTTGTCCTGTCCCCTGTCCCTTGGGAGAAGAGCCCAGCTCCCTCCTCTCCACAACCTCCTTTCAGGTAGTTGTAGAGAGCAAAGAGGTCTCCCCTCAGCCTCCTCTTCTCCAGGATAAACACCCCCAGCTCTCTCAGCCGCTTCTCTTGTTCTCCAGCCCCTTCCCCAGCTGCATTGCTCTTCTCTGGACTCGCTCCAGAGCCTCAGGGAGAGTGAGGGATGGAGAAGGGAAAGCGAGGGATGGAGAAGGAGGTGGGATGGAGAAGGGAGAGGGAGGGATGGAGAAGGGAGAACGAGGGATGGAGAAGGGAGAGGGATGGAGAAGGGAGAGGGAGGGATGGAGAAGGGAGTGGGGCAGCCATCTCTGGGGCCAGAGGCTGGACTGCAGGGCCTGGTTGGCCATGTGGGGGCGCTGCCCTGCGGCGGGTCCCCCCATTACCCGTCTCGCGTGGCTCCTCGGGAAGCCTCGCCCCTTTCTTTCTTCCTCCTCTCTCTCTTTTTTTTTTTTTTTTTTTTTTAAACCATTTTCCCCTCTTCCGGGCCGGGCTGAGGCAGCCAGCGGGGCGGGGCTCTCGCCCCTCCGCCCTCCCGCCCCCTTCCCGAGCGGCTCCATCCCGCATCCCGGCGCCGCCGCCTTCGCCTCCCAGCATGGTCATCAAGGTCTACATCGCCTCCTCCTCCGGCTCCACGGCGGTAAGAGCCTCCGGGCAAACTTGTGAGGGGCCAGGAGGGGGTTGCCTTCCCTCGAGGGGGCGGCCGGGGGGTGCCACGCACGAAGTGCCACTAAATTCCCTGGGAGGAAGGTGCCAGGGGACCAGGGAAGGTGCTAGGTTGGACACTGGGAAGAGGTTCTCTCCCCCAGAGGTTCTCTCCCCCCAGCTCCCAGGGAAGCAGTCGTGGCACTCAGCCTAACGATGTTCAAGAAGCATTTGGAAGAGGCACTGGGAATGGTGTCACTTTTTGCCTTGTCCTGTGCTCAGAGATGGGATGATGCAGATCCCTGGGGGTCCCTTCCAACAAGCTCCGCATCCACCGCTCAGCTCAGTTTGCTGGGACCCAGCGGATCATGAGCTTTAGGTTGGACATAAGGAAAAAATTTTTGACAGAAAGGGTCATTGGGCACTGGAACAGGCTGCCCAGGTAGGGGGTTGATCCACCTTCCCTGGAGGGGTTTAAGGGACGGGTGGATGAGGTGCTGAGGGACATGGGTTAGTGTTTGATAGGAATGGTTGGACTCAATGATCCGGTGGGTCTCTTCCAACCTGGTGATGCTATGATTCTATGATTCGCATCCAGAGGCTGCCCAGGGAGGAGGTTGATTCGCCTTCCCTGGAGGTGTTTAAGGAACGAGTGGACAAGGTGCTGAGGGACATGGTTTAGTGTTTGATAGGAATGGTTGGACTTAATGATCCGATGAGTCTCTTCCAACCTGCTTGTTCTATGATTCTATGATTCTGTGATTCACATCCCTTGTCCTGAACTGCGAAGGCAAAACCAACCCTGCTTGGGTTCTTTTCTTTGTTATTCCTGAAGTTTATTTCTAAATGGTGTCACCCTTGGTGTCAATGTTCAGGTTTAATGGGTTTATTCTTCACCCAAAGTGTTTTCAGGCACTGGAACCGGCTGCCCAGGGACGTGACGGAGTCTCCATCCCTACAGGGTTTTAAAAGACAGGCAGACGAGGTGCTTGGGGATGGTTTAGTATCAGACAGGTACGGTTGGACTCGATCTCAAAGGTCTTTCCCGACCAAGCAATTGGATGATTCTGTGAAGCAGTAGTGGCAGGCGTGTGCGGGTGCTGTCTGGGTGGCTGCATTTCTTGCTGTGTGGGAATACAGGATTTCGCTTCACGTGGCCCCAGCACATTATAGAGCTTGGGCAGAAGATTGTATTTTCCTAGAGGAAAACAGCCAAACCAAAAACGTGGGTGGTTGTGCCTGGGTTCAGTTGTGTCTCAGAGCGCTGTGTCCTTAGGATCGATCTGTGTGCGAGATGCCGTGAGGCTAAAATCCAGGGGAATTTGTCACCCTTAGCATGGATGTACTGGAGACTTGGAAAATGCCAGAGACTTAGAAAATGCCAGAGACTTAGAAAATGCCAGCTATTGCAGTCAATGATCGGTGACTTTTACTGCAAGTTGATAAAGAGACTGTGCTGCGGCTTTGCGATGAGCTTTTGTGTCCCTGTGAGGCTGTGCAGTTCAGGCACAGGCTCCTAAACTTTCATTGGACAGTGATGTACAGAAGATAAACCCCCTCACTGAATTCTTCTGCTCCAGTCAAGTGCAGTCATCGGTCTCTGATGTCCAGCAGATAAAATGCCATGTTGCTAAGCATTGCTGTTCATGGCTGTAACCCCTCGTTTAGCTCTGATGAGCCTGGTAGTGGCCGGGTGTAGATGGCACAGGAGTGCGGAGAGTGGTATCGCTTTCTTCCTGTGCCATTTTTGTTAATCTTGCTATCGATGCTGACATCAATGTACTGATGCTCACGGTGAAAAGCAGATGGTTTTCTGATGCTGTTCTGGAGAGCGTCTTGAAATCCTGAGCAGTTAATTCATAAGGGGGTGTCTGAAGGGATTTCTGCAGGGTTTGTACGAAATGATCATCTGGAAGGAAAGACGTGATGATTAGCAAACTTAAAAAGTAATTCTTTTTTTTTTTTTTCTAATGCAGCTGTTAATAGGTTTCAAGTTGACTGATTCGGTTGCTATAGATTTTTATCAGTGGCCTCATAATGGCAGTTATTGATTTCTGTCTGCATGGTGATACTAAGCTCCAGGGGTGCAACCGCTGATCGCAATCCTGACTATGTTCTCCTGGTTTTAAATTAGCTTTTTAATTATTAGCTTAGAGGTTTCTGCGACGCTGTCTCATCCTTTTGTGGATTGTAGGCACTACGCGGCTTGATTCTGTCTTTCTGCTGCCTTTTAGGCTCCTTTTGTGCGTTCTTGACTGTGGAATTTGAACGTAGCATTGGCGTAGGCTGTTTTTTTTTATGGAATTTGAGCTTAGCATGTACATAATTGCCAGTTTTATGACACATCTATACACACACGCACATTCGTGCCTGTGTCTAAAGCCAGCACAGCTCAAGTCGTGTTGTGGTAATGAGCAGGACTTGCGCGTTCTCGGTTTACTGAGTACACCAATGGTGTTTCTGTTGGCAAGGACCAGCCGAGTACCTCAGCGAGTGGCTGTTTTCTTTCCAGTATAAGAATTTTCATCAATATTTCCACCTAAAATAAGACATAGAGGCATCTGTTTGAGGGAAGGTGTGCTTGATGGGAACGAGTTGTTTTCACAGGGCTTAACCTGTCGGCGAGACAGGCTTGGAGGACTAGAGGAGCCTTTCTTTGTGTTGAATTTGAAATAACCCACTCAAGGAATGGAAAATCCACATCAGAGGAGGTTGCTACAGAGAAGTGGAACAGAGTCAAAGCCTTTTCCAGCAAAGTAACTAAACTGGCTACCATCAGCCCTGTAAGGGCTCCCACTCTGGCTAAGCGATGCCTGGCACTCTGTTATTTTGGTTTTTACAAGGCTAATTTGCTTGACTAGAAGCAAAACAGAAATAAGTATAAAACCTCTTCCTTTCTAGAAAATAACTGCCCCGTCTCTGTAAGTTGGTGGAGCTTTTGTGAGACTCTGGAAAGCTTCGTCTCCCATTGAAGGGAAAAGGGGCTGAGATTGCTCGGCACCTCCCAGCCTGGGGCTGTAACTCTTGGAGGGTGGCCAAATTTTGTGGTCTTTTATTGGCAAAGTCCTACTTTGTTACACAGTATAATTTGCCACATCACAGTCTCTAAAGTGTTTCCCCAAGGCACTGTTTTCCATGAGGTCTACATTCAGTAGGACCTATCTGTGAGGAAATAATCAAACTCACGTCTAAGCAAAATACTTCTACACGGGATTTCTGGTGAAGTTCACGTAATTCCCGTGTCTGTGTGTCATTCAGCGTCTGGGCATGGGTGTTGCAGCGGGAAGCGTGACTGCTGAGTTGCTCACGGGTGGCTTTTGCCTCATTGGGAGTTGCTCTCCATGTTTTCTTTGGTGTGTTCCACGGGCCGCAGACTCCTGTGTTTGCACACCAGGGTTTGCTTTGTGCTCTGTATGGTAAAGGTGACTTTGGGGTGGTTCGTTGCCATGGCTCATCTAAGCAGAGATAACTGAATGCGCTGGAAGTTTATAATTGAGGGCTAGGCCAAAATATGATGGTTGCAGTCTAAGTGTGGCCTCCTATTTAAATTGCACCCTGGAAATGATTGTGTAGTAGCTACAGTGCTGCTTCCTGCTGTATTTGGAAGTCCTGTGTGGAAAGGTGCCCTTTCTCTTTAATCTTTCTCACCGTGAACATTGTGGACTGGGGCAAGGACTCATGGGGGTGTCATAATTATGAAGATGAGCTGTAGACACCAGAGGTGGGAATGTGCACACACAGCTTCTGTCCAGGAGCCTTTGTGCACAGCACACATTTGAAGTAAACAGTGTTACTTGGTATGAGACAGCGTTGGAGGCTACAAACCTAAAATGAGAGGAGCAAATGTCGCATTCAGAAGCACCTAAGCGTTAACTCGAGCTGGGACTGTGCAGGCAGAGAGAGTGATTTTACTGTATACTTCTTCTCCCTAGTGACAGGGGACGGGACGAGAGGGAATGGCCTCAAGCTCCACCAGGGGAGGTTCAGGCTCGACGTAAGGAAAAAATTCTTCACAGAAAGGGTCATTAGGCAATGGAACAGGCTGCCCAGGGAGGTGGTTGAGTCACCTTCCCTGGAGGTGTTTAAGGTGCAGGTGAATGAGGTGCTGAGGGACATGGTTTAGAGATTGGTGGGAATGGTTGGACTCGATGATCCGGTGGGTCTCTTCCAACCTGATGATTCTATGATTCTATTCAGATCCTTCAGGAGATGAGGAGAGGCCAAAAAGTAATTAGATTCTGTCCTCTGGAAGAAAAAGAATATAAAGAGAGAAGCAGCTAAATTGCGTAAGTCCAGTCTGTGATTTCCTCTATGAGGGTTTAGGTATTCTCTTGGGGTTTGGGTAAGGGATTGCCTGGCTTTCCTGCAGCACCAGAAGCACTTTGGGCGCCTTCCTGACGGCAGCTGGCTTACCAGCTTTATTGATCTCCTGTGGAAGGGAGCCAGCTGTTTAAATTCTTCTCGGTCTTACGAGTGTGCATTTGTTGCCAACAACTGCATCGGCCTTCACCGTGGACTTTGTCCGAGGGAATTGTGCTTGTTCATCCAACTTTCCACTTGCACACTCCAGGAGAGTGTGTGATACGCAGAGACTGTGGCTGTGGATGCAAAGTGCCCACGCTGCAGAGGGAGGGTTGAGCTCTCCCATGTGGTGCTGCCAGTGCTACAGGCTGTGGAAACTGCTGCATCCAACACCTGGTGTCCAGACCGCTCCTTGGAGTCAGGAACATTATATTCATGGTCTACAGCTCATGCTTCCATCTCTGAAAGCTCTCCCGCCTCGCTTGGTTTGATGACTATGTGAGTGGTTTGAGAAGTGGCTCTTTGTGGATAGTTTTAGAGAGGAAAGGAAATCTGAGTTCGTTTTTTTTTCATTTAGAAAGTTAACGATGTGGGGTTTTCATGTTTTTCTTGTATTGTTTTCTTTCTTGGGAAAGGATCTGGGTCTTCTCCTCCCCACCTACCAGGAAACGAAGAGGAAAGTGGCCTGTGGTCTGGAGAAGAAATGTTTGCTTGCAATTCCTCCAACTCTGTTCCCCTGCATAGCCCAGTAAGGCCCAGGAGTGCTTTCTGGTGCTGCTGGGGATGTGCAGCCAGGGCCAGGTGCCTTCTGGAGGGCTACAGGCTGCAGCTGGGGTAGGACAGCTTTGGATAAGAGTGACTGGGAATGAGCAGAGATGTGTGTAACCATCAGCTCTTGTCCATGTCAGCAGCTCGAGGCTTTGGGAGTGAAGCCTCCTCATCCTTCAGAAGCAATCTCGGTGAAGTATGTAATGTCAGTCTATGTAATATGATTCCTTTTTCTCTTTGAAATCTTCTCCATTGAGAATTTATTAAATTTGCAGCTATAAGTGATAATGGAATTAGTGTAAACAAAGACCACCTTTGGCAACATAAGTGTAATCAGGAACTGGCTGTGGAAACTGTCTTGTTCTGTTTTGTTTAAGGCACAAGGTGGACAAGGTCCTGAGGGATATGGTTTAGTGTTTGATAGGAATGATTGGACTTGATGATCCGGTGGGTCTCTTCCAACCTGGTGATTCTATGATTCTATGAAGTAATACACAGAGAGATGGAGATTGTACCAAAAACATGATATTGTGCATTTAAATCCCTCTAGGGCCTTTTCCCTTTGCTTAACAGAACAAATGCAAATTTTGCCATCCTAAGGTAAAATGAGTGTGATCCACACGCTGTTCCTGTGCTGCATGGGCTGCTTTGAGGTATTGATTTTTAAACCCCTCTCTTGTGAAAACATAAAACGCACAAAGCACTTTTTTGGATACCCAGTGTTCACCCAATTTAATCTCTCTCAATAAAATGGTATGAGATGTTCTGAATTAGAGCTTTCAGGGCGGAAGACAAAATATCTAACGTGAATCTAGCGAGGCTGGTAGCTAGGATGTGTTCCATCTGCCTCTCGGATTGTGTTATTTTAAAGCCAGTATTCCAAACTCAAGATAAGTCAAATGTTTTCCTTAAAATATTACATTCAAATTTTTAATCGAGCCAGAAAGTAAATTGACTGCGGTGGTCGCAATAGTTTTAATATGTCAAAATTAAAAACATTCTACTGCGCTGTAATGAAAACAGTTTTCTGACTGCCTTAGAAAGATGGGAAAGGCTTCTCGCTGAGAATATCTCTAGATTGTCTGTGCAGGTAGGACAGTGTTTGGTTTGAGGTGATGCAGCAGGATTGTGTCGTTTTCCTGCACTGCTTGGGGAGAAAAGGAGCACTGGAACAGGCTGCCCAGGGTGGTGGTGGAGTCCCCATCCCTCGAGGGGTTTAAAAGACAGGTAGATGAAGTGCTTGGGGACATGATTTAGCAGTGGTTGGGCATGGTTGGAGTTGATGATCTCAAAGGTCTTTACAACCTAGTAAATCTATGATTCTAAAATATTCCCCTCTACAATAAGCAGAAGAGCTAAGGATGCAGCCCTCCTCTAGCCAGAGACAGGGGAGCTCTGCCTTATGTAGCTGTTCCTCGGGCTCCCCAGCCCCTGAGCTGCTGCCCTGGAGCTGCTGGTTTTAGTTTCCAGCACTAATTGGTGTTTTTGGAAATTCAGAAGGTGGTAAAGAGTGAATGAGGTTTAAGCTAGGAGGAACTCTGAAGGGTTAGCGTGGCCTGCAGACTGATGTCTGGATACAACAGAAGTGGTCTTCACATCCTTCCTTTTGGGTTTAGTTCCCTCTGTGAGAAGTGGATGAGGAGATTAGGTTTCTTTAATTAACTATCTGAAGTTCAGTTTTATTGGGGCTCTTTTTCTGTAGCGGTTGCTGCCTTGCTTTAAATTCTAAAGGCGCTCAAGCATAAAATTTTAACTATTGGCTGTCGAGGGGCTTATTGTTTGAATTGCTGTGGTGTCAAGAGCGAAGAAAGGAGTCAAAGGCAGCAGAGGTTTCAAAGAGATCTCAGGGAAATCTGCAAGCTACAGGCTATCTTCCTGTGAGGGACAAATGGATGTTGTTCTTTGTTAGATTCTTTCCCAGCGAACACGTGGACAGGGACAGAGGGAGAGGAAGAATTGAAACAGGGTTGGGGGAGAAAGCTGTGCCTCCCAGACAAATGAGGGCTTAATAGGGAATCCCAGGACTTCCAGAAGACTTTGAACGAACAGGTTAAAAACATCTTTTTCATAAACAAACAAAGCTGTGGTGGCAGAAGAGAGAAGGATTACGTTCCTTCTTCTTGGCTTAGATAATTGATTACATGCATTTTGATAGGAATGGTTGGATTCGATGATCCGGTAGGTGTCTTCCAACCTGGTTGTTCTATGACTCTATGATTTATGTAACTGTGGTAATGATGAGGATATTGGAAGGTATAGGCAGCTTTTGCAATATGTAGAAGCTTGGAGATCTATAGAGCTGTACGCTGAGCAACCCAGAGGAAGAGTGAGGGGACAAGGCGGTTGATGGAATGAGGTTGCACAGTGTTGAGAGCAACTCCAGGTGGGAAAGTGGGAAGAAACAATTGTCCTGTGCAAGAGTGAGGTTTAAACTACCCAGTACTGACTAGCAGAGAGAGGAATTGTATGAAAATATCATGTTGGTGGTCACAAAAAGCAAACAAAATGATGGGAATTTTTAGGGTGGGAGAGAGCAAAGGGAAAAAACCCCAGCACCACCATATCAGTTTGTGGTGAGTCTGTATCTTTTATAAACTGGATTTGTTGTCTTTTAACAGCTTTTCTCACTTTTTTATATAATTTAGTAATGCAACATGATGCTGTAAGAGGAACAACCAAATAAGGGATAATTCTGCAGATAAGAAGGAAAGAGCTGAAAAAGTGATAAGACAACGTCAGGCATTGGAGAACAAGTAGGAAGTGATCATTCATAGCTTTTCATAACTCAACAACTGGAGGAGAGCAAGAGAGACTTAGCAGGTGGCAGGTTCAGGAGAGAAGGCGTTCTTTGTTTGTCAACATGTAGTTTAATAGAGAAACTCACTGCCAGAGAATGTCATGTATGGCAAAAATTCCATGGGCTCAGGAAGCAGTGAGACAAATTAAGGGGGAGAACCTGTTAAGGGTTATTAAACATAATTACTGCACCTCTGACTGAAAACTGTGGATTATTGGTGTCTGGGAAGGCGTCATGTGGTGTAGCCCTCTTTGCCTAGTCTGTTGGCGAGCTCCTCCCTGGGATCTGTGGCCCGCGGAGACAGGATATTGGGGTGGACAAGTGTTGGATCTGACCCAAGAAAGCTGCTCTTCTGTTCTTGGATGAATTTGGCTCTGCTCCCAAAGCGTTTGATGGAAAAGCATATAGGCATGTGTTTGGGATATGCTGGTTTGGTTTTAATTTGGTCGCTATTACAAACTCTTGCAATTGTAGAAGCATCAGGAGGCCCTGGACGTTTAGGTGTAACCAGGAATTTCCTCTGAACTGCCAGCAGGTTCTGTGTTTGGCTTAAATTCAGACATTCCCAGTGTGCCTGAAGCCTTACCCCTCTCTGCTTTGCACGCTCTGAGATGCTGTGAGAGGCTGTAGGTATGAAAGGAGCCTTTAATTATATTTGTCCCTCGTATCTTCAAAACCAGAGTGGGAAGAAGTAGATGCTAATAGAATCATAGAATCACCAGGTTGGAGAGTAATTCTCTTGGTTTCATTCTGAACAACTGCAGTTAAGTGCAGTAGCCAGAGACAAGTCGTTAATGCAGTGGCTGCTGGCAGGATCACAACTTTCTGTTGGGAGAGAAACACTCAAGTCTCTAGATTTGGATGTTGAGTAAGACTTTGCATAGGGACGACTTGGAGGCTCTGGAGAGATTCCAGAGAAGAGCAACGAAGCTGGGGAAGGGGCTGGAGAAGAAGATGAGCAGCTGAGAGAGCTGGGGGTGTTTAGCCTAGAGAAGAGGAGGCTGAGAGGAGACCTCATTGCTCTCTGCAACTCCTTGAAAGGAGGTTGTGTAGAGGAGGGAGCTGGGCTCTTCTCCCAAGTGACAGGGGACAGGACGAGAGGGAATGGCCTCAAGCTCCACCAGGGGAGGGTTCAGGCTCAACATAAGGAAAAAGTTTTTCATGGAAAGGGTGACTGGGTAGTGTCAGAGGCTGCCCAGGGGGGTGGTTGATTCACCTTACCTGGAGGGGTTTAAGGGACGGGTAGACACGGTGCTGAGGGACATGGGTTAGTGTTTGATAGGAATGGTTGGACTTGATCCGGTGGGTCTCTTCCAACCTGGTGATTCTATGATTCTATCTCTTATTTTACATGTAATGAAATGTGCTGTGGGATCCAGATAGAGATTGGGGTGTTGGTAAGTGGGGCAGTCAGTATGAAGCAAGCCCTGCCAGGTGATGCACAGCTTCTGCCCAGGGTGTGAGCTGGGCGTTGTGCTCAGGTGTGGCTGGGGAAAGGTTTTCATTAAAACTGGAACATCACTGTTTTCCTGGGCTCCTGGACAGACAGGGAGATATGAATGGGAGCTTGTGGGAGTGAATGTGGCTGTTCTTTATCACAGTCTCAGCATTTCTTGTGTACAAAGCGCCAGCGTTTGGTGATATAGGCAGAAACCTCATTGCTCTATACAACTACACGAAGGGAGGTTGTGGAGAGGAGGGAGCTAGGCTCTTCTCCAAAGTAAAAGGGGACAGGATGAGAGGGAATGGCTTCAAGCTCCGCCAGGGGAGGTTCAGGCTTAATATAAGGAAAAAAATCTTCACAGAAAGGGTCATTGGGCACTGGCAGAGGCTGCCCAGGGAGGTGGTTGATTCACCTTCCCTGGAGATGTTTAAGGTGCAGGTGGGTGATGTGCTGAGGGGCATGGGTTAGTGTTTGATAGGAATGGTTGGACTTGATTGTTCAGTGGGTCTCTTCCAACCTGGTGATTCTATGATTCTATGAAAGTTACTCTAAAACCAGCAGGATTTTGCAGGTGGAAAGCAGATGCTGACATACACAGAGCTTAGACCTAGGTAATAAGGTAGGTGTATCAGAAACGCCTACTGCCTTAGGCAGAGGTCAAAATAAACTGGCAAAGCCCAATGTAAATAGAAAGCAGGCAGCCTCTAGGGGAAATAGTAATAATTTTCACAGAAACCCACGTTTTTATGAGAGTGGTAGTTTCCAGGCATGTTTAAACAGCACATCTGGATTCACCTAATGGGATGAACCTTTGGCTGTGTTAATGTCCCTGGGAGTTTTGCCATAGTCTACAGCAGGACAAGACTTGACTCCTTAGGAAATATTTAATCCTGCTGATCCAGGATCATTCCTGTGCACATGTACTCGGCCAGAGCAGCAGCTGCAGAGCAACTGGCAGAACAGGGGAGCAGCAGAGTAACCCAGTGAAGGAATTAAAAATGTATCTTGGTGGACACGGAGAGAAATGAAGTTCAATAGAGACTGATTTATGGATGAATGGTGTAGGATTTTTTTTCCCCTAGGCAGGAAATACAAAATTTGTGAGTAGAAATGAAAATATAAAAAGGGACAGGTTTGCAAACTCACTTGTCAGTGACCTGATAATCCTGATTATGAACTGGAAATTCCTTTCCACCCTGTAATGCAGATAAGCAAGTCTCATGCTTTTGGTAGCAAAGTTCATGAAACGCTTGTGCTTGAGCAGTCTTTTTCTAAATTTCTTATCCTTTCAACACATTAAATTGTATGAGGAGGGAGCCTTGAGAGCCTCCGTTTCACCTGCAGAGGACCGAGGTTTGAGTTGTGCATGCTGTGAAAGAGATGAAAGTAGGTCCATACAGCTGTCTCGGGGAGTGTTCCTTCCAGGAATTTACACCTGTATAAGCTGAGGAGCAGCTGGACAGGCTGCTGTGTCTTCCCTGTAATGATTTGGGACTGAAATTAGCAGCTTGGAAGGCGTTAAGATAGCCATCGCCTCACACTGCCAGCCGTTGAGCTGCTGCTGAACCACATCAGAGGAATGAAGCTATTTTGGCTGCTTGCCCAGCCCTGGAGGACTCCGTCCTACAGCAAATAAACAGCTGGGGGACTTCATATTTAAAAAAATTACAATGCAGCACGTATTTGTCGTAGCTTCTGATTGTGGTATGCAGATAGTGGCTTGCATGAAGGCAGAAGGAAGCTTGAGGCTTAAAGAAGAAAACCAAGAAGATACCATGGTGACGAAAGCGATCTAAAAACCTTAAGAAATAACAGTGGGGGGTTGTGAAGTGGCCTCCAAGGTGCAGGCAGCATCCGGAGTAGTGCCCATGGTCCAGGGTGGAAGGTGGCACTTCTCTTTGAGCTGCAGCAGTGCAGTGGGTGGAGAAGCTTCTTCATGGGAAGGACCTTGCTGTGCTGGAAAATGCTCCGTTCTTAATTCCTGCACAGAGTGACTGCAGGCCGGCTCCTTAGAAGTCCTCCTCGGTGCAAACCCCTGGGCATTGGCCTTCCTGGCTGCTGCAAGCAGAAATTGGCCAACTCCTGTGTTGCTTTATCTATCTAAACGTGGCCAATTCTTGTGAATTTCTGTTTACCTCCCTCTCAGTGTTTAAAAACCATAGTTTCTGAAGTTACAGTGTTTTGTGCACTAATATAAAGAGGGGATGTGGGTCCCCAGGCTGATACACACTGGCAATGTCACCCACGGCAGTGGATGCTCACAGAGCTGATGCTGGTCCGGGCTGCCCTTTGCTCCATCTCTCGGCTCAGGGACGCTCTGGTGTGGCTGTGCTGAGCTGCTCTTCCACCTCAGTACAGCCTGAATGACTTTGGAAAGAGTGGTATTTGATCCACAGCTTTCCTCTGAATCCCCTCTTCCTTTGTATTGTGATCTTTAAGTATTTTAGATCAGGATAAAAAAAGCTTGAAGAATTTATTTGTTTTAGTTTTAGAGTAGCCGTCATCAAAAAGATACTTTTGCTAAATAATGTCTCTGTTCCACAAGTTCTTTGGCAGTAAAGTAACATGGAACAGAAACACGTGGATTTAATGTAGAATCCCTGAGGTCATATTGTATCTCTTCTTAAAGTAGTTTTTTTATTTAAAGTTAATAAATGCCTGGCAGTATAAAGGCGGTGAAACAACAATTAATGCTGTAAACTTTTAGTCTTGTCAGTTAATTCAGTCTTTCTGTGTGCTAAACCATACAGGAAATGAAACTTCTTTTTATCGCAAACCACAGGGGCTTCGTGCAGCACTTGTCTGTGCATTTAACTCCTTTCCCAACCAGAGTTCAGCACTCACCAGACAAACAAAACAAAAAATGGTTTCCCCTCTGCTCTCTTTGCCATCAAGGGCTCCTCACGGCCTGTATAAATGCTCTGAAAAATGACAGTCACACCCGTGTAAGTACATCCCCAATGTACATCCCGGGATGTACCCGTTTTGGGTACATCCTTGCCTCTCTCTGGGGTTGTTGGTGGAGGGGTGTCTGCTCAGGCTACTCCCTGTGAAGATCAGCCAAGTGCTGTGCAGAGTGTGGAGACCAGAGCTCCAGGGTGGAACAAGGCAGGACCTGGGTTGTTTTGTTTTAGCTGACATAACACGACAACCACTTTTTCTAGAGAGTAGTCACTGCTGATATTGCACGGACTGGGACCCATCCCAGAGCCCTTTGTGGAGATGAAGATGAAGAAGGATTAGTTCATCTGACTTTCAGAGGGAGACTGGCTGAAAAAAAATAGACTCAGAACTTGACAGTGGTGGTGAGGTCCAGACTTTCAGGACTAAAGCCCTTTCTAAAGCTTCTAGGGCAAGTATAGGCTGCCCAGGGAGGTGGTTGATTCTCCTTCCCTGGAGGTGTTTAAGGGACGGGTGGATGACGTGCTGAGGGACATGGTTTAGAGATTGGTGGGAATGGTTGGACTCGATGATCCGATGGGTCTCTTCCAAACTGGTTGTTCTATGATTCCAAGTAATCAGGTTTTCAGTGGCACGCTCGGTGTCTTTTCCCCTGCTTTTCTCAGCCACGTTGCGACCTTTTTAATATCAGGAATATGTCACATTCCAGAGGGTTTTCTGCACTTCATGTGATGATCTTGTTGGAGATAAACACTATGTGATACAGACAGTGTATAAAGCCTGTTTATAAGACTGGGCTGTGGTGTGTTTGATACTGTTTGTAGAAACAGCCAGAATTGATCACTAACCCAAACAGCAAAGTAAGCAAGCAGTGATTTGAAAAGAATAATTATTCCTGCCACTAACAGCTTAGGGAAGGGAAGTCTGAGAAGCAAAGGGTGCATTGGATATTTCTGCCTTCCTACTAGCCCCAAATCTTCATCAGGGAAATGGAATTGTTGGAGGTGCTCTGGCTGATGGACTCTGAGCTCGTTCCAGACCCAAAGGCAGTTTTTGTTGAGCAAGTGCTGTGGTTTGCACATCCTTCTCTTGGGTAATCTTGGAAACCTGGTGCTGACTGCAGGATAACACGGTGTGTGTTTGGTTCCTTTGTCTGCCTTCCCTGCCACTCTCAGGTTTGTGGTATTGAGGAGCTATGTTAGGTTTATATTGGTTTCTGGGAGGAGCAGATCTTGGTTTTTATTTAGCCCTGCGCAGAGTTTGGATGCTGTGACTCCAAGCACGTTACACTTCCCGGGAAATACAGCCTGCCAAGCTCCAAGGCTGCTGCTGAAAGCAACTGTGCGTAATAAATGAGGACTTCATATTCTGCTGCTTATGCTTTGTTAACGGATAACCGAGATAATGGAGCCTGTATTCCCACAGTAGGAAGCTGCCTTTCTGTTGGTTTTGGACCAGATGAGCAGTTTTTCAGGCTTATGAAAGTCAAATGCCACAAAATTGACTTAGAAAATTGCCGAGGGTCAGTTTATGTTGTATTGCAATGGTGGCGTTTTCCTTTTGATAATGATAACTCCATGTGCTGCCATGGTTTGTGGAGTGTTGCTGCACGTGGTTGAACCTACGGCTTTGCGCAGCGTCAGTGTTTCTTTACATTCTCCATCTAAAGCAAGATAAGGGGAGGCTTTGGTCTGGAAGCATGATTTTGTGAGATGTGTTTATCTTGGCTAACTTCAGCAGTCTGGTTGCAAAAGAAGCTATAAAAAAATCCTGATTTGTGGACATTTGCAGTTGCAAATCCTTTCTTTTAGTGAATGGAGGAAAGGCCAGAGACAGGAGTGGCCCGAGGACATGGTTTGATATATGCTTTCAGGCCATGTTGCTGCTGGGAGAGGTAGAGCTGCATCCTCTGGCTTGTTTCCTTCCCTGCCCCTTTCCTTTCCTTGCTGTGGCACACGGTAAGCTGGGCTGAGCTCTCCAAACCAACACTGCTGTGCCACTGGAAGAATTTCTGTGGCTCAGACCTGCAGGTAGCCACTCCAAGGCAGACACTGATGCAGGAAGGGTTGAAGGCTCAGTGACAAGCCCTTGGAGTTCAAGGAGACAATCTCATTCCATAACCCTGATGTACGCAGGTTGAATGTCTATGGAACGAGGCAACAAGTCACGCTTTCCCAGCAGTCCTTCCTGGATCACCCTTCCCATGCCCGGCGCTGGAGGAGGTGAGGCCTGGGAGCAGCCTGGGCTGAGCCTCTGCACAAGGATGGGCTTGTTTTTAATGCTTGTTTCAGCTGCTTGAAGTGCAAAGTCCAACCATCCTTTATCAAACAAGGCTCCTGGTTGGGCTGGTAGCAGAAATCTCACAAGGGGTGGGGAGAATGGGGCCTGAAGCGCAGTGTGAGCACTGTTAAGGGGTCAGGTATCTCCCCTGATTTAAATCAAGTGCAAGTCTGACACCTCTCCAGGTCTGAAACACCTCAGCCTGTGTTCAGCAGTCAGCAGTTTCGTTTGCATTCAGTGTTTTCCTGTGTTCAGGCTGTTGGGTTGTCTACAAAAAGCATCACGTAGGAAGAGTTGGTTCCTCTGTAGTAACAGCTCCGGTACTGCCAGCCCCTTCTGTGACTTCTTGGGTTTCAGCTCCTCCCTTGCCCAGCTGCTGGGGATCTTGTTTCACGTGCGCAGAAACGCAGACTGTAGAAAGGCTCGCAGCCACCCCACGAGCAAATGTCTCTCTTAGATGATGAAAAGAAATTTTAAATGTTAAAATCATAGAATCGCCACATTGGAAAAGACCCACTGGATCATTGAGTCCACCCATCCCCACCAATCTCTAAACCGTGTTCCTCAGCACCTCATCCACCTGCACCTTAAACCCCTCCAGGGAAGGTGAGTCAAGCCCCTCCCTGGGCAGCCTGTTCCAGTGCCTAATGACCGTTTCTGTGAAGAATTTCTTCCTTATGTCGAGCCTGAACCTCCCCTGGTGGAGCTTGAGGCCATTCCCTCTCGTCCTGTCCCCTGTCCCTTGGGAGAAGAGCCGAACTCCCTCCTCTCCACAACCTCCTTTCAGGTAGTTGTAGAGAGCAATGAGGTTTCCTCTCAGCCTCCTCTTCTCCAGGATTCATCCCCCGACTCCCCAGTGCTTGAATACTGTTCGTTAAGAGCAGAATTTGACTTAGGCTGTGATAATATGCCGATCCTTAAGGTGCCTTCTGAGAAAGTAAACTTAGAACACATTAAAAAGCAATCAAGCCTTCATTAGGCAGAGCTGCTAACTGCTGCTTGCCAGAAGCTGAGAAGATATAAATAAGGAAATGTTACTTGTACTTGACTAATGGGTACAAGAATCTGCTTTTGGCCACTGCTGGAGGAGAGTAGCTGAGCAGACCTTCGATGCGATGCAGCAGTTGGTTCTGAGCTATTTATGGCCATTTAGTATTTTTCTTACCAGAATTTGGCTGAAATGGAGCTTTGGTAGGATTGGCTGTAGTGCGTGTCCAACACAAAGCTAGCGACACTCTCAAATCCTGCTGCAACATTGAGCTGGAATGCTATGGACAATGAAATTCAAGAGTCAATACCAGTTATGTTTGTGTATTTGTGACTGTTCATGCCAGGTAACACTAACAAAGGTGAACTTTTTATAGATTTACTTCTGTCAGCTGCCCCTGTAATTATGCCCACAATGCGATTAAGGAGTTGCTCAATGTCCTCCAGCCTGAAAGCCAAAATCCCAGTGGGGGTTTTATCCACTTTGCCGTCTGTGTCAAGGAGTAAATAAGTGAGTGGGAGTTGGGTCCATAAGTGCCTTGGGCTCTGTTGAGATTCCCAGTCCCCAGGACTTTACACAGAGGTGATATTATACTTCTGTGTTGGGTTCCTCTGGTAGAAAAAAAACTTGTTGAATGTGCTTGGATCTTTTGACTTGGGTTTTCTTGGCGTGGGAGTTGACAGATTTTTAGGCCGTGGGTTATTGAATTAGTGCACTTACAGTGGCGTTATAATCCATAAGAGATGCTTTTATTTTCGTTCTCATGAATCAGCTTTTCTATTTACATAACTTTCTACGGTTTCTGGAGCAGGTTGTGGTCTTGTTTTGGGAAGTACAGACTTTGTCCTTTGTTCTAGTTACGTTCTTGGCTTGTGCTGCAAAATCTGCTGTGTGGTACCTTATGCCTGGATAATACCCAGGCAGACCTCATGCCTCCAGGCGTGATGCTGCCTCCAGCTTCCCTAACCTGCGTTTCCTCCCCCAAAACTTGCTCTGAGTGATGGTTTTGCATCCTTTCACCCCAAGACCTTTTCCTGCTTTTCAGAAGTGTCTTCCAAACCCACACCTGAGCAGTGGGAAGTGGTATCCCACTCTCTCCTGCCCTGGGCCTCGGGCTGGCACGTGGTGCTGAGGCAACTCGGGTTCAGGGGGTGCCTGGTGGCGAGAATCATGTCAAAATAAACAACTTCTAAGCTCCTGGGGGCAAACCGCATCCAGAGAGAGCTGCTGGAGCAGCTATGCAGGATACATGTTGATAATGCCGTGGGCTTTCCCAAAGGGCCCCAGAGGGAGAGAGTAAGAACATCTGGATCCCATCTGGACGTTGCTTCATTTCTGCACAAAAAAAAGCAGCACAAATACAGCCTGAGCTTTCCCAGCCTCCTGCGTTTGATTTAGGTTGCATAAGTTGATGGTCGGTTTGCTGTATTTATCCTCGGTCTCATTCCTTACAGACCAGAAACCAAGCATTGGGAAAGAGCATGATGATGATGATGATGTTACTGTGGGTAATGCTGGGCTTAAAATAGCTGGAACAAAGAAGTGGTTTGAGTTCTGTAATGATAATTGCCCAGACCTAAAAATAGGTAGATGTTCTACCAGGGAGAGAGAAGTAAGAGCGAGATGCAAGCCGCTGGGGTCCCAGCCTGCTGTAAGGTGCTGCCTCACTACTGGGAGGCTGAGGAGGCAGCTAAGGCCACACGTCTGCTGTAAGCGATGATATAACCATGTCTGGGAACTTGATAGGAAATCTCTTTAAAGTTCTCTCAAATCCTCACAGTAATGTTTGAGCCATTTAATCGTATCTTGGGGGCGAGATGTTTTTTCTCTGCGTGGAAGGCAGAACCCAGGACCCACAGAAACGGTGGAGAACCCCCGTGCTGAGTGCCAGAGCAGCAGTGTTGTGTGATCAGAAGAGCAGTGCTCACACTGTAAACTTGCTCTGGGTTCCATAAATAGGTTTCCAAAATGTGTCTATTGTCCCACAAGGAATTTATTTATAAGCTGGGACTGGAAAACAGGCCCTATGAGGAACGACTGAGAGAGCTGAGGTTGTTTAGCCTGAAGAAGAAGAGGCTGAGAGGAGACCTCATTGCTCTCTCCAACTACCTGAAAGGAGGTTGTGGAGAGGAGGGAGCTGGGCTCTTCTCCCAAGGGACAGGGCACAGGACAAGAGGGAATGGCCTCAAGCTCCACCAGGGGAGATTTAGGCTGGAGATTAGGAGGAAGTTTTTCACGGAAAGGGTCATTGGGCATTGGAATAGGCTGCCCAGGGAGGTGGTTGATTCACCTTCCCTGGAGGTGTTTAAGGGATGGGTAGACAAGGTCCTGAGGGACATAGTTTAGTGTTTGATAGGAACGGTTGGACTCGATGATCCGATGGGTCTCTTCCAGACTGGTTGTTCTATGATTCTATGAAAAAAGAACAAGACTTGAACAAGCCCCAACCCTGTCTTGGCCAGGAGCGCAAACTGGACTATTGTGTATGTGTATACCTGTGTGTACCAGAGAAGAGATACTTATTTGAAATTCATTTCAGTATTTAAAGTATTTAAAACAACTGTTTCCTTGCAGTGGGGTGGTGCTAGGAGCTGTTGGACAGCCAGCTCGCAGTCCTGCCTGGAACTGGGGATGCAGCCCTGCCTGCTCGCTGGGCTGAAGTCCTCCAGCATCGCCCCTGCCTCCTTCCTGGTGATCATCTTTCTGTTGAGGGTTTGTGTGGTGTTTTTTCCTTCAGTGAGGAAAGGTTTGGAGGAGAAAAAAATACCGAGTCTGAAATGTTGCAGCGTTTTCTGGAGAGGTTTCTACCACTAAGGTTTTAACCCCACTTTGAGGTTAAAGCTCCATTTTTGAGGGACTGTGGTTATTAGGGAAACATTACCCATCGCTGCTCTTGGCAGCTCTGGCGTTGTTCCTCTTGCATTACTGACGTCATCGACTGATGGCGAGTTAGACCTGAGAACAGTAAATTTATACTGCTGGCGTGTGTTCAAGTGAGGGACAATGCTTGTTCATAATTCTAACCTAGTCTTTGTTGCAGTGTTTTTCCGTGCACGTGCTCCGTCAAAAGCCGGATGTTTAACAACTGCCGTGTACTGGGAAAGGAAGAGAATCCTAACACACAAGGATATCTGAAACAAAACAGGCTGCTGGAAGCATCAGCTCCTCATCCTTCTTGCATCTTTGCAACCCTAAACAGGCTACCCAGGGATGGGGTTGAGTCACCTTCCCTGGAGGTGTTTAAGGTGCAAGTGGATGAGGTGCTGAGGGACATGGTTTAGTGTTTGATAGGAATGGTTGGACTCGATGATCCGGTGGCTCTCTTCCAACCTGGTGATTTTATGATTCTATGATTCATGTTGCTGATGTGAATTTGTATGCAGAAGATTACATCTTGGTGGTGAGACTGCACTTAGCCACTGATATTTTGCCATGAAGCTGTTCCTGTCTCTGGAACAGACAGTGAAAGCCAAATTCTGTCCATCCGTCCATCCATCCATCCATCTATCCACTCATCCATCCATCCATTTATTTTGCTCATTCCCATCCCCTCCTGCGTGCAGCCTCTTTACTTCCTTGCAGTTGTCTCCTCCCCAGCCTCAGGACCCTGCCCCACCAGCGTTCTGCTCAGCTTCCCAGCTCCTGTGCTGTTTGCACACTCCCAGTTCTCCACTGGTGCTCTCTGCCCTGCTATCCATGTCAGGAGCACTCGGTATAAACAAGGATTTTCATGTTTGCAGACTGCCATTTGCTGCAGCTAACAGGATAAATAGCTTTAGACGTGACAGTTGTTTGCACAGGACAAAGTGTGGGATCTGGAAAGGCTCTGGCTGGTGTCCGTGCCCAGGAAGGCAACTGGGAGAGGTTTTCTTGGAAGTGAGTGCTGTGTGTTGACAGGCGCATCCTGAAGAAAGGCTCCTTGCTCCTTCCCAAACATGGGCAGCAGGAACTATCTTCCAGGCTCTTGTCCTGAAGAGAACGTATGCCCTTTTGAGTAAGACAAAACACCCTGAAGCAGCAGCAGGCGTCTCTTGCTCTATTTTAGGCACTTCCCGCAGTATTCCAGCATGGAGATTAATAGAAATTTTCTAAATAAAATCCCATCAATTAATGTGGTCTGGCAGCTCTGTGTCTGTTTTGCCCAGCAGTTGATGCTACGGTTCTCTGGAGCATCAAATACTTTTGTCTGAGTGCTTGTCACTGTGCTTGGAAGACTCCCCTGGGGAGTGAGGAGGGAGAGATCAGTGTTTAATCTTTTAGCTTGTTTTTCCCTTTGGCCAGACAATAAGGGTTTCAAGCTAAGGACTTGCACATCAACACCAGCTCCTTGCTTTTCATTACAGTTCGTCAGAGACTCCCTCCCTTCGACGACAGACAGACTAAGACCAGCACAGAGGCCAAACTGCTATGCCAGCCTTCCACACGGTGCCTTTTCTAGCAGAACAAACACGTGTGCAGCTTTGATAGCTCCTCACACACAAGCAGAGAGGGTTATTTGCTGTGATAGCCCTTCAGAGCTCTGGTTGTGAACCTGAGATCAGGTCATGCTACCTGTTGCTGAAACATCAAGCCAGAGATTGCCTGTCTCTGTGAGACCCAGCTGAGACTGAAAAATCAAGCCAGAGACTGTCTGTCTCTGTGAGACCCAGCTGAGATCATAGAATCATAAAATCATAGAACAACCAGGTTGGAAGAGACCCATCGGATCATCGAGTCCAACCATTCCTATCAAACATTAAACCATGTCCCTCAGCACCTCATCCACCCATCCCTTAAATACCTCCAGGGAAGGGGAATCAACCACCTCCCTGGGCAGCCTATTCCAATGCCCAATGACCCTTTCTGTGAAAAACTTCCTCCTAATCTCTAGCCTAAATCTCCCCTGGTGGAGCTTGAGGCCATTCCCTCTTGTCCTGTCCCCTGTCCCTTGGGAGAAGAGCCCAGCTCCCTCCTCTCTACAACCTCCTTTCAGGGAGTTGTAGAGAGTAATGAGGTCTCCTCTCAGCCTCCTCTTCTCCAGGCTAAACACCCCCAGCTCTCTCAGCCGCTCCTCATAGGGCCTGTTCTCCAGCGCCTTCACCAGCTTCATGGCTCTTCTCTGGACTTGCTGTGAGGAGTGTGAGGATGTGTGTGTGGCTGGGAATAGGAAAAATGGTTTAAAAACTAACGTTCTCAGGAGAGCAGAATACTAATCACCCTCAAACTTAGAGCTCTTGTTTTAGGTGGCAGAGGGTATAGTTTAACAGCAGATTGGGCAAGAACTTGGTTTTCTTGTTTCTCCTTAAAAATCACGGGGCATCTCATAGAATCATAGAACAACCAGGTTGGAAGAGACCCATCGGATCATCAGATTCTAGACAAGTTAAGGACCTGAGATTAATGAAAACGAGCTCAGTGATTTACAAATGATGTGAAAGCATTAAATAAATCTAATTTTGGGGAAAAAATCTCTCTGTATTCCTGAGTTGGTCTGTGGCCCCAGGTACTGCTCACTGGGAGAGGAGGATATGCTTAGAGGAGAAACCTTTCCCATATTTCCTCCTACAGAATCAGTCATGAGGGAAGTGGTCTCTTTTACTTTTCTTTGAGCTGGATGGCACAGTGGAGGAAGACTTCTCCTGCCTGCTCCCTCCCACTGTGACCCCCATTACTATTTTGATAGGAATGGTTGGACTCGATGATCCGGTGGGTCTCTTCCAACCTGGTGATTCTATGATTCTGTGATTCTACTAAAGGCAAGCGCAGGAACCTCTTACCATTAGATTCGAGTCTGCTGAGGAATGTTTGTCTACACATCCTGTAAGATGGATTATTTCCTCGGGGTGGAGTTAACTTGACCGTTTTTTATTTATATTCAGCCATGATGAAAATTAGCAGATCATAGAATCATAGAACAACATAGAATCATAGAACAACCAGGTTGGAAGAGACTCACCGGATCATCAAGTCCAGCTGTATCATGGCTATCAGTCACTTGGTCTTTCAGTCTACTAAAATCACCAGAGCTCTCCTACTCCTTGATCTCTCCTACTCTCTACTTGAATCATAGAATCATAGAACAACCAGGTTGGAAGGGACCCATCGGATCATCGAGTCCAACCATTCCTATCAAACACTAAACCATGTCCCTCAGGACCTCATCCACCCGTCCCTTAAACACCTCCAGGGAAGGGGAATCAACCACCTCCCTGGGCAGCCTATTCCAATGCCCAATGACCCTTTCTGTGAAAAACTTCTTCCTAATCTCCAGCCTAAATCTCCCCTGGCAGAGCTTGAGGCCAACTTGAAGTAACTACTAGCTCCACTGATTTTCTGCCTCTCCAGGTAGAATCCCCATTTCTGTGTCTTCTTCCATTATATCCTGTTTCCCACAAAGAACACAAGCCTTGCACTTCCCTGTGCTTTCCCTGGGTGCTGAGCATTGCCCTGTGCAATGCTCTCTCCTGCTTTTCTGAGGTTTACAGCTACCATTGGCTTTCTTACCAAAGCCAAGCTGGTAGCTGGGGATTGTTAAAGTGGGAGTTAAGCTCCTACTGCGATATTTCCATTCATCTCCCTACTCTGAGCATTCTTTCCATTGAGCTACTAAATGCCTCACAATATTCCTGTTTTGTAATATTCCTCTGTTTACGAGTACAAGGGTACTTGCTGATCGAGTCCACCCACTCCTGTACTAAGAAGTGAGGAGGAATCAGGCCTGCTCTGGCAGCCCTGGGCAGGCGGCTGCACCCCTGGAGCTGGGAGCGTGTTTTTCCCCTGTTGGGAGAGCAGGGTTGGTCCCTTTGCGCTAACACTGAGCTGGAGGCAGAGGGAAATCTGCCTGTCGCGGTGTTTCAAAACCAAACCACACCAGACCCAAGGTCTGGTTTAACCTGGAGCGGTTCCCTACCAGGGATTGTCGCGCAGCCAGCAGCGACGGCTCCAAAGGAGCTGCTGACAAATGAGTCAATGGATGCTTTGGAGACTTTGGAGATGCTTTGGGCTACTCTTCCTTCCAGGGCAGCGCTTTTCCTGCACTGAAACCTCCCTCTCTCCCTCCAGCCGCCGGTCCAGCCGTGTCCCGTGGGTGCAGGGCTGTGCAAGCTGGGGCGCAGGCACCATATTTGGCTCTCGGCTGGCTGTGCCCTGACCTCAGCGATGCTCGCCGGCAGCCGCCTGGTTTCCCTTTGCCGTATATGGAGAGGCTCTTCGGGGAGGCTGCTGCCTGACCTGAATTAGCAGCAGCGCAACATCTGTATGAAGCCCGGCTTTTGTTGCGCTGCGCTAATTAGGGTAAAGCCAGGCCTTGGACTGGTTTTCTAGTGAAGAGAACAAATCTCCCATGCAATGTCATTTTCTGTTGTTTGCCAGGATTCGAATAGCTGTAATTTCCCTTACAGTGGTAAAGCCACACAGAGGAAAAACACAGCCTAAGCAGAACATCTTGATACTGAGAAGTCAATAATTCATTTTTATCAGTAACAAAACCCACCTTGCCTGTAAAAAAGCAGCACGGTCTTTACCGCAGAATAAGAAAATAAGAATTTTCTTATTGCTTACGTTTTCATAGAATCATAGAACAACCAGGTTGGAAGAGACCCATCGGATCATCGAGTCCAACCACTCGTGTCAAACACTAAACCATGTCCAAACCTTTCAACCTGTTTTGCCACCCCCTTGCTTCCCCCTTGAACTCTGGAATTGCGTAATCAACAGCAGAGAAAATGGTTTGACTGACTGATTTTGTTTGCTTTCTCTCCCTTCCTCCCTCTTTTGTGACAGATTAAAAAGCAGCAACAAGATGTGTTAGGTTTCTTGGAAGCCAACAAAATTGAATTTGAGGAAAAGGATATCGCCGCCAATGAGGAGAATCGGAAATGGATGCGTGAGAACGTCCCTGAGGACAGCCGGCCAGCAAGCGGGAACCCCCTGCCGCCCCGGCTCTTCAACGACAGCCGGTACCTTGGGGTAAGGGACATCTCCAGGTGTCCTTCTCTTCTCATCCCAGTCCTTTTACTCACTGCCATGGGCTGTGCTTCACTGTTGAGGTCAGCAGGGAAAGGCCTGGCCACACACGCAAGCTGTTAGATATTCACCCCTCCTCTGGAGCCTGTAACGATAATCGATTTGTGAATATTCCAGTTGCAGCACAGAGGGGAGATTAAAATCTGGCCCTCTAGATCCTCAGATCATTGTGCTTCTTACTGCACTGAGCCTCCCACCACTTCGCAGTGTGTATACATTTTATTTTCCCTGTGAGTTTTTAACCAGAAGAGCACTGTGCTCTGCAGCGCTGTGAGACGGGAAGAGAGAAAGCTGGATGTGCCTGGATCTGGGTGTCTGCTCACCACAGATGCTTCTGATGTACCCCCAGCTGCAGTTCTGAATGCAGGGGTGTAGACGCTTCAGGGCAGTTCTTGCTCTGGGTATATTTATCCCTCAATTTTTGGCTGATGTCACTTCGAACCTTGGAAGTTTGGTCAATTTGTGTAGCTTGCTTACAGGTTACTCGAGTTCAGCTTTCAGGAAGGTAAAAGTGAATTCTGCACACACGCACTTGAACCTCTCGTATGCCTTTATCTGGTTCATCTCAAGCATGAACTTCCCTGTTTGTATCATCTGATGTAGCTGAACTGGCAAATTGACTTTTATTGGCCTGTGCGTGGCAGGAAAGGCTCTAACTGCAGACGCTGTGCGAGTTGAACCCTGCTCCTTAGTCACAGGCTTTCCTTTTCTGGGAGATGCTAGGAAGCAGACTGACGGACTATGCACGAGCAAGATAAACAGCCCCTTTGTTATCAAGCAGCCCCAGCGCTGTCAAGAGAAGAGCTTCAGGGGGGATGTAACATAATCGTATCTGTTTTTATAAAACTAGCACACGAATGCTGCATGTGCAGTAATTGACATCCTTGATCTCTCAGCTCTTCCACTCCTCTGTTCCTGTACTTCTCTCTATTCCAGCTGCAACAGCCTCTTCAGAGGGCTGCCCCTGCTCTGAACACAGGGCTGTTTTAGAATCGGAGAATCACCAGGTTGGAAGAGACCCACCGGATCATCGAGTCCAACCATTCCTATCAGACAGGATTTGCTATTTCTTAGGCTTTTTCCCATCAGCCAGCTGAGCTCAGATCACTCCTGGAGGAGGGCCCTCCATGCACAGTGGTGACAACTACCTTGCTATAGTGGCTGTCCCTCTAGGAAAGGCAGAAGCATCTCACAGATAGTGAAATTCCCAGCTTGCCACTTTCCAGGCAGTACGATTTCTGTGGCATCTGCGCTTACGATAAACACCTGAGGTGATGCTCACAATTTTGGGTTCAGAGGAAGCAGTTTTCTTGGTGCAGGTTGGGTAACAACCCAGCAACGAAGCTGGTGAAGGGGCTGGAGAACAGGCCCTATGAGGAGCGGCTGAGAGAGCTGGGGGTGTTTAGCCTGGAGAAGAGGAGGCTGAGAGGAGACCTCATGACTCTCTACAACTACCAGAAAGGAGGTTGTAGAGAGGAGGGAGCTGGGTTTTTCTCCCAAGGGACAGGGGACAGGACGAGAAGGAATGTCCTCAAGCTCCACCAGGGGAGATTTAGGCTAGAGATTAGGAGGAAGTTTTTCACACAGAGGGTCATTGGGCATTGGAATAGGCTGCCCAGGGAGGTGGTTGATTCACCTTCCCTGGAGGTGTTTAAGGCACAGGTAGATGAGGTCCTGAGGGACATGGTTTAGTGTTTGATAGGAATGGTTGGACTCGATGATCCAATGGGTCTCTTCCAACCTCTTCTCTTCTTCTACGATTCTATGATTCTAACACCGAGTGGAGCTGTGATTGTTTCTGACCATCCATACTTCTGTCTTTTGTTCCCTTCTCCCAACTCCCTTCCTGAAGGACTACGAAGCTTTCTTCGAAGCTCGAGAGAACAATGCGGTATACGCATTCTTAGGCTTGACTGCGCCACCTGGTTCCAAGGTAAGGGTGTATATTTCTCACAGTAAACAACCTCAGTTTTACACCTTGTTCTTCTCTGCTCATCGTAGGGTGTTTTCCATGTTCTGTGGTTGCCCCAGTCAATCTACCTGCTTGTCTGACACTTGCTCTCTAAAGACTGACTTTCAGGCTTGAACATCCCAGCAATAAGCTCTTGTTATGTGCTGGTTTATTTGGTGGATGCTGTGTTCCGCAGAAGCACCTTTCTCCCTCTACTTCCAGCAGAAAAAGCTCTGTGTTCAGTACAGATGCTCTTTTGGTGTCCTTGTTGCAGAGCCACTGCTCCTTTTTCAGTTAATGGAAGAGCTTTTGCTGCTTTGGGAAGAAGAGCTGGGTAAGGATCTTCACTAGGAAAACTGTCTTACCACTGGGGTTTTACTTACTGTGCACTCTGGGACTGAGTGAATAAATTGCTAATCTTCACTGCAGAAGCCACAAGAAATCTAGATGAAAACGATTGTCACAAGCCCAAACTATTATTTAAAGTCAATGAAAGTACTTAATTCATGTTTTGATGAAGATTTTGGTACTAGAGAATACCCTGAAACCCGAGTCGCTATTTTTGAAATAACATAAATAATAATTTTGAAATAACTCTCGCTTCAGAGTAATTGTTTCCTCCAGCTTGTTATCTGGAGCCTTGTTTTCCTTAGCCAGTTACAAACGGAATTGCCACTTTGCGATTGCAATGGGCTGGAATTCCCCTTTTGATTTTGATAGGAAAGGACAAGCCTGCTTTCTACTTTTCACTTGACAGCAGCAGGATCCTCCAGGTCACTTCCAGCTTTCTTGTTCCAATGGATAAACACGCCGTTTCCTTTCAACTTTTTTCAGCCGGAGTTGAAGGTCACGCTGTGCACATTGCTCAGAGACCTAATTTTAAAGGTGGATGATCATAGAATCATAGAATCACCAGGTTGGAAGAGACCCATCGGATCATCGACTCCAACCATTCCTATCAAACACTAAACCATGTCCCTCAGGACCTCATCCACCCGTCCCTTAAACACCTCCAGGGAAGGTGAATCAACCACCTCCCTGGGCAGCCTATTCCAATGCCCAATGACCCTCTGTGTGTGAAAAACTTCCTCCTAATCTCTAGCCTAAATCTCCCCTGGTGGAGCTTGAGGCCATTCCCTCTTGTCATGTCCCCTGTCCCTTGGGAGAAGAGCCCAGCTCCCTCCTCTCTACAACCTCCTTTCAGGGAGTTGGAGAGAGTAATGAGGTCTCCTCTCAGCCTCCTCTTCTCCAGGATAAACCCCCCCCCAGCTCTCTCAGCCGCTCCTCATAGGGCCTGTTCTCCAGCCCTTTCACCAGCTTCGTTGCTCTTCTCTGGACTCGCTCCAGAGCCTCAACATCCTTCTTGTGCTGAGGGGCCCACAACTGAACACAGGATTCAAGGAGCGGCCTCACCAGTGCTGAGTACAGAGGGAGAATATCCTCCCTGGATGATGACCTGTCAGGATTAAGCATTACAATCTGTGGGTCAGACTGAAGCAGCTTTGGAGCCCAGCTCATTTCTAGCAGTACTGAAAAACAAGTTCACTGACGTGAGTGATGTAGTGAGGAAAAACTCTGAGAGCTGCAGAAAGCAAAACCTGTGAGCTGTGCTGCAGCATCCTGCGTCCCTGGCATCAGGTGGCCAGCTGCACACAGTATGATAGTCACAGAATCTTTAAGTTTCATATAACTTCTGCACAGCGGTGCATAAATCAGTGTGCAGGATGGAGCGAAGCAGCGAGAGAACTGCCCTGAGACCACGGGAGGCAGGGGAGGCCGTGTATTTCCCCTCATGGCTGAGATCTGAGGAGTGCAGTGGTACCAGAGAGCAGTTGCTGCCGTGATGAATCAGGTCATCTGTCTCTATAACATTTATGAATATCGCTGCTTACTTAACTTGCCAGATTGCAGAAGCAGTCTGCGTCACTATTAGTTGCACCAATTATGTCCTTAGGGGTAGCTTTTAAGGAGGAGATGAGTTTTAAGAGGGAGAAACATAGTGCATTTATACTCTGCTGCATTTTCATGTACAGCACAGGGAGATGTGTCTGAGCTGATGAGGGTAACCTTTGTGTTGAGCAACAAAGCTGGTGAAGGGGCTGGAGAACAGGCCCTGTGAGGAGCGGCTGAGAGAGCTGGGGGTGTTTATCCTGGAGAAGAGGAGGCTGAGAGGAGACCTCATTGCTCTCTCCAACTACCTGAAAGGAGGTTGTAGAGAGGAGGGAGCTGGGCTCTTCTCCCAAGGGACAGGGCACAGGACAAGAGGGAATGGCCTCAAGCTCCACCAGGGGAGGTTCAGGCTAGAGATTAGGAGGAAATTTTTCACACAGAGGGTCATTGGGCATTGGAATAGGCACCCCAGGGAGGGAGGGGGTTGGTTCACCTTCCCTGGAGGTGTTTAAGGGACGGGTAGAGAAGGTCTTGAGGGACATGGTTTAGTGTTTGATAGGAATGGTTGGACTCGATGATCCAATGGGTCTCTTCCAACCTGGTTGTTCTATGATTCTATGATTCTAACATGCTCACATGGATGTTCGGAGCCGTCATCTTCCCAAAGTGCTAATGTGGAATTCTCTTCTGCTCTTTCAGGAAGCCGAGGCGCTGGCGAAGCAGAAAGCATGAATTTCAACTGCCTTAACCGTTCTGTAAAGGGAATTTCCACAGCTTTTTATAAAGTAATACAATTGTCTTCGCTTCAAGAAATGCTGATGTGATTCCTAACATGTGATTGGTGCTTGCAGCATTCACCGTACGCAATACAAATTCGACCACGAGATGAAAATGTGAAACGTAAAGGTAGAGAGCACGGAGCGTATTGTTACAAAGTTGGAAGCGTAGGAAGCTGAAACCAATTAGACGTTAACGATTTTCACGTAGTTTAAACTGTCCTGGCAATTCGTCCGTTTTGTGTAAACTCTGAGAAACTATTTTAGTACTAATGATGCCGATTGGGTTATACCTAGAGTTAAATACAGAAAACAAGCAACAGCACCCACACCCGCGCCAGATACTAACTGCAGTGCCTGAGTTGCTTCAAAATGAAAAATTGAATTTCACAGTGCTTTTTCAGTGTCTTTCCTAATTTCAGGTGGAATTGTCGGTGGGATTGTGTAGTGCAGCCATCGTAGTCACTTCGGGAGTTACGTTTGTCGAGTGGTTATTTAAGATTCATACTGTCACACTGTACAGATGTTTAAAAACACATCACAAATCACATTGAAGTGATCAGTGTGGGCTCTTTGGGCAAAGAAACAGGGATTTGGGGCATTGAAGAGCCTTTCCACTGGCAAATCCAGACGCAGCTGGTTAAGCACAATCGGTTACACACCCTGTGCAGGATCCAGGGCATCTTAGTGAAGTAAGTGCTCAGTCCCAGGCAACGTTGCAAATAAGCCAAACCAGCCAGCAATGGCCTTTCCTTACCTCTGTAAGGGTAAAAGCCTTTAATGTATTTCTCTACGAAAACACCAGTTCACTCTGCTTTTTTTAGCATTAGGCATTTGGCTGCATGTTCACGTAGTCGGTAGAGTCAGATCCTATTTTTGAAAGTGAAGAAATAAATGTTGAAATAGCAAGAGCCATCGTAATTAACCAAGATTTTTTTTTTTTTTTAATGGTTTAAAACCCTTTTTCCCATCGTGGCTGCCATATCACGAAGCGATTGCGGGAATTGTGAATTCAAGTGTCTTGCGTTGGGGAATTCACCGTGTGCAATACTAACCTGTCTGTTGCCCCAGTGCTCGTGAGAGAGTCTGTATTTCTTGGCCACGCTCGGCAAAAATACAAATAATTACAAGTGCCCCGAAGGATAAGAAAGGTTTTAAAAGCATATGGAGGCAGAGGAACAGGCAGGACAGGCTGGCCAGAGGCTGCGCTGTATTATCACCACACTATAACTTTACACCGATGCTGCACAGCGTCTGCAGTGCCGTTTAAATCCTCTCTGAAACGAAGTTTCGCAGTTCTGAAGTCTGAAATTAGGGAAGAAGAGTAAAATAAATAGGTTTACATATAAAATAAAACAGGCTTACAAAGTTGACATTTAATTTGCCTCTTAACTTCTCAGATTTGGGAGCCTGGGAGCCAGTTTGAGCCTCATACCTACAAAAGCAAGCACAGCATCAAGAGGCATAGGGACAGATTGATGTTGCCTTACCTGCAAGATTAATAAACACATTTTTGCTTTTGCATTAACGAGCGTTATCAGTAATTACTCAACTTGAGTGACATCTCTTTGTAAGATCTTGGAGGGGGTGGACATTAGGTTATGTGTTAACTCTGCTGTCAGATTTCTGTTCTTTGCTGTAATCTCCTCTTTGTAAACCCAGGTGATTTTTCTTTCTTAATATCAGTATAATCTTTCACTGTCTGAACCGGTGGTGAGGTTTTTGAGAAAGCTCGTATGCGAGCTCAGCAAACTCTTGTGAAGAAAGTGGAATTTGACACTCACTACACCCCTGGCAGCCAATTTGCTGCTTCCTGTGTAAGGAAAGCATGGAGCAAGTTTTGTGAGTTGCAGTCATTAGTTTAGAGAAGCTGTAATTGAAAGTCGCTGCCAAATTCTGTCCGTTCAGCGACCCAAAACACTCTGTGTGAGGTCAATCTCTCTTTCTGATGGTCAAGAAAATTGCCAAGTTGAAGCAAGCAAAGTCACTTCCCTCCCCTGGTCCCCAACCTTCGCCATATGGTAGCGCTCACACTGTCTCAGCATTCCTAAGGGAGCTGGGTTGGGACAGACTCAATCACTTCTTTGTCCAGGGGACCAGGCACTAACACAAACTGAAAAATTCCAGACATATCTCTCTGTGGTGGGACTGCGTGGAACACGTGCGTTCGTTTGGATGCAGGTACTTTGCATTCCGTGAGGAGGAGGAGGAGGAGGGCTAGGGGCCTGTTGCCAGTGTGCTTTGCTGTTTCCCACATCCCTGTTAGGTTCCTGATGGGCACAAGAGCTGAATCTGTGCTTTATTTTTTCTGATGTAGAAGGCAGGTACTGAGGATTGATCTTGTACATTGACCATTCCTTTATCATTCCAATAAAGCTGGTTTAGAATGCTTTCTCACCCGACGGACTTTTTTGCATGCTTTGTTCGTGGTTTGAAGTTCCCAGATGAAAAGGCTACTGTGTTTTACAAAGATCCGCACAGCAACGTGAGGAGAACACACTCGCTGCTGCTGCGTGTGGCTCGTGTTGGGTTGGATCTCTCACCTGGTGCAACGAGTGGGTTTTAATTTAACTTTGGAAACACCTACACAGAATGGTCTTGGGAGGTCTGGGGTTTTAGGAGAGCGCTGAGTACACTTCCCAATTAACCAGCTCTCCTGCTCTTTCCCCTGGGCAGCTACATGGGGAAGGTGGAGAGGGCAGAGCAGCCTCACCCGTGGCCGTGGAGCTTTGCCCAAGAGCCCTGGTTGCTCTTTCTGCAGTTAATGAGCTGTGTGCTGCTGACAGCAGGGGAACTGTGTCCTTTAATCCATGTTGCCAGAGGGCGGTGTAGGATCAATTTTTAAACTAAAACCTGTTCACTTTTAGTATCCCTGTTGGCCTGGTAGATCCAGCAGGTGTGTTCTTTTCAGCTTTACCTGCCAAAGTTTCGCACCACCTTGAGGATCTCCAGCAGAGCTCCAGGGGATGTGTTCTTTGCCCCTGAACTGCATGAGGATTTATCCAGATCCCAGGTGACAGTTCACATGCTGCAAAGGAAACAATGACTTGCCCTTAACTATGAGAAGGCTGCTTGCTGGCAACATATAGGATCAGCTTTTTTTTTTTTATGCCTCAACAACTACAGCACGACCAGAACCCCCAGTTCCATTGGGGTCTTTGAGTTGTATTTGTTGCTTGTTTCTCACCTACTTGTCCTTCTTCAGTGTCTTAAAACACGGTCCCTAACGCAAGACAGGGAAAAAGGCTTTTGAGGCCATTTCTTAATTACAGTGAATCCATTACGTTCCTTGTATATAACCTTCACCTGTATAACCCAGGAAAAAACCTCTGGTTTTCTTGTTTGTTTATGAAGTCTTAAAACACCAAATTGTTACTTGTTAACGTATTCATCAATACAAATTGTGTTCAAAAATCTGTTTATAAAACAAACTGCTTGCGTGCTTCTCATGTTTACGTAACTTGCTGTTTCAGGTGCACTGTGGTAATAAACTTTTCTACCGTGACTGTGGGATTTTATTTCTTTCTTGTTGAATGTTCTTAGTCCGTGTGCCAGGGAAAAATCGGGTGCAGCCTGATGATGAGTTCACATTGCATCCTTTTCAAATACCTAGAGTGTATGTTTGAACAATGCTCTCTCCAACTACCTGAAAGGAGATTGTGGAGAGGAGGGAGCTGGCCTCTTCTCCCAAGTGACAGGGGACAGGACAAGAGGGAATGGCCTCAAGCTCCACCAGGGGAGATTTAGGCTAGAGATTAGGAGGAAGTTTTTCACACAGAGGGTCATTGGGCATTGGAATAGGCTGCCCAGGGAGGGGGTTGAGTCACCTTCCCTGGAGGGATTTAAGACATGTGTGGACAAGGTGCTGAGGGACATGGGTTAGAGATTGGTGGGAATGGTTGGACTCGGTGATCCGGTGGGTCTCTTCCAACTTGGTGATGATATGATTCTATGACAGGCTGAGGGCTGGGGATGCTCAGCCTGGAGAGAAGGCTGCAAGGAGATATATTATAATACAACTCTCCTAAGGGAGACCTTAGAGGAGCTTCCAGTGCTGGGAGGGGCTCCAGGAAAGCTGAGGAGGGGCTCCGGATCAGGGAGTGCGGGGATGAGATGGTTTTGAATTGGAAGGGGGAAGATTTATACTGAACATTAGGAGGAAATTCTTCACTCTGAGGGTGGGGAGGCCCCGGCCCAGGTTACCCAGAGCAGTGGTGGCTGCCCCATCCCTGGATATGTTCAAGGCCAGGCTGGATGCTGTGAGCCCCTGATCCAGTGGGAGGTGTCCCTGCCCATGGCAGGGGTGGGACTGGATGGACCTTGAGGTCCCTTCCAACCCGACCCGTTCCACGCAACGACTCCTCTCACAGGTCGCTCTGGTGAAGCCGCCCAGGAGGGACTAGGAAGCGGCCCCGTTCTCGCTACAGACACCTAGCACCGAGAACAGCCGCCTCGCCTCCTCCAGCCCCTCCCCGCACGCAGAACGCTAGTTCAGGCTAATGGAAGCGAATCAGGCTGGTGGCGACGACCGCGACACGGCGCCCGGCGGAGCCCGTGTACCCACTCCGGCCACCAGGGCACCTCCGCCACAATGGCCGCCCTGCCCGCGGTCACGTGACAACCCGCCCAGCCCGCGGGTCATGTGGCAGCCCTCCCCGCCTCCCCATTGGCCGCC
>JAUMJK010001500.1:0-262099 GCA_033558105.1 Coccyzus lansbergi | reverse complement strand
GGTACCACAGCTCTGCGCATGCGCGTTTCCCGCTGGGTGTGGGGAAGGGAGGATGCGCCAGGCGGACTGCATTTCCCAGCAGCCCCTGCGCCGCGCGGAGAGGTGGGAAGAATCATAGAATCATAGAAAAACCAGGTTAGAAGAGACCCACTGGATCATCGAGTCCAACCGTTCCTATCAAACACTAACCCATGTCCCTCAGCACCTCGTCCACCTGTCCCTTAAACATCTCCAGGGAAGGGGTAGGCCACGTTTTTCAGCGAGCCCCTCGAGGCGCCCCTTCTCTATGGTCCTCGGACCCTTGCCTCAGGCTCCTTGGCTCGCCGGGAAAGGGAGGGAAGGCAGAAGTCGAAATACATCTCCCAGCAGCCCCCGCGCGGGGTCCACCCCACCGAGGTGAAGACGGGGGCGGACTACGTTTCCCATCACCCCCCCGCGCCGCGCCCGCCCCGCCCCGGCGGCCCAAGATGGCGGCGCGCTGGAGCAGCGAGAATGTGGTGGTGGAGTTCCGCGACGCCCAGGTCGGGGGACGGTTTGCTGCCGCTCTGTTTCCTCTCTGGCCTGCTTGGCCTTTCCCGTGCCAAGCGGGAGTGGCGCTCGGCCCGCTCTCTGAGCCGGGCTTGGGGCTGTTTGCGCGGAGACAGCGCCTTCGTTCACGGGATGCTGCTTTTCGGGGCTTCATTACAGCTTGGGTGGTTGTTTGAGCTCTGTGGGCACTCCTGATAAGAAATATCGCTTCTTCCCACACATCTTGCCTCCTGTTTCCTTTGAGAGCAGCGCAGCTGTGGTGTAGATGGTTGGGTGTTGTTCGGTAGGAAGAACGGGTTAGATTTGTTTATAAATAGTAAAAAGGTCAAGTTTTGGCGTCGAATTTGCTGATTACTTCCCTCAGAATCTGCTTACGTGATATCTTAGAAGGTGTTCTAAGAAATATGGTGTTTTCAGACAGTTGAGAGAACTGGGGGTGTTTATCCTGGAGAAGAGGAGACTGAGGGGAGACCTCATCGCTCTCTCCAACTACCTGAAAGGAGGTTGTGGAGAGGAGGGAGCTGGGCTCTTCTCCCAAGTGACAGGGGACAGGATGAGAGGGAATGGCCTCACACTGCGCCAGGGGAGGTTCAGGCTGAACATTAGGAAAAAATTTTTCATGGAAAGGGTGATTGGGCGCTGGCAGAGGCTGCCCAGGGAGGAGGTTGACTCGCCTTCCCTGGAGGTGTTTAAGGGACATGTGTATGAGGTGCTGAGGGACATGGTTTAGTGTTTGATAGGAATGGTTGGACCTGATGATCTGGTGGGTCTTTTCCAACCTGGTGATTCTATGATTGGCTGTTGTTAAAGCCAGATGCAGGGGGATGCAGCTGCATGTGAGTTACTTCAGCAGGAAACCCAAAAGGAGTGGAAAAAAAATAGGTCTGGGAAGTCTCATCCTCTAGTTCTTGGTGGAGAGGTGTAGGCTCAGCATTTGCCATCAAAGTAGGAGTGTTTAATCCTGTGTACTGCATCCAGCCTGCCCTCTGTAAGCCAGCAAAGCTTCTTGCTTTCAACCTTTGCGTCATTTGTGTTTTCCTCCTAAAGAAGTGTTAGAACATCCTTGTCTGCTGTGGAAGATTCACTCTCAAGAAGCCAGTAATAGGATGCAAAGGTTTGTCTTCCTAGATCAAGGATTCAAGTTGCATCTGGCTCAGGAGACTTGTGGCATCACATCCAACTGCTTGTTCATAACAACTGGAATGTGGGAGAGGACAGAGAGCAGGCGTTTCTGTCCTCTTCAGCTGATGGTTTTACTCTTTACGGGAGGTGGTTGACTTGCCTTCCGTGGAGGTGTTTAAGGCACAGGTGGATGAAGTACTGAGGGACATGGTTTAGAGACTGGTAGGAATGGTTGGACTCGATGGTCCGGTAGGTCTCTTCCAACCTGGTGATTCTATGATTCTTGCTGTTGTACAGGTTTGTACCTTAGCAGAGAGGTTAACCGCTGGTGTTGTGGTTGCTTCGGTTTATTCTGGTGTGATCTTTCTAGAGCTGTTCTCACCTGCCTGCTCTCTCTTGTGAAACCAAAGTGCTTTAGTGGCTGGGGCTGCTGGACTACTTCAGCCTAAAGTCATTTATGTGTAATTGTGCTTGAGCACTTTTTAGGACACTGTATGAAGATTTTTGCAGGTGAGAAACCGCCTGAGTGTGAGAGTTTGAAACACTTTGGCACTGATCATCCTGTATAGGGCTTGAACTCTGCCTGTAAGCCATAGTGTCTCCAAAATCCCTACGCCAACTAATGGAAAAAACAGTCAAAGGAGAGGGCAAGTGTTGCATTTGGAGCCTCTGATTCACCTCCCCTGGAGGTGTTTAAGGCACGGGTAGATGAGGTCTTGAGGGACATGGTTTAGTGTTTGATAGGAATGGTTGGACTAGAAGATCCGATGGGTCTCTTCCAACCTGGTTGTTCTATGATTCTGTGCTTCTCTGTGTGTGCCGGCACTGGAGTTGTCTCTGTTTGCTGTGCTGGAGTGTGTGGTGTGAAGACTACAGCACCCAACCTGTAACACTTGAGAGGATATTGGTGTAGTTTGGGGCCAGTGTTGCCTACAAGCATTGCTTTTCTGTACAGGCTGATTAAGGTGACAGTCTCTTTTCACCTTCCCTGGAGGTGTTTAAGGCACAGGTAGATGAGGTCCTGAGGGACATGGTTTAGTGTTTGATAGGAATGGTTGGACTCCATGATCCGATGGGTCTCTTCCAACCTGGTTGTTCTATGATTCTATGATTTAATCTTTTCTTTTAAATGTGATCTCTTGCCAAGCTCTCGGTGCTATCAAAAGAGGGAGAGTAAAAGTCACCATGTCCAAGAGTGAAATAGTTCCATTTGTAGCTACTCAATATATAGACGGGAAGTTTGCTACACGGGGAACTGGTCTGTCTTGCTAAGAGCTCTCAGCTCTTGAACACCGGTGTAGCCTTGGCAAATCACGTTGGCCTATTGTCTCTCAGGTAGGGAAAATGAAGCCAGATTCAATGCTAGTGTAAGTTCAGACGTGAAGAAGTGTTTTTCCTGGCTTGACTAGCAGAAATGAAGTTAAATGCCGAACAAGACCTTTGAAGTCTGAGAAGATGCTGCCTGGGCTGTGGGCTCTGGGCTGGTTTTCAAATGTGTGGTACTCCTGCTGTGCTTTTTCACATGATTTTTACTCATAAACAACAACTCTAGCTATCCTGATTGTTTGCTGATTAAAAACTGCTTTCAGGTGGGTTTGTTCGGTTTCATCTTCCCCCCTTCTGGAAGGCGCATGTCGACGCATCTGTATGCTGAGCACACGAGATGAGAGCTGTTTGGATTTTCCCTGTTGTCTAGATAAGACCCTAGTATGGCAGGGAGATGTTTATTGCCGTAAAACTTCTTCCTTTGTGACCCCCCACAGTGCTGCAACCTGACATGTCAGGCTTTTTAGTTCATAACTCATTATATCTTACATAACTCCTCCTTTCAGGGAGTTGTAGAGAGCAATGAGGTCTCCTTTCAGCCTCCTCTTCTCCCAAGGGACAGGGGACAGGACAAGAGGGAATGGCCTCAAGCTGCACCAGGGGAGATTTAGGCTGGAGATTAGGAGGAAGTTTTTCACAGAAAGTGTCATTGGGCACTGAAACAGGCTGCCCAGGGAGGTGGTTGATTCACCTTCCCTGGAGGTGTTTAAGGGATGGGTGGATGAGGTCTTGAGGGACTTGGTTTAGTGTTTGATAGGAATGGTTGGACTCGATGATCCGATGGGTCTCTTCCAACCTGGTGATTCTATGATGTTTGGTGCACGGACAAATGTTTTACCAGTATTCATTATTAAAAACAACTCTTAAGGATTCATGAGGTCCTGTTACCAACACCAGAAAAACTAAGCTTATATCAGAAATTATGACTCTCTTTAGATTTATGGGTGTTTTTCTGTCTCAAGGAAAGGCAGCCACACCTGCATGAAACGTGTTGGCTGACCAGCTCTTCATCGCACGAGAAGGTTCTTGTTCCAGTAGTTGCTTTAGGAATCCTCACTTTAACTCCTCACGATTGAAATGTGTGTCACCTGGGAAGACTTCCTTCTGCTGCTTGCTTTTAGTAACCCACTTTGTTGCTCTGCAAGCTGCTGCTGCAAAACCTAGGAAGGTGAAGGTGTCTTTACTATTTAGAAATTTTTAAAACTAGCTTCTTACTTGCAACGTTAGTTTCAAGATGAGGAAAAGCTTGCCAGAAAGCCAGACTTGTGATCTAGGAGAAACCAATAAAAGCGGGTTGTTTCTGGAGCAGTAAAAGCAGTGCAACAGGGGACAGGACAAGAGGGAATGGCCTCAAGCTCCGCCAGGGGAGATTTAGGCTGGAGATTAGGAGGAAGTTCTTCACACAGAGGGTCATTGGGCATTGGTATAGGCTGCCCAGGGAGGTGGTTGATTCCCCTTCCCTGGAGGTGTTTAAGGGATGGGTGGATGAGGTCTTGAGGGACTTGGTTTAATGTTTGATAGGAATGGTTGGACTAGATGTAGATCTGTTTTTTTTCTGTGGGCTCCTGCTGAAACTTTGCAAGTGTTTGTAGCTTTTCTCCTTTGTGGGCTCTGTTTTTAGTGAAGAATGAACCCACAGCGCTGGTTTTGCCTTTGGTGGTACACTTGCAAGAAGGGGATGGGGCTCTGGTTTTAAAAACTATTTCTTTTGTGATGGTTATTCTCTCGTCGTGATTGAAATCATAGAATCATAGAACAACCAGGTTGGAAGAGACCTATCGGATCGAGTCCAGTCATTCCTATCAAGCACTAAACCAAGTCCCTCAGGACCTCATCCACCCGTGCCTTAAACACCTCCAGGGAAGGGGAATCAACACCTCCCTGGGCAGCCTATTCCAATGCCCAATGACCCTCTGTGTGAAAAACTTCCTCCTAATCTCCAGCCTAAATCTCCCCTAGTGGAGCTTGAGGCCATTCCCTCTCATCCTGTCCCCTGTCACTTGGGAGAAGAGCCCAGCTCCCTCCTCTCCACAACCTCCTTTCAGGGAGTTGTACAGAGCAATGAGGTCTCCTCTCAGCCTCCTCTTCTCCAGGCTAAACAACCCCAGCTCTCTCAGCCGCTCCTCATTGGGCCTGTTCTCCAGCCCCTTCACCAGCTTCGTGGCTCTTCTCTGGACTTGCTCCAGAGCCTCAACATCCTTCTTGTGGTGAAATGGAGCGGGATTCCCACATTGCCTGTCTGGTTTTAGTGCTGCTCATAAGTAGCAGCCATGGGACACCCTGAAGTCTTGTCGTGTCTGTGTTGAGAGTGCTTAGCAGAATCCTGAACAGCACAGAGACGTCCTGAGCCGTCAGAGAGGCGGCTTTGAAGATGACAGCCGTTAGTTTGAAGAATGTGGGGCACGTTCTGATTTTGTCCTGAGAGTGCTAAAAAACTGCATTGAAGTCGTATCTGTGTTCACGGGGTGAACCATTCAGCTTTCCAAATAAAATTTCCCTTTATTCTCTTGGCAATTAAACGAGATGATCAGCCAGTTCTATTCTCAGTGAAAGGAGGGGAAGACAATGTTCGAACGGTCTTTTTTTTTTTTTTTTTCTTGTGACATTTAGGTCATCTCTTGACCTTCTTTACAGTGTAAATTCTAATGTCCCTTAGCCATCTCTCGTTTTTTGAGCCCGGCCATATACAGTCATCTCCCTGAACATATGTAATTAAATCTGGCCCTTCAGTGGAAGAGAGAGGGAGACTGGGAAAGCTCCTGAGCAGGAGCAGAGGCTGATTAATAGGGATTATTAGAGATTGCTGACCGAAAGGCTGCGGCTATGATTGACGTAGCAGGGAGAAGGCAGAAAGGCCACAGCGCTTGTAGTGCTGTCTGCAAGGTCTTGTCTTCAGTTTACTCTTAACAAAGATGTTTTCTGTGTGCTGTCCCACATCCCAAAACCAAGCACTGTTCCCCATCACCTGTCTGTGGCTCTTTAAAGGGATGTAATTTCTGCTCTCCCTGACAGTTGCCAGACTTGACTCTTGCCATAGCAGTTTAAGCCTTGAAGATGAGCTGGTAGGTGTTCCTGAGCTCCTCCTAGAGCTGCGTGTTTGACTGAGAAGCTGACTTGACAGGGGTAATTCCGTTTGTTCTCTGTTTCTCTCTAACAGGCGACTGCGATGTCGGTGGACTGCCTGGGACAGCGCGCTGTGCTCTCGGGGTGAGTGTTGGTCATTTCCACACGATCAGCAACCTTCAGGCTGATCTCTGCTGGAGGGCTGCTCTGTTGCTTCCGAAAGGTGCAGTTGAATTCTGTTCCAGGCTTGAAAAGGATTCTGGGGTGCATTTCCAGTGGGATACAGGGCTCAATGCTGGGTCCAGCCCTCTTCAATGTCTTCATCAATGACCTGGATGAAGGCATCGAGTGCTCCCTTAGCAAGTTTGCAGATGACACAAAGCTGTGTGGAAGTGTGGATCTGCTGGAGAGTAGGGAGGCTCTGCAAAGGGACCTAAACAGGCTGGAGCGCTGGGCAGTGTCCAATGGCATGAGGTTCAACACAGCCAAATGCCGGGTCCTGCACTTGGGGCACAACAACCCTATGCAGAGCTACAGACTGGGAGAAGCCTGGCTGGAAAACTGCCAGGACGAGAGGGACCTGGGGGTGTTGGTCGACAGCCGACTGAACATGAGCCAGCAGTGGGCCCAGGTGGCCAAAAAGGCCAATGGCATTTTGGCTTGGATCAGAAATGGTGTGACCAGCAGGTCCAAGGAGGTGATTCTCCCTCTGTACTCAGCACTGGTGAGACTGGAGAGCAATATAGAGTCATGTCGGGACCTGGAGACCGCTCCTTGAATCCTGTGTTCAGTTGTGGGCCCCTCACCACAAGAAGGATGTTGAGGCTCTGGAGCGAGTCCAGAGAAGAGCAACGAAGCTGGTGAAGGGGCTGGAGAACAGGCCTTATGAGGAATGGCTGAGAGAGCTGGGGTTGTTTAGCCTAGAGAAGAGGAGGCTGAGAGGAGACCTCATTACTCTCTACAACTACCTGAAAGGAGGTTGTAGAGAGGAGGGAGCTGGGCTCTTCTCCCAAGTGGCAGGGGACAGGACAAGAGGGAATGGCCTCAAGCTCCACCAGGGGAGATTTAGGCTGGAGATTAGGAGGAGGTTTTTCACACAGAGGGTCATTGGGCATTTGAATAGGCTGCCCAGGGAGGTTGTTGATTCCCCTTCCCTGGAGGTGTTTAAGGCACAGGTGGATGAGGTCCTGAGGGACATGGTTTAGTGTTTGATAGGAATGGTTGGACTTGATGATCCGATGGGTCCCCTCCAACCTGGTTGTTCTATGATTCTATGAAAGCCAGCAACAACAGCACAGTAAAATACTGTCCTGATGCACTCTTTCCCTCATCCACTTGTGGGAGGTGGAGCATAGAATCATAGAACAGAGGCATCATGAAGTGCTGTTTGGATTCTGCTTGAAATACAGATTAAATAATTTCCTTAAGACAAAATTTGCGCCAACTACTCCTTGGGCAGAGCACCCAAGCAATCTGACCCGCTCCTCAGCTGGTTTAGTGCGGGATGATACTCAACTAGAGCAGTAGGTGCCACGGACAAGCTGCTGGTGCTCCCAGGAGGGCTCAGCATTTTGTAGCCACCGCCAGGGCAAGTCTTCAAACAACTCTGCAGTTGCTTGCCCAGCTGCCACCTTTCAGCACTAGCGGCTATTCCTGTCTGTCAGTGACACAATTACCACACCAATTAGGATGTTCACTTCAAATTTGGCATCGTGTGGGCACAGCTGACCCTTGGTGAGCCTTAGAGGGAGTAAGTCCTTTAGTACCAACTGGAGGCCTACTCACTTCCACGTAAGCTCTGGCAGCCGCGTGCAGGAATAACCAGCTCTGCGGCTGGTTTGGGTTTAGCTTGGTGTCTCTTCCTCCTTGCTCCATTTCACAGCCTGATATTTGGGCTAGCAGTGAGCTGTCTGCAATTCAGCATTGGGTCTGTAGCCCTCAGCTTTTTCAGGGCCCTCGTGTGTGCTCAGCCCTTCGGGGTTAGCCTCCTTTCTTTTAAAGCCATGTGAGAGCCTTGGAGAGCTCAGCAGTTTTGCTCCTCGGAGTCCCCGAGGACTTTGGTCTAGGAAGGAAGCAAAGATGTTCTCTATGTTGCTTCTCTTGGGAAAACTGACAGTGCTTGTAGCAGCTGTGTGCTTGCTGTGCTGCCGACATATGTGATCCTGATGTGGTTAATTATATGTAGAATCATAGAACAACCAGGTTGAAAGGGACCCATCGGATCATTGAGTCCAACCATTCCTATCAAATGCTAAACCAAGACCCTCAAGACCTCATCCACCCTTGCCTTAAATACCTCCAGGGAAGGGGAATCAACCACCTCCCTGGGCAGCCTATTCCAATGCCCAATGACCCTTTCTGTGAAAAACTTCCTCCTAATCTCCAGCCTAAATCTCCCCTGGTGGAGCTTGAGGCCATTCCCTCTTGTCCTGTCCCCTGTTGCTTGGGAGAAGAGCCCAGCTCCCTCCTCTCTACAACCTCCCTTCAGGTAGTTGTAGAGAGTAATGAGTAATATGGTTCAGTATGTTTCGGTGTTGGTCTTGCATTAGAGTTCAACTGCCTCACAGTTATTTCTGGGTGCTTTATTTTGCTTGTAAAATGAATTGTGCTGTGGAAGCAATGATACCTTGCCTCTCTTTGTGGGGAGCTGGCCTCATCCAGCAGGATGCACGAGCTCAGGATTAGCATCATGCAAATATATCTTCACAGCATGTAAAGTTGGCTCAGGTGAGTAATGTAACTAAATTGGTGCAGTGCTGAATTCACCCATGTCACTTAAGCCACTGCAGCTGGGCAGATGTACTTGTACTGTCTGCAGAACTGAACCCTGCAAACAGCATCGTGTGGAAACACGCAGCCACGGAGAATCGTCTTGTGTTTGTCAAGGCTCGTTAGTTCTTGCTCAGAGTAACCTCTAGGCGGTTGCTGCCTCCTGTGAAGCTGTTGCATTGCACTCCCAGCCCTGTGCCACCTCGATTCTGCTGCTGCGTTAGACCAGCAAAGGTTACTTGCATGTGTTTGCACCGTATCATTGACTCATAGAACAACCAGGTTGGAAGAGACCCACTGGATCATCGAGTCCAACCATTCTTATCAAACACTAAACCATGCCCCTCAGAACCTCCTCCACCCTTGCCTTGAACAGCTCCAGGGAAGGTACTTCCTGGCGCTTCCTCTTGTATTCAAGTCATCTGGGGGGGTTCTGTTGTCTGAGCTGCCCGTTACATTTGCAGATCCTGTCTACTTTCAGTGTGTCTTCTTTTAAATGTAGCCCTAACTGAAGAAAGTGGTCAAACAGGGAATTCCCAGGAGTAGTGTTCTCATGTGCCTTGTCAAATGCATCTCCTCTTTGGTCTGCTAGGCACAGGACCATGAGTTACATGTGAACTTGGGTTTTGGAGATCAGTCATGTGTGATACACCTTCATTCCGTGTCTTGCAGCCGCCGTTTCCTCTACATTGTCAACCTGGATGCACCAAATGAGGGTCATCGAAAGATCTCCCGACAGAGCAAGTGGGACATTGGGGCTGTGCAGTGGAACCCACACGACAGCTACGCCTACTACTTTGCAGCTTCGGTAAGTTCAGTCATTCAAAAGGTCATTGTCCTCTCCTGTCTTTCGTGAATGGACTTCTACAGACTTGGAAGGCTGTGTGGAGGTGGCACAGGCATGTCCTTGCAAGTCACATTGCAAGATCAAAGCTCAACTCTGATTTACTGCCAAGAGAGGTATTTGGTTTATGGAATTGTAGGATCATTAAAGTTGGAAAAGACCTCTAAGCTCATCCAGTCCAATCGTCAGCCCAATGCCACCGTTTCTACTGAACCATGTCCCAGAGTGCTACCTCTACATGTTTTCCAAAGCCCTCCAGGGAAGCTCTTGAGCTTGTTATACGTTCAGGTGAACCACGTGAGTGTTGTGGAGAGCCCTGAGGGCTCCTACCCCTCTGCGTCTCTGTGGATGAAAAGGGAGCATCCAAGGCTACTGTACTGTTTGCCAAGAGCTTCACCTGTTTTTTCGTACCATTAGTTGGAAGTGGTGCAGGCAGAGAGGAAATCTGTCCTTGTGTTTGGGTAAGGGCTTCTTATTTTTTCAGATTCTTTCCAGAAGAGTTGGAACGTGTCTTCTTGCTGTGTTTGGCTGTGTCTGCTCTCTGGCTCAAGTACATTTATGAAGACTCCTAAGCTGTTGATTTGGAAATGCCATTATTTTCTATCCTAGATACTTGTTATTTCTTATTTGTGATTGTGAATGCTTGAACAAGAGAGTTGTGAAACTGTTGGAAGTGTATACCTATACTTAGCACAAGAAGCACATTTCTTGGATGGTCTGTGCAGGGAGGAGCTGTCACTCTCCACACCTGGTGCTACAGGCAACACATTCCATGTGAGATGTTCCAGTAAGAGTCTGAGAAACTTCTGATGATCCATATCTCATAACATCAACATCTGGAGTCCTGGAAAAATCCTGTTGGGTAATTTCACTCCACCCCCTTAAATTCTTCTGTCAATAAGAAAGATGCAAGGAGTTTTCCTTGCCCCAAGCTCTTGCACAGCCCTGCTGTGAGCTGTTAGAAAGATGCCATGTATTACTGCTGAGCTGGGAAGAGACCTTCTATTTCAGGGAAGACTGAAGTGTTTTTCCCATCTGCAAGTTCAAATTCATATCAAGCAGTTTTGGGGTAAAAAACCCAGAACACCACCATAGAAACCTCTCAGAAACTATGAAATAAGTCTTTTCTCTTGTATCTTTTCCCTCATCTACATGTAAGTTTGAAAACAAGGGGCTAGTGAAGATCAGGTCATAGAATCGTAGAATCATAGAACAACCAGGTTGGAAGAGACCCATCGGATCATCGAGTCCAACCATTCCTATCAAACACTAAACCATGTCCCTCAGGACCTCATCTACCCGTGCCTTAAACACCTCCAGGGAAGGTGAATCAACCACCTCCCTGGGCAGCCTATTCCAATGCCCAATGACCCTCTGTGTGAGAAACTTCCTCCTAATCTCTAGCCTAAATCTCCCCTGGTGGAGCTTGAGGCCATTCCCTCTTGTCCTGTCCTCTGTCCCTTGGGAGAAGAGCCCAGCTCCCTTCTCTCTAGATCAGTCATGTTATTTCTGTTTCTACAAAATCAACATGGATTTCCTGTCATGGCACAAACCCCACTGTGTCTGGTGCTGTGTATGCACCCAAAAAGCCTATTCCTGCATCAGAACTGTTTGACCTGGGCTGAAATGAACATTGATTGAGGTAAAGCATGAATTTAAAGCCCAATAACTAGTTTCAAATAACTTCGTGTGTGGCTGTATTTGGGGGAAGATTTATTCCTGGAATGAGAGAAGAAGCCCAAAATAACGTTGTCATTGATTAATCTGTTTTGCCTCTGTGGTTTACAGTTAGTGATAAGCACTTAAGGATTTCTTTTCCTGGGCTCACAGGGAAGGGAGTACCCTTGAGGAGGTGGCCTTCAAACCATGTTTGTGTTTGGCAATGGCCCTGATCATCCCAGCAGAGAATCAAGGGAGAGCTGGGGAGGAGCCGTGGTGATCCATCATCCCCCTCACTGAAAACTCCAGTTGTGAATCTGAACAGAGATTCCTGCAGAGAATTTGGCTGCCTGTTGCCTGCAGTTACTGTGTGGTGTGAAGAAATAAAAGCTCTGAGAAAAGAATTTCATGGAAACATTTTGCAATGTGATTTTTTTTTTTTCTTCTCCCATTCTCATTTATCTCCGTTTCCAAGTGGATGTAATTAAAGTGTGAACTTTTCAGAGTCCTTTCAGCTTGTAGGTTTGTCTTTGCTCTCCTGCTTTGGGCTAGGACTTTGCTAACCACAGTGTGACTTATTGTTAACTGAGGTTGTTCAGAGAAGGGAGCTTGGTCCTGGCACGTGTATTTCTGTCCTACCTTGCTTACCTGATACCATCTCCTTTCTTCCATCTAATTGCAGAGCAATCAGCGGGTTGACCTGTATAAGTGGAAGGAAGGTAACGGTGAAGTTTGCACATCACTACAAGGACACACGCGTGTGATCAGGTATGGAGCACATGATGTTGCAGCCTTCTGGGTGGAAAATGATGGCTTGCTTCATGGAAGGTGAATACTTTTGTCCTGGCCCCACTCAGGCTCTGCTCTGAGCCTGTTTTTCCCCACTTTTCTGGACTATACTGTCTGCTCCTCTGTCCTGGCTTCTGCTTTGGAGCCTACATCAGATGTGAAGCTGCTCACCCTATCATGGCTCCCCCCAGCATATCAGCTTAGCTTTTGATGGCTCCAGTGTCATTCCCTTAGGCTGTTGTCCTTGAAATTAACAGAAACCATCATCTGGAAAATGGGCAGCAACACAGTCTTTAGATTGAATCCCAGCCATGCTTTTGTGTGATAGCAACTCCATTGAAGCAGGTAATCCCCAAGATCAAGTTCAGCGTGTTATGGTGGTGCAGAGTAGATCCCTGCTTCTGGTTCTTGGGGTATATTTTGGTGCTGGGCTGGAAATATTGGTGAAGTACTGGGGTTTGGTTGTTTGTTTTTTTTTTAATTCCAGCTACTGGTTGTGAAAAGTAGTTGCAGCCCTTGAAATGGCTGAGTGGAGGCTGTTTGTGGCCCAGGTGCACCTGGTGAGCCCAACAGGAAGGCATCCTTCTTGAAATTTACTTAGAGAAATTATGAAGATCTTGATATTTTTACTTAAAAAGCTTCAGCAGATGAATTCAGGCCATGAATTTGTCAGAGAAAGTTACTAGGAGCTTGCAAAAAGCTGATGCGAACTGTGTGCGCTTTTCTTTCGTGACTTACTGTCATTTTGCATTTGCAGTGACTTGGATTGGGCGGTGTTTGAGCCAGACCTGCTGGTCACCAGCTCTGTCGACACATACATCTACATCTGGGACATCAAGTAAGAATCAGTGTGTTTCTTTGCACAGGGAAAAATCATTGAGCTGCCTCTTTCATCATGAGCTGCTTGCAGGGCAAAGTACGCACAGATCGGCTGTGCTTGCTGGGGCTTCATCTGCTGCCTATAATCTCAAAGATTACATCTGCTCCCCTACTTCCGAGGCAATTTGGAGTCAATGAGGGATAGTACAGGAGTGCAGTTAAGCCACAGTCATGTTGCTGATGGGAAGAAATACTGACTGGCTTCACCCTACCTAGTTTAGATCTTCCCTCCAGAGGATTTCCTCGAACCCTTCAACCTGTTGGGTTTTTTTTTTTTTTTTTTAGCTGAATGATTGAGCACCATTTCATGGTCCCACAGCTGTTTGCCACTAAATTCAGTGGTTGTTGCTGACTATTTCAGTGGTGGTAACAGTGGCAGTGGTGTTCAGGAACCTTTACCTGATTGTGCCTTACCTTGCTTTCCGGTGCTTTCTGTCATGAGTAATTTCAGGGTTACAAATCTTTCCAAACCTAATAATATTAAACCTGCGTGTTTTACACCTGAGAAGCAGGGACCTGGCACTGAAATTGCTGAGTTCTCTTGCTGGCCGTACAGCAACTCTTTGTGACCCCCGGCAAGTCACTTTATTCCTCTCTACCTCTTTTGCTCAGTTATAATAGGAGGATAATTATATAACCCCACTGCACCAGGCTACCCTGAGGCTTGTGTAGCTCCTGTGAAGCACTTGGATCCTTTGTTAAATCGTGCTTGAGAATGGCAATATAATATTAATGTGTAATTAAAAGACACGGGGAGACAATAACTGCTGGTTGTGTTTTCCTGTGATACTATCTTAGTGCCAAGCAAAAAATAGAGTGCTCCCAAGGCTGTTATCAGAAGCCCTGCTTTAACTCTGTTGTGCCCTTCTATCGCTTTGCATCTGCACGTTTTGCTTGGCCAGAACTGCTGGCTTAGGCAGCCTCTGACAACTCTTACATCCCACTTGTGTCAGAAAGGTCTCTGAGCTCACTGGGGCTGGGAGGTCCCGGGCTGCTGGCCTCTAGAAGATGAACATCCTGCTGAAGCGCCTGCCTCTGATGACACCCTAGGGAGGCAGCCCTGCGGTGAGCGCAGCTGGAAATTGCCCACTTCATCTTTCATACAAATAACTTTTTGATTAGGCAGAAATTCTTAGAGGGAGAGGTACAGTCCATTCCAGAAAATGTTCTGCTTTTCAGCAAATGCAAAAATCTAAAGACAGTATTCCTTGCTTTCACTGGCATTTTTCTTAAAAGGGAAGATGAATTCCTGAGGAGCAAGGTTAAGGAACGAATTATTGCCTTGATCCATGTCCTGTCTGCTAGGAGTTGTCATGGTGCTGCACTGGCTTTTACCACTGCAGAATTTGGCTTGTAGAGTCTGCACTCAGCTGGGCTTATTTTCTACTAATTTTGTTGTTGTATGCTAGACATGAAGCCTTCACTCTGAAGTCACTGCTCCGTCGTGAAGCAGAGTCTGCAGAGGCTTGACAAACATCAGTGGCTTTTGTCGAGTTTTTCCACAGCTCTGTTTGTTCCTTTTAATCCTCCTGAGAAAAGCTGTTTTGCTTCTTCCTGTAGCAACTCTTTGTGAACCCAGTTTCCTTGTCTACCCAGCTGCAACATGTGTTTCTTCTCCCTCTGGTCGCCTCCAATTCCATCCTCTGTCATAAACCTTCTGCTCTATGTGGTGGAAAGACAGGATGGCTGTTGTCCTCCAGCTGACCGCATCTTTTTATTCCATTTAATATGTGGTGTTTTTCTTCTAGGGAGACCTTAGAGCACCTTCCAGTACTGAAAAGGGCTACAGGAAGGCTGGGGAGGGGCTCTTGATCAGGGAGTGCAGGAATAGGATGAGGGGGGACGATTTTAAGCTCAAAGATGAGATGAGACTTATGAGGTAATGTTTCTCTGTGAGGGTGGTGAGGCCCTGGCCCAGGTTGCCCAGAGAAGTTGTGGGCATCCCATCCCTGAAGGTGTTCAAGGCCAGGTTGGATGGGGCTCTGAGCAGCCTGATCCAGTGGGAAGTGTCCTTGCCCATGGCAGGGACATGGAACTGGATGGACTTTAAACTTGAGCCATTCCACAGTTCTATGATTTTGGTAAGCAGAAGGCACATTAGCTCCCAAGAGGCAGCAATAAAATTAATCCTGGAATATCAAATAGCTCACTGGGGAGCCTGTGCTTGCCGGGCTATGCTGTGGGTACTTACATTAAGCGTGTTGTGTTTCAGAGACACGAGGAAGCCTACAGTCTCCCTCTCTGCCGTCGGTAAGTACGGGGTGTGTGTGATATAGGCACGTATTGAAGTGTTTATACCCCAGCTGTTATTCCTCCGTCCCTTCAGGCTCTAGAACTGAACATGGCAGAGTACAGAAGTGATACCACGTGTGATTGTCCTGTGTAGGAGCAGCCTCAGAGGCTCCAGTTGACAAATTCTTTTAGAGGAGCAGAATTCAGAAGGGACGTGGAACCCTTGGGGGTTTCCAAGCATGGAGAGGAGCGGTGATGCTTGGACTGAAACTGGTGGACAGTCACATGGCACTTAGGCCTTTTAAACACAGCTTCTTCCCTGCTTAACCAACCTGCTGCACTGCTTGTCCTGTTGTTACCCATTTGTAATTTCTTCATGTATTTTCAGGACAAGAGGGAATGGCCTCAAGCTCCGCCAGGGGTGATTTAGGCTGGAGATTAGGAGGAAGTTCTTCACACAGAGGGTCATTGGGCATTGGAACAGGCTGCCCAGGGAGGTGGTTGATTCCCCTTCCCTGGAGGTGTTTAAGGGACGGGTGGATGAGGTGATAAAAGGGACATAGTTTAGTGTTTGATAGGAATGGTTGGACTAAAAGATCTGATGGGTCCCTTCCAACCTGGTTGTTCTATGATTCTATGATTCTATGTTTGAATGAATCAGCTGAGAAACTAAGTCACACTCTAGGTAGTGGTGTTGAGTGCTGCCAACTGCCAGGCTGCCCTCTTACATATGAAGGGGCTGGATGCATTAACAGGATGTTTCTGCTTCCCTGGGGCACTTGCAGCATGTGGGCAGCTGCAGTGGTGGCACAAAGATAGATGCTCTTAGTGTTTCAGTTGCTCTAGAAAAACACTTGTTATGGCTGTTGGCAGCATGACTGTCCAGACACCTGTAATACCACCTGCTGGCAGGTGCTGGGTGTCCTCACTGGTTGGAACTTGGAATATGGATGACAAGCAAATCATCCATTTTTTCCGGAGTTGTCTTCCCAGTGCTGTAGCAGTCCTTGTAACACGTATCTCTTACGCTTTGCTGCTTAGATCTCCTGAGGCTACACATCTGCAGTGGCTTCCTCTCTATCACAGTGATGCAAAAACTGAGTGGGAGAGAAGCAGCGCTCGCTTCTGGTGCCTGATCTGAGGTTTCCCGGGTCAGCTGAGCCAGCGCAGCCGCTGGCTTCCCAGAAAGCTTCCTACTCCTCGTGCCCAGTTCTCTTTAGTGCTGGTCCACACTTCTGGGTACTCTTCAGCAAGCAGATCAAATCAGTCAAGTGGCAGCCTATTTGCAGCTCTTTTTCCTCTGGACTAGCTTTTTGCCAGGTTGTCAGGATGAATCTGCTCACTGTGCAGCAGGAGGTGGGGCATAGCAGCAGGCTGAGATCCCTTTAGCTTTCTCGTGGTCCTCACCTTTCTGATGGCTTAATTTGTTTTAAATACTGGCAGAATAAGGATGAGGAAAACATCTATTTCTCGTAAAATATCTGAACAACTCACATCAACTGAAGGTGTATTTTACCTCTTATTAGAAATAACCAGCCACCTTCTGATTTTAGACCCTTGTCTGAGTCTCTGGTGATATCATATGATCATTTCTGGACTCTCATTTCTTTACGGTGCCATTGACGTCTGTGACTTCTGTGGTGTATTTTGACAGTTGGGCCTTCTAATCTGCTCAGTGAGCCTACTCCTTGCTGGAGGACAGAAATACTTAAGCTCAGGAATCACAAGTTACTGGTTTTCATGCCATCTTTTCCTCTGAGCTGCCTTTCCTGTGCTAAGAGCAGCAGCTCTAAGCCTGGGTCAGGGGACTTGTCTGGGCCATTTACTTTTTAATTGCTTGGTTTGACCTGCTCTGTTTGTGCTGCAGCTGGAGCTTCCCAGGTGAAATGGAACAAGAAAAATGCTAACTGTTTAGCAACAAGCCACGATGGGGATGTCCGAATATGGGACAAAAGGGTAAGCTGAAGGTTTTTTTGAGCAGTCTATGTATGTTCCCACCTACCGGATACAGACATCCCTCTAGTCACAGATAAATACTGAGAAAAATATACTCTTCTATGGAAAATCTCTCTTGTGGATTGATTTTAAGTAGAGAGACTTGGCAGCTACAAGCCTGAGGAGAGCCTTCTTCCCCAGAAATTCTGTTTGTTAACATTTTGCTTGTGGTCTCCTAGTATTTAACTGTTTTACTGAGCAGAAAGTATGATTCAGGACTGCACTTGGTGACTGGAATTTGCCCCACCTTCACAGGACCTTCTCTTCAACTCCTTTTGCTGAGCTATTTGCCTTTCCCCAGCAGGAGGGTGTTCTACCTCTCCTGCCCTTATTAAAGTGTCTCTTTATGCCAGAGAACTAGACCAAATTTCCAGAGTCCTGTGCTGAGAAGGGAAATGTCTCTCCTTGCAGAAACCCAGCACTGCAGTGGAGTACTTGGCAGCTCATCTCTCTAAAATCCACGGTCTGGACTGGCATCCTGATAACGAGTACACGCTGGCCACTTCCAGCCAGGACAACTCTGTCAGAGTAAGTGTCACTTCTGGGGCTTCTGTCTGGAAGATGTGAGGATGGCGAAGCAGATCCCCTTCTACTTCTGCTGAAGCCTTGGGGATTGCTTGCTGTGGGCAAGATCTGGTTCCTTATTATTTGATTTCTGGCAGCCTGTGTGTCTTGAGCCAGGGGTGCGTTTGTCGAACAGGCAGAGGAGTCATTACGGCACGGGTGTACATATGTTTGCTGCAGATCTGTGGTGGTTTGGGCAGTCCTGAAGCTGAAAACAACCGCCTCTGCCTGTTGCTTGCCAGAAGGGAGCTGGCCACGATTGCCAGAAGAGCCTTCTCCGAAAAATGCCATGTTGCTAGCCTCAAGCTGATTACAGCAACTTGAGGGGGAGACATACTCCAGCCCCTGGGGTTCCCAAACTCATGTAAAATTGGGTTATAGAAAACAGACTGCCTGCAAGCATTGCAGGCCTTTTACTTGAGGAGAAATAGCTTGCATTGTATGTCAGCCAAATGGAGTTCATTCACATTTAGCTAAGCTCCAAGGCAAATGCAATCGATGTGTGTTCTAGCAAAGCAAAAGGTTAGATTCTTCATTACAAAATTAGCAGTAACAGCAGGGGGGGCCTGCCTCCGGGCTCGGCTGGCACATTGGCAGGGAGCCTGCAGGTTACCCTGTAGCTCTGAAAGCCCGAGCAGGCTGCCTGTTTCCCTGTTCTAATTACTCAAGCTATGATCACTGTGAATACGACTCCAAGTCACTTGTTGTCTAAGGGATGCTGCCAGATGCCGATAGCTTGCTGTTTGTCCTTTGGGGCCATCTCTGCTGTTAATGAATGGGATTACTAATGATGCTGTGGGCACCTTGGCATGCTTTTCGCTCTGTTTATTTCTGCAAGCCACATGGAATACTGCAGCCTGACAGCATAGCCAACTGAATCCTGCCTTCACTTGTCTTTCTGGTTTTGTTTTTTTAAGTTCTGGGATTACCGTCAGCCTCGGAAATACCTCAATATCCTTCCCTGCCAGGTTCCTGTCTGGAAGGCAAGATACACGGTAAGTGAGAGAGAAACTCCCACTAGCCCTGCTTGGAGTGTTGAGAGCAAATGCACAGAGACATTAAGTAAAGAAAAACCACTAAAGGGCTTCTCGCCAATTCTGCTGCTGGACACGATTAAATTGATGTATAAAATCTGTCTTGGTGCTTTAAAGGGCCAGAAAAGCAATGTCCACAGTGGCAGAACTCAAAAGAAGGAATGACTAGTGCTGTGAGATCCCAGTCTTTGGCATAGTTCTCCCTAGGAGAAAATAAATGGGTGTAGGTGGTTGGCTCTGGGAGCAAGAAGCTCAAAGTGGCTGCTGCTCTCACTCTCATGTTTTTCCACTCAGCTCCAGTATTGGTCCCTGTTGCTCAAAGCAGGTGATGTTCTGCCCTCTTTGCTCCCAGGGTTTCAGAGTGTGCTGTGCTTTTACAGCATATCAAATACAAGAAGTGTTACCTTTTAGAGTGCAAGTTCCCAGCCACTTGAAGTTAAGGTTCATAAAGTTAGTCATATACGTTCTCTTCTGTAGACATGTGAATGTGGCCTGAAGCCAGTGCTGTGCCTTGAGTCCCTGATCCCTATTCCTTGTCCCCATGGTGAGGGATGCAGGACTGGGTTCCAGTGTTCCCCTGAGCAGCTCCTGGGGCTCAGTTCCCCGGTCAGCACTTCTTGTAGCTCCAGGCAAATTGCCATAAGGGATCCCATGTGACAAGTCAAGGGTGAAATCACTCCGTCCTCACAGCTGAAAAGTGAGGAAGTGGTAGAAAAAATGATTAATCTGAAGTGAGCTGCATTGAATATTTGTGTATTACATCTTATCTCTAGTAAGACACTGGTTTTGCACGGCAGTTGCCTTGGACCCTTCCAGATTTAGGCTCAGTTGTGTTTTGTGTCGAGTTCCTTTAAAACCCATTTGTTCTTGGTAGGAAAAGGAAAAAAAAAAATAGAGCTTGATAACGGAAGCATAATTCCCCAAGACTAACTGGAAGGGTGTTTCTCTCCCAAGCCTTTCAGCAATGGGCTGGTGACAGTGATGGTCCCCCAACTCCGTCGGGAAAACAGTCTCCTTCTTTGGAATGTCTTTGACTTGAACACGCCTGTCCACACTTTTGTGGGACATGATGATGTGGTGCTGGAGTTCCAGTGGAGGAAGCAGAAAGAAGGTGAGTTCAGGGCTGGATGTGCTTTCTCTTCCCTGCGCCATGGCCATCTGCTAAAGGGGGTGTGAAATCTGTCTCCTGGCTGTGATGCTTATGCTGTTGACCTTTGATTCTTGTCTTGGAGTAGCCCCTAACAGCTTCCCTGCCTGCCTCAAGCTACAGCTGTTTTGTACTGGTTTTATGGCCCTGCCCACAGAAGCATTGCCCTGTTGTTTCCATGCTAACAAAGCAAATCCACTAAATGCTGAGTGGGGTCAGTGGTGACTCTTAATTGCTTTCACTCTCCTGTGAGTCTATTTTTAAATCTTTCAGAATGAATTGTACAAACTATTAGATGGGTGCAGGAGTGCAGGCACCCTCCCCTCCTCAGAGCTGCAGGCTAACCAATTAACCCCTCACATCACTGCCTGGATCAGCAGCCTCCAGTATATCCCAAACCACAAACCCAGTGAACCCACCTTATCTGTGTGCTGGCAGAGGCAGGGGAGGGAGAGTGTAGGGGGGACAGATTCCTCTTAAACTTCAGTCTTTACTAAATTTTCCAGTCTAGGCAGCTAAATATAGGGGTTTCTATATTAGAGGTTGGATAACCATTCAGAATGCAGCTTTTTTTCCAGCACCTCAGCTGCCATCAACAGCAAAAGCGCATCTGTCTGTCTTGTTACTTGTGGTACTGCTTTGCAGTGCCATGGAAAAGTTCTGGTCCAACCCTCTACCACCAGCTGCTAGAACAATTCAGTTTAGGCGCCTTCTTTCTACCTCGATTTTCCTCTTTCAGAAATTGGAGAGCGATATAGAGTCATGTCAGGACCTGGAGACCGCTCCTTGAATCCTGTGTTCAGTTCTGGGCCCCTCACCACAAGAAGGATGTTGAGGCTCTGGAGCAAGTCCAGAGAAGAGCCACAAAGCTGGTGAAGGGGCTGGAGAACAGGCCCTATGAGGAGCGTCTGAGAGAGCTGGAGTTGTTTATCCTGGAGAAGAGAAGGCTGAGAGGAGACCTCATTACTCTCTCCAACTACCTGAAGGGAGGTTGTAGAGAGGAGGGAGCTGGACTCTTCTCCCAAGTGCCAGGGGACAGGACAAGAGGGAATGATCTCAAGCTCCACTAGGGGAGATTTAGGCTGGAGATTAGGAGGAAGTTTTTCACAGAAAGGGTCATTGGGCATTGAAATAGGCTGTCCAGGGAGGTGGTTGATTCCCCTTCCCTGGAGGTGTTTAAGGGACGGATGGATGAGGTCTTGAGGGACTTGGTTTAGTGTTTGATAGGAATGGTTGAACTAGAAGATCCGATGGGTCCCTTCCAACCTGGTTGTTGTTTGATTCTATGATGATTCTATGATTCCTCTTTCAGAAATTGGAGAGTGATATAGAATCATGTCAGGACCTGGAGACACAGTCTAAGACAGCTTGTGAATGAACATCCAAGCAGGCTTGAACCGTAGTTGTGTTGTCTTAGCTGAGTTAGTAGATATCTGAGGCTGGAAGTTGTGCTTCTCTCAAGCAACGTAAATCAGTCATACAAACATTCCAAATTCACTTCAATGCAGAGACAACCAAGATAGCACAGATGTCCTTCCACAGTCTGGTGTGCTGTATTTAGACAGGCTCTGTGCCTCAGCAGAGGGATGAAGGAAACAGCTGTGCAGCAGCAAATTCTTAAATACAGCAGCTGTTTGGCAGGGGAAACTTAAACTGCATCCCAAGGGCTAAACATGGGCATACTTAAGTCTGTACACCTTTATTTGTGGATAGACAGTATGTGGCTAGATGTATTTCGTTACAGCCTGAACTTGTCTTGGCACCATCCAAGTCCCAGCAGGAAAAAGGGGCAGGGTAGAGCCAGCTTCTCTCAGCTTAGGAATGTTTGAGAACTTCTGCATCTTCAAATAGATAAGATGAAGTAGAAGATATTTTGACTTTACAGTTATGGTAAAAATAAATCTGTTTCTCAATTGTGTTATTTGTTCTATTTGTTATCGTAGTAGATCTAGTTCATTCCTGGTTGGAAAACTAACATCGCATTATACCTACTTTTGTGTATTTCTCCTGTAAATTATGCTCCATTTAGGGACGTGGTAGCTGTGGTGCAGGGAAGCTGATGCATGTAGATCAATTCAAAGTAGAAAATGACTCACTCTGCCATTTGGTTTAGTGCTTTACCCATTACATCTCCTTGCTGGCTTGTTTGAATGTATTTACACTACAGGCAGGGCTGAGATTCAGTCTGTTTTCAGCAGTGTCTGTAAGTTGTTTCTATCCTTGATAGGTTCTAAGGACTACCAGCTGGTTACATGGTCCCGCGACCAGACCCTGCGGATGTGGCGGATTGACTCTCAGCTGCAGAGGGTACGTAAACACTTCTACTCTGGAACTGCAGAGAGTTTTCTTACAGGCAGGGTTCATCTCCCTTTGCTTGTACTACCTGTTGCTCCTTTGATATTCGAGAGCTGCAGAGACTGCAACCAGCTGCTGCTTCACTTTCCTCTTCAGCTCCAGCCCAGAAAAATTCCTAAGGAGACCTGTGACAAGGCCTTTCTGTGCCCTCAAAGACTTTTTTGGAAGTGCAAGACCATTGTTGTGTAATTTTGATAGGAATGGTTGGACTAGAAGATCCGATGGGTCCCTTCCAACCTGGTTGGTCTATGATTCTATGATTCTATGTAACAGTAAGTGTAGTAGTCTGGGGAAGGTGAAGATGAGTTACTGCTTGCATTGCCTGTGAAGATGCCACCTCCTTGGCTGCAAGACAGCATGACTCCCTTCTTGGCATGTTAGGCATCAGGTAAATGTAAGGATTGTGCCCTCCACTTCCTCCCCTTGTTTCCTTTACCTTGTAGCCTGGGTCTAGGCAGCAGGAATCCTGCTGTTCTGTCTGGCGGCAGTTACAAATTGCTGATGCAATTGCTGCAGTAGCAGTGCTAGGTCAGGCCAGAGGTTCATACCGCCGCGATGGCCCATATTGGCCTGTTTTATCTTCAGCTGTGAATGTCTTGGAAGAGGATAAGAAGGTAGCAAATTTGGAGTGATGTTTCTCTCGAATGCTCTCTCAGCCTCCTGTGGTTTACAGCTTAGAGGCTCATTGAGTCTAGCATCATTGATATGCTGGATGAGTTTCACTTCCATAGACATGTCCTGTCTTTTCTTGGACCTGTGTAAGTTTTTGTTGTCTTAAACATCCTATGAACAAGGAGTCACGGCTTTTCTGCATGTTGTGCAGGAAAACAGCTCCTTTTATTTGCTTGTTTTGCTACCTACTGGTTTCATTGCATTGACAGTTAAATGAGCAACCTTCTTGACTGTGCTATTCCTGATTCTGCAGACGTCCATCATATCCTCCTCAGCTGCCTCCTCTTTTAAGTCAAAAAGTATTTACTTCATCCCTTATGTGAGAACTTTGGATGTTCTTTTGCATTTCACAACCCTTTTCCAGTTGTGCTATAGACTTTTGGGATATGAACTTTGTTCTTTCCAGAGAACTCCTAGTACTCATCTTGGTTTTTACACTGTTGGGTATAATCCGCTGAAAGCAGCCTCTACGTTCTGTTCCCTTGGTCAGCTTGAACTTGCTGGTTTTCCCCTGTGCGCGTTGCTTTATATTTATCCAAATTGAATTCACCTTTCATTTTATTATAGTTACTCCTATAAGATCCTTCTGTGATTGCTTGCAATCAACCTCTCTTTGTTACTCCCCTGAATGACTTGATGGCATCAGTAAACCTGGTCATATCGCTATTCACCTCCTATTCCAGGTTTTTAATGAATATGTTGAGAAGCATGTGTTCCCAGCACAGATCCTGCAGGAGTCCTGCAGGTCTGTAACAAACCGTCTCTGTGGAAAACAACCTTATCCTCCTGCCTGATGTATTTGTGGGTATTTTATTTCCTTCCTGTCTCTAAACCAGTCGTACGTCTTTGTCAGATGCCGGTTCCCACTCTTTTGTCTTTGTTTTCGTCTGGCTCAAACTACACACATGATGGTGTGTTGCTGGTGACCAATGCCATACTTTGCTACCTTGCACCCTTATCCTTTCTGCTCCCTGTGTTTATTCTCTTAGTCTTCCCTGTTCTCTTGTGCTGAACTTAAAATACGAGTTTCTATGGTCTCTCTTTCATACAGGACCTGGAACACTAGCGCCTCTAGTACATACCTAGATCCTACTAGAGTGTAAATACCAAAAGTAGAAAACAAGCTACTGTTACAAAAATTGAAACAAGCTTTGATAAATTAATTCAAGGACTTAAAAGTCATAACAGCTTTAGTTTTGACTGAAGTAAAACTTAGACTAGCCATGCCAATTAAATGACTTTATAAGTGAGCAGGAGATGTGGCCAGGCTGACTGAGGTACTGGAGCCAAGGATGCGGGAAAGTGGGAGGTCACCTGTCTGTCACAGAAACAATGCTGAGGTCTTACTCATGACCCTGTGTGAACAGACCTACTTTGTCTGCTTCCTGCAAAAACATGTTTAAGTGGTAGCTGTTTCCACAGCTTGGTTTCTGATGTGCAGCTTGTGGCTATGTTTGTTCTTTGCAGCTGTGTGCTAATGATATCCTGGATGGAGTCGAGGACCTCATTGATGGGATTTCTCATCTGCCAGAGCCAGACAAGACCCTTCACCCCCAGGACTCTGAGCCCCAGCATAATTCTGGGCACGGCGATGAGGAAGGTGAGACAAGCGATGTAGCGTGGAACTTGAAACACCAGCTGTCTTTGAGTTGGGAAGGTGATATGGGAAAACAACATTGTAGGTCCAAACTGGTGCTATTTCAAGGATTAATGGATTCCGCAAGACTAGGGGTTTCTCAGGATGGTCATACTGAATTTTGTCTCCTCTAACACTAGCCTAAGTGTTAATGTTTAAAGAGGTTGCAGCTGAGACCCATGGTGATGATGTGCATGAGGAAATGCTGTCTAAAGAGATTTGGAGAAGAAATGGGTTCTCCCATGCCTTTGGGTTTAAATTCACATTTCCTTTCTGTATTACGAGGGATCCCCATGTGAGAGGCTTACTGGGAAGCAATTTGCTTCTCCCTTTGAGTTGCCAACAAACCAGAGGGAAGAGTACGAAGGGGTCTAACACCTGTCCTCTTGATAAAGGAGTCAGCTGAGGTCCCTTAGGGATGGCATCTCTTCCTACCTTGAAGTCTCCTGCCCAGCAAATCCCAGTGAAGTTCTTCTCTGCTGCCTGTCCTGTGTGACAGCGGAAAAAAGATTCTAAAAATTGTCAGCACTTCTGTCTGCACAAGTGTTTTAGAAAGTGATTGAAAAAGCCCCATCTGCCTGCACTCACCATGAGCAGTGCTGTGTGGGGAAGCACAGCATCTCTTGCTCCAGCTGAGAGCATTTAAGTGTCCTCATTCTGACTGCCTGACCTCCCTTTTTCCATTGAAGAGAGTTAACTTTTTCACTCTTCCCTGATGAGGTCACGTTCATATGTCCTGTATGGTCTCTGTGTGGGTCCTGCTTTGGTTCAGGCTGTTAAGGTTTCCGTTATGGACAAAGGGAATAAAAATGGCTTTTCTGTAGCAAGATAGATTTTGCTACAAATATGTGACTACAGGATCAATGCACAGGCAAGTCCCCAGGTACGAATTTCAGCTATTTCTAGCCTAAAAGCTATTGTGAACTGTTGATATTTCACCCTGGAGGTGGCTGCCTTTCAGCTGCAGACAAAGTCTCCATGTTACATTAGTGCAGCACTTTGGGGGATCTTTGAAGAGGTCGCTGCTCTGCAGATAAATCAAAAAGCCCACCAGCAGTGCCTTCAGTGTGCAGCTGTCCTCACTGGCTGCTGCCTATAAGGGGTCTTTAGGAATCTAAACAAATACATGGGCTTTTAGGGATTAGACACTAATTGGAAGGGAATGGGAGAAGACAAAGGGAGGGTACTGCCTGTATTGGGTACCTCAGCTTGTTAGTAGTATGGTGTCTTTAGCTAGAAATAATTATCTTCCCTGAGAGCCACTGATCTTCCTTTTAATCCCATTTTCAGCTCCCTTTTGTGAAGCACTGTGATAAAATTGCAAACAGGAATAAGTAGCTGAGCATCCTATCCAAATTCAGCAACCTGCTGAGCAGCAGTGAAACCAGATATATTTGCCTCAGCAGAAAAATCAGTAACTTTTAGGCAAATGCCTGTGAAAGGACAGCTTTTTCCTTATTTATTTTATTACTAAGAGTAGTCTCTGCAATATGATACTGCAAGCTTGAGGATGGCAGCTGGATAACTGGGACTTGTGTCCTTGGAACCATCGTCAAAAGATTTGTTCAGTGGCATCGAGAGATGCCACAGCGAAACCCCCTTTGGAAGGAACTGCCTGAATAGGGGTTCATAGCCAGAGTCAAGGCAAGAGCCAGAGACAGCCTCAGGCAGCGACCAATTCTACTGATACTCAGTCAAGTTTGCTATTTTAACTATAATTCCTTGTGTCCTGCAGAGCTTGTCTGACTGTTTAAATGCATTCTGGCCTTCAGGGGTTATTGTCCTCCTGAAAACTGTTGGCAGTGGAACTGGAACGCTAGGCCCTGCATTTAGATGAGTCTTTAAGAACTGTTAAAGCACTGGAGTGCTTTGCAACACTAAATGCAAACGGCTGCTACAAATGAATTAAGCCTCTACTTGGGCCAGAAATACCCTTTTCTCTCTCCCAAGCCTTTATTATGCTTTGGAAGCATTCCCTGTAAGCTGAGAGTGGTGAGGAGCGAGTCCCAAAAACCAGAGCTCCTCCTGGAGGCTGCTTTGGCAGCAGTTCTTTCCCACTGAACCAAAGAGCTCCAGTTTACCTGTTTGAGACTCTGGCAGTACAACATAAAGAGGAGAAAGGGTCTCAAATGAGTTGGGACAGACCATTCAGGGCTATATGGAGTACAGGTAGCTTCTGTAACCTTTGTGGGAAACCTATGTGCAGGCAAGTTTGGTTTTTTGAAGGGCGAGGTTCAGAAACCTGCCTCTAAATGAGAGCTGAGACCCTCCAGCTCGCAGATCTGTGCCAGGTAAACCTCATTCCTCTGCATGTCAGAAGAGCAGAGGAAAGCCTGCTGCCTTGGCCACCTCCTGGTATCACGTGCCAAAAAGACTGTCTATTGCAGCGTTTTTCAACCTGTTCTCCATCTCTTGTGTTAGCCTTAAAAGAAGATTTCCTAAATGACCCCGCGGTGGGAAAGAAAACGGACCAATTGGGGCTGCCTCAGACACTGCAGCAGGAGTTTTCACTGATCAATGTGCAGATCCGAAATGTCAATGTGGAGGTAAAGAGTTTTCCTTTTTCTGGCCTGTTAGAATCACAGAAAAACCAGGTTGGAAGAGACCCATTGGATCATCGAGTCCAACCATTCCTATCAAACACTAAACCATGTCCCTCAGCACCTCGTCAACCCGTCCCTTAAACACCCCCAGGGAAGGTGAATCAACCACCTCCCTGGGCAGCCTATTCCAATGCCCAATGACCCTTTCTGTGAAAAACTTCCTCCTAATCTCTAGCCTAAATCTCCCCTGGCGGAGCTTGAGGCCATTCCCTCTTGTCCTGTCTCCTGGCACTTGGGAGAAGAGGCCAGCTCCCTCCTCTCTACAACCTCCTCTCAGGGAGTTGGAGAGAGCAATGAGGTCTCCTCTCAGCCTCCTCTTCTCCAGGATGAGATGTGCAGAGGCTGGCTCATCGGAGCTTTTTGAGGGGACCTTTATTTGCTGCAGTGACTGCTGTCTGTAAACAAGGTTTATTTTGAGCTGTAGAAATCTTGGCCGCATGTAGTAGGAGAGAGGATAATCCCAGACACTGGGAGTGAGGGAGGTGTTTCAGCACAGTAAAATACACTGCCACTGCTCTTGAAAAGGCTGGACAGTGTTTTCCTCTCTGCTTAGACTGCAGAGTGGGAAATGACTTGTTCCACCATATGCAGGTGATCTCATTCCAGCTGTTTCTGAAGCTGATCTGCTGAGCCTTTCCCGTCCTGCACTCTCTCCCTGAGTTTTGGCATCTCCTGTGCAGGCCAAACCCTCCTCTATGCGTGGAAGCTGCCTGGCGGCACAGCACTGTGCTGGATTGGGAGGCTTGAGGCTGCTACCTGTCTCCTTTCCATTATGCTTTCACAGCTCATAACACGATCCTGTTGGGAGTTTTCTGAGGCAGCACTGTAGGATCTTTCTGTGCCGGGCTTGGAGCTCTCCACATCCAAGTGAAGTGGGCTGGGCTGCAGTGACTGTTGGGAGCAGAGCCTGATGCTTGGCACAGCCAGGAATCCAGGTGCTGGGATGTCAGACTGGCAGGCTGCTGGTGCGAGCTGAGCCTGTCCCCATCTGCCTGGATGTTTTTGCTGTCACAGTGCTCACCGCCCTTGAGAACAGCATGACTTTGTCATATTGATGTGCAAAGGAATCTGCTCCTCAGCATGAATTTAAGGTACTGTAAGTTTCCGAGTCCTTGGAGATCTAACTACAGAACAATTGCTTTTCCTCACAGATGGATGCAGTGAGTCGTAGCTGTACAGTGTCAGTGCACTGCGGCAACCACAGAGTCAGGATGCTGGTGATGTTCCCTGTTCAGTATCCCAATAACGCTGCACCGTCCTTCCAGTTCATCAACCCAACCTCAATCACTGCCTCCATGAAGGCAAAGCTGCTGAAGGTGTGTGGGAAGTTTAAACTGGCTTTATAAATATAAAACTGGTGGGCACTTGGTGTCTAGATTACTGACACAATAAAACATCTGACTGTGCTGAAGACTTTCCATGGGTCACTTTAAACTGATACCCAGGGTGAGGTTTTTCTCGGCCTGGCAGCCCAGTGTCTGTCTTTCTCCACTGATGCTCTTTAAAAGTGTGTTCTTTGTTGCTGCTGTGTTCTGGTGTGACGCGTATTGCCTGAGGATCCCTAACATACTCCTCCTCACGCACTTGTCCCCAACCCTATAATAGACAAAATCACCATCCAGCTGCAGAAAGGTAATATTTTTGAGCCTGGATGTTGCTTTCTGCTCTCCTCCACAAACTGTTTTAAAAATGTGGATGTGTTTTACGCAGACCAGGTGTGTGATCTGGTGTTGGAAGTCCTGTTGCTGATGAAATCCCTTCCCCAGCAGCAAGCTCATGGATAAATTTTGCTTCCTTCCCAGAAAAGAACTGATCCAGTTTGCCACAAACAGGCATGGAATGTATAGGCTGCATCAAATTCTGGCTCAGTGTGCTGAATCTAGGTGAACCCTCAGTGCTCTGATCAGAGCTCACAGCCCTTTGTCAAAACAGAACACACCAGTGGGTCAGTGTGGCTCCCATGGATGTTAGGGGATATCTTGGGATCTCTGGATCCTGGCATCTTAGCCGCTCTGCGGCCTTAAAAGGATGTACGGAATGTGTGGATATAACCATGATTCCACTGCATCTTGTATGTATTCCAGATACTGAAAGACACTTCTCTGCAGAAAGTGAAGAGGAACCAGAGCTGCCTGGAGCCCTGCCTGCGTCAGCTGGTCTCCTGGCTGGAGTCTGTTGTGGTATGGAGAACTGTGTGGGCTTTCTGCCCTAGTTTGTTGTCTTCTCCCATGTCCTACACTTCTGACTCTGCGGGGAGAATCTGGCCTCACTAGATGTATGAATAGACCCCTGCGACTGGCCGTTATGTTTGTGTGAGCATTTATGGTTAATGTTGAAGTGGGTAATAAGATGCATTTTATTTCTGAAAATCGGGCCCTGAAGCTTTGCCGCTCTGGGGAGCTCTACCTGCTCACAGATACTAAGGTTGTCAGAAATGAGGGCTGGAGCATCTTAGTGGTGTGTGGTAGCTTCTCGGCTCTCAGTGTATCTCACTGAGTGCCAGGGCATGGTTATCATATGTGAGAGGAGATAAGAGGCCTCAGGGAGCTGATGGATTCATTCCTGCCTGAAAGGCAGTGGCAGATGTCTTTCCCTCCTCGGTTCTAGTCAAGAATCCTGCTAGTCCTATTCTAGGGTCTTTGTTTTCTTCTCTTAAAAAAAAAATAAAATCGATTTTCACAGCTTTTTTTATCTGAAACCTTGTGCTGAGGTTTCCTAGGGATGGATGATTCTGCAGATAAACCATATTCTGCCCTTAGCTGAGAGATCTGTGATACCTACTCAGCATCCCAGTGTCAGGTATTGGGTCTGTGTGGGAGTGAAGTGTACCAGAATGGGTGTTCTTAGCATTCAGAAAAAGATTGGACACTCTCCTCATGCTTCTTTTTTTGAGAGGCTTTGTTTAGTCATCACAAATAAAGACTTCTTTACGTGGAAAGGCTCTATTCTGTTTGGTTTCAGCAGTAATTTTTAAGAGGGGGAACTTTCTCCATTGTGTGGAAATGTGATGACTTGAGCCGGGCACTGACTGCTGCCTTTGAAGAATTCCATTAAAGCTAAGATGGAGTTCTCTTTATCCAAATAAATGCAAATTTCTTCCAAAACTGCTATGGATAGGCTTGAAGTCCCCCAGTATTCCACACCACCTGCCTTCCTCTCACTTGGACTCTCCCAGCCTGCGTTTGACCCAATGCAGCTGTGTGGTCTCCTCTATAAGGAGACTCTGGCTGTGTTGTATCATTGAGGCATTGGGTTTAGCTCAGCTCCCTGTGTGGAGTCGTAGGCAGAGTCTGAAGGTCAGGTTTTCTCTGTAGTTCCCCACTGTTAAGCACTGTATTAACCTCCCATCACCCCAAGTTAAGCTCAGTATTTCAACATGGCTGTGGTGGGAGATAATGGACCAGCAGCCAGAGAAGCCCTTTCCTCAAAGGTGAATGTGCTTTTGCAGCCAGAGCAGTAACCATGCTCCGTGACTGATCTGCTTTGGCTCAAAGAACGAGCACCTTCTGTGAAGCTGCTTGGCACTGCGATGTTCAGTGCTCCGGCTGGATTTCCTTCCTGTGCCAGCAGGAGTGTGACCTTGGGTAACTTCTGTTTCAGAACCAAGAGGACAGCACATCCAGCAATCCCTACGCTTTGTCAAACTCCGTAACGTCCGCCTTACCCACGTTCGCCCGGGTCTCCAATGCCTATGGTTCCTACCAGGACTCTAACATCCCATTTCCACGGACCTCTGGAGCCAGGTTCTGTGGTGCAGGTTAGCCCCATCGCTGATGTGTTACAACAGCCACCCGGGGAATGGCCCTCTTTGCCTTGGGGAACACTTGCTGCTGTGCAATGAGTAAGAAAGTATTGTAGTAGTGATGTCACGATAAATTTATAGGGAATGAGACTAGTTAGCAGCTGTTTGCAGTTGGTGCTACATGTGGGATTTTTAGAATCTGGAAATCCAAGACTAGCTGAAGAGGTGGCCTTTGGCTTATGGAATGCCAGAGGCATTGACAGACCTTTTACAGAAAACTGGGAATAACTGTTTTCTTTGCCTAGTTCTCTCCTGCCAGCATCAAACTGCTGTGATGTAGAGTTTAACTTACCCTTGCTGAAGCCATGTTCTGGTTGCTAGCCACTCTTTTCTCCTTCTGCACCCTTGCCGTTGTTCAGAATAGCTTTCCCAAGGTCACTGGGCAACTTCCTAAATGGGAGAAGAGGTGCAATCATGTCCAGGTTTCCAGGAGAGTGTGCAGTGCGAAGATCATCCTTGAACAGGCTAAGGTCTGAGTAAGAGCTGTTCGGTTTCGCTGAGCTGTTTCAGATGCAAGCATGCCTCCTCCTGACCTGATTGCAGCCCAGTCTGATCGTGTTTTGGAAGCTGCTTTTTGTACAAGCCTCGTCGAATTAGCAGTAAAACGGGGTGATGTTGCATCAAATAGGCTCAGTGAAACCCGCTAAGTCCTGAAACTCTGGCAAGAGTGGGTAACTGAAGACGCTTGAGATGCTAACAAATGACGTAAGGTTTGTGAGAGAGTGCTTTGGAGTTGGCTTCAGACGCCTGGGGTTGTCCCCTTGAGGAGGAGAATTCAACTGTGAGGCTTCTCTGCATAGCTAAACATCACCTCGCCTCTGGAGTGATGAGTTCTGGTGAAGATTTGAAACATGACTATGTATTTGTTCATTTTCTTTTACTGTCTTTTCCTCTAACTTCCGTAGCCACTTGAGTTGGTGTTTTAAGACAGTCATCTGAACCAAACAGTTTGCAGGGAGGGGATTTGGGCTGAGAAAATTAGGCTGACTGCCTGTAGGTCAGAAGTGCCTAAGGTAGTGGATAGGCACCCAGCCACTTGACTCCACTTTAAATGACCATTTCCCACTGTAAACCGCTCCTGGGCAATCCACTCCTCGCATGATCTTTATGCTGTGTCCTGTCTCTGCAGGGTACCTGGTGTATTTCACGAGACCCATGACCATGCACCGTGCAGTGTCCCCGACAGAGCCCACCCCCAGGTGAGTACCCTGCCTCGAATTTGAGGAGTTTGAATATCATGTCCTGCGCTGCAGCCACTGACCCTCAGAAAGTAGTGCCCTCTAGTGTTAGTTGTGCCCTCAACAGAGAGGCTGGTCCCTCAGCAGAGACTCCTTCCTTCAACAGACCCAAAACATTGCTAGCAGCTTGGATTAGTGGAGTCTCCAGGGCAATTTGGTGGGTGAAAGCTCCTGAATTCTCTTGTTTCCAGGTCCCTGTCAGCTTTATCAGCGTACCATAGTGGCCTCATTACTCCAATGAAGATCCGCACAGAGACTCCAGGCAATCTGCGCTTGTACAGTGGGAGTCCTACGCGCAGTGAGAAGGAGCAGGTCTCCATTAGCTCCTTCTACTACAAAGAGAGGGTAAGTACCAGACCAAAAAGCCTTTCCTGACAGTTCAGCTTTTGTGATCTCTTCCTTTCATGCAGCTGTGAGCGTTGCTAGTAACAGAAAGTTTATATTCTTCTCAAGAAGGCATCTTTTTACAAGCAGGTCTGTAAAAAATGTCACACGGATTTTTCTCCTGTTACTAACTTCTCCACTGATTCTCTCTAGCATTTGACCTGCTTATTTTGATACCTCTCTACACTGACCATCACAGCTTCCTTCAGTGCATTACAGCTGTCTCCCTTTGCGTTGCGTAGGGTTAAAAATCTCACAGTTCAGGACCTCTAGTCTCCAGATAAGTACACGTAGGCAGCTCTGCTTTTCTGAGTGCTCCATGATGTGTGTAACTGCAAAGGGCTGTGGCTCTCTGGAGCTTCCTGACAACAGCTCCTCGATTACGGTGTATATCTGGTGCAGATATTCTGGGGTATATCTACTCCAGGTGTCTCTTTCAAGGATATCTCCCACTTTGGACCATTTTTAAAACAAAAATCATTCCTACATGACTCTCCGAAGATCTTCCAGTCCACATACTTATGGTGTTGGTCTGGCTGTCATTGCTGTTTACATGCAAGGTTTTGGGGAAGAGCGGGATTGTTTCCTTGTGGGATACAGTGGGTGAGAGAGACCTTTTGGTAATTGTAGGGTGACCATAGGGTACTCATGAAACAACCAAGAACCCCATGTACCTGGAGCAGATGCTGTGGGCAGTGCATCTTGCTCAGAAACAAACTCTCCGTGCTTCAGCAAGGGGTGAAGTGGCTTGCAAAAATACAGGAAGCTTTCACCAAGACCTTTAGAATTCAGAGCATTTGAGTAGTTTGCCCAATGTCCGTGTTCAGGGGCACATCTGCTGCAGCCGTGGAGAACTTCCAGGTACCCCAAGGAAAGCCAAGAGCTGTCTGCATTCTGCTGCATGGGACCTTGAAAACTTCTCTTCAGGGAAAGTCAGAACCTTGAGTTGTCATCTTTCCTGGACACTTACTTTTTTACTAGTCCTGCACATGACAGCTACCCCCTCTGGGACTGTGTCTTGCATAGGTGCTGTGAGTTAGTCGTTTCACCTCCCGGCCATGGGGTGAGCCTCTGTCTGCGCTGCAAGCTTTGCCTCCATACAGACCCCAGAAGACTCTAGGAGTCCCCATTCTGGTGGTTTTTTTTCCTTTCCACACAAACCTGTTTTTGATAGGAAGAGAAAATGGTGCTGCCTGATACAAGAATTACAGCCTGTTCTAGTCTTTGCAGGAGAGTTTATTTAAAGAGTTACCTCTGTCTTCTGCAGCACACTTGTCTCTCACACGCAGCTCTCTAAGATGACAGACAAGGCTATAAATAACATGTGGAAGCAGCTCAGTGCAATTTCATGTGACCTGGCTCCCCAGCCCTAGTATTGATGGTGACCAGATTTTTGTCGGGGATAAAAAGTCAAGAGAACAAAGCGTGTGTGTAGCCATATCTGCTGAAAGCAAAAGAAGATTCCTGTGCTCCCCTTGCCCCTGCCAAGCTCTCATCTCACATGCTGGGCTGGGACAAGTGTAAAGGCCCTAGCAGAGAACTAGCTCAAATATTCTTGCAGATAAAATCATTTAAACAAAAAAATAAAAAGCCCAACAAAACTATACCTCCCTTTCTGATTCTTCAGGAGCTGATATCACAGCTTCTGTTGGATCAATGCTGTGTATTTTTATGTTGTTGTGAGGTTTTTAAAAAGCCTGGACTCTGAAGCTTGGGTTTTTATTGTTTGCATCAAATAAAAATAGACATTTTGAGTGTTAAATTCTCACATTGTATAACTTCAGCCCCTAAACTGAGTTTGTCAGCGATAACCAGGTATTTATATCCCATGGAGCGACAACTGGCATCGCTGACGTTAGAAAACAAATGGAATTTACTCACTACAAAACAGGAAATATCGGGTTCCTCTAAAGTCAGGGGAGCTGCTGAGCCCAGCGGAGATCTCCTTGTGAACTGTATTGAAACCAAATCTGGCACTGAGCCTTTGTCATCCTTTAAGTGTGTATATATACACACAGACTGAGACACATGCGCATATATATATATCTATATATATATACATCTTTCTCACTTTTTATTCACAGATGCACAGTTCTCCTTTCTTCTTCCCTCTTTTTCACTCCTCAAAAAAAAACCCCACTAAAGAATAGCAGTCAGCAGAAAGGAGAAGCTGGATCTGTACTGTGACAGTGCCATCAGCGTTTCAGATCCAGGTTTCTCTTTAGTGAGAGGTGCATGACTGTGTTTTTTCTCCTCCCAGTGGGGACACAAGGGCAGTTCAACCTTGCCTGAGAGACAGCTGTATCCAAAGGTGGTAACCAGTGTGTCCTCATGCTTCTTATCAGGGAATTTGATGGGGCTTAGAAACCACTGCGTCAGGACATCGCTCAGGCTTTTCCTGGTGCCCATCTGGTTGTGGACCTCTCCAACTTCACAGCATGGAGGAATGTAGGTTGGCACCAGTGGCTGCCTACAGGAGAGTAGGGGAACTAATCATAGTTTTGTTTCTTTCCACCGTACCACATTTCCATCTACTAATCCTTTTCACCTTCTCAGTGAGGCCTGGTGGAGGAACGTGTAGCACAAGGCTAGCGTCTTCCCCTCACTCCTTCTGTGGAGTCCTGAAGCCATCCTTGCCCCTCGGCTCCCTGTCTGCTTCTCCCAGCAGTGAAGTGCAAGGGAAAGTAGGGGCTGTTGTCAGCCGAAAAGCAATGTAAAACATGACACAAAGAACCCTGTTCTTCTTTTGATTGTGTTGACTCGTAGAGAACTATAACATAATTTTTTTTTCCAAGTGAGTGCACAGTAACCTGCTTTGAGAAATTCCATGTATTGTTGCCATAATACTGTATGGAGTACTTAATGAAGTGTCTGCTTTTTTGTAATGAAAACATACTTTGGAGCTGTTCTGCATAGTCAGTCAGTGAATTTGATTGCTTGCTCAACCTGAATCGAGTTCTTCAGCCCGTATTGGCAATTTGTACACGACCCTGCCAAGCAGCAGGGTCTCTGCATCCCCTCTGATATCCTGACATGTGGCTTTTATTGTTTAAAATGAAAGTGAACAGTTGCAGCAGGTTCCAGTGAGCGAAACCCTGGAGAACACTGGATGTGTTAAAGGGATGTCTGAGTAAGCAGGAGTGTTTATTCAGCTTCCTGTGCCAACGTGCTGGACAGCTGTGTTAAAAATGATGCAGTTTGCACTTAGCTGCCTTCCTCTTCCGCCAAGAGGAGTAAAACTGGTTAGAGTAGGAGCCTGGCGTGTGGGGCAGCAGGAGGTTGTCCTCTGCTCTGGTGTCAATTCACACTGTGAACAAGGTCACGTCACTGCAGTTCAGAGCTTCTCGCAGTGATGACTCCTCTGTATGGAAGACTTCATTCTGATTTGCGGTTGCTGAAGTCTTCTGCGGAGGCTGGTGTGGGGCACAGGCACAGCAACCCTCACTTTGCCAGGGCTGTAGGTGATGTTGTACAGCACAATTGTGTGGGAGCGAAAGGAGGGACCTTGATTTGCAACTGTTCATTGCGTAACGGAACTATTGAACGGTATATTTTACTCTGCTGGTTCAGGGCACTTTCTATTTCAGTTTATTTACCTTTGTCTTTAATTTTCTTGGTGTCTTTCTTCCCTTTTCCTGGGTATAACGTTTTCACATACAGATGTCTCCTCGCTCTGCCCGGCGGCGTTGGTCCATACAAGCAATTAACGACTTCCCGGTACTGTGCGCTGTGCTAATACTGTCCTTGATATAACCCTGTCTTCTGCCCAAGGGCCCAAGAATAAAATGCCACCTGCCTGCCTTTGAGTAACCTGCACAGAGGTGAGGGACTTGCACACAGGGCTTGGGTAAGGCTGAACGCACGTGTGAGTGGGCCGGAGCAGACACTGGTTCGCAGGGCACAGATACTGACCTGCAGCAGTGCCTGTTTTACCCGGCCTAGTGGTCAGGAAAGGATGCCAAGGGGTAATTTGAAGTGTAAGAAAGGTTCAGCCTCTGAGAAGCAGAGAGTGCACTGCAGAGAAGCTGAATTATTACTATGCGTCATCAACCAACTGATGAGACTGACATTAGAGCACCTCATTTCTGAAAAAGATGTTGCTTTGCCAGAGAGGGAGGATCACTTAAGATAAGAGCTGTGGAAGAAGCAAACTGGTTGAGTTGCTGACAACGATCTGTCATCCTATTAAAATGAGCTGCCTGTTCTTAGTGCAACGCACCGTAAAGTCTTATTTGCTGAAGCAATAAATAGAATTTCTCCTTTATTTGTGATATTCTTCCAGCTCTTGGAGTCGCATCACACTGCACTCAGTTCAGTGGTTGCAATTCCAACCCCCCTGGCAGGTACTCCCTCCTCCTGGCGCCTTCCAGTCTTTGACAGTCATTTTCCATTAGTCAGGTCCACACGTCCCTCAAGCTTCATGTGAACGTCTTGGCGATACCAGTGTTACTCAAGCTGTGCTGTAAATTTGGGCAATTACTATCTCACCACTCATCTGCCAGGCACAAGCAAAGCTTAGAAACTCCATTTCAATTTAAAGATGATCTCTCTAGGTCTGTTTTCCTTAACATCTTTGTGAACTACTGGTTTTCTGCAGCTGCTGTCCCTCATGCTCTCTCTTCATAAGACAGCAGGGAATAAAAGCGAATCCTCTAACACCTAATTTAACTTGGTATAATAGGATCAAGCCTTCCTAATTACATCCACTCCAAGACTATACTAGGAAATAACAGGTGAAAGAAACCAGAAGTGATATACTTGACTTCATCAAGGCTGTCTGCAAAGAGCTAATGAAGAAATGTGAGCAGTGGAGGCAAGAAATGAAGTTCTGTTTTGTATTAGGAACAGCTCCGGAGGAAAGAAAACCATGGAAGTAAATTGCAAGCTTTTGGTGTGGTGAATTGTGCACGAAGGGCCACAGTTTAATTCCTCTAGCACTGACTTGGAAATTAAAACAAGTAATGGTGGGATAAAGTTAGAGTTCTGTGTAATTTCTACTTAAATATCATGTGTGTGTTAGTCAAAGCCTGGTTGTATTTGTGCATAACCTCTGGAAGAGGTTAATTATGCTTTATAAAGTGGGCAGTAGTGCCCAGGGTGAGAACAAAGGAGTGAACAAAGAGAGTTGTGGATTATTTCTGCAGACCACATGTCTTCCTTCTAGAAGAATTGCTCAGCATGGTTCGAAGTTTTCAGGAAGCCTTAGCATGTCTAGAAGAAGGAATAACTCCTCCGTGGTCCTAGGTCATGACCAGCCTCTACTTCAGAAATGCAAGTGCTCCGGGCAGGGCAGGTGCCAGCTATTACTTGATGGAAACTATAAGGAAATCTTCCTGCTGTGGGGCACTTGATTCCAAAGTGCCTCAGACACTTTTATTTTCTCTTTGGCTCCTCTGTGGGAGGTGCTGAAAAATAATAAACATTGGTTATTTTGACGAGAAACTCCAGGCAGTGCTGCATGTCCTGCATGGGGAAATGAACCCTTAAGCAGTTTTTCAGAATAAAGGAGCGAAGCTTTCTGCAGCAAGGCAGCAATTGTTGAATTTTATTTTAAGAAAAACAAGAATATGAGAAGCAGCTCAAAGTAGGTTTATCTCTTAGTTTTGTAAATGCCCTGTTACAGCTTAATCTTCAACATCTGTTCCCTTTTTTACACAACCTTTCCCTTTGCCCTACTAACACCGATTTATACCACGAACCCTGAAATTTTGCTATGCTTGTGCAAAACGGGTGCTTCATTTTGTGACGCTGCTGACAGCGCTACCTGCCTCAGCAGGACCCAAAGCTGCACACACCCAGCGTTCAGCATCCTTGCCAAGCAGGCATGCAGTGTTTTTTAACTACTTCTGCTGAGTATGCAATGATGGTGGTTGCTACGAAGCAGTTGGTGTCTTATTCTTGGGCTTATCTGTTTCTACATGTAACCCATTTACTGCCATCGTTATCACCTCAGATTGCAGCAAATTACAGCCTTGGGTATGGTAGTGCAGGTGCAGGCTGCCTTTTATAGTCATTATTCAGTGCTATGCCCTGCTGTCACCTCCAACCTCATGATTGTCATAAATGCTCTAGTTTCCTTCCTTCTAGTGCTCTCAAGAACCGATGTGTCTTGATTTTCTATCACTGTAGCTGTTTTCTTTCTTTACTTCTTTTCCCTAAACCCTCGGGACAGCTGGTTAGATGCAGTTCTCATTGGCATCAGTCCTAGGCTGCAGAAAGAGCTAGAAATATTAGGGTAGCACAGAAGACCTGTGTCTTTGTCCTTCAGCTGCCTGTAGTTAGCTTGATGTATGCATGTTGATTTCTGCTTCAGCTCCCACCTTTCTCTCCCCTGCTCCGCTCAGTGATCTGTGCTTCAGTCCCTAGAAAGAGACTTGTGTTCTTCTCCACCCTAATGCCTGTGACCCTCAGTGACACCTTTTGATAACAGTATAATGGGAGTTTCTCCTGGGAGAAGAGGTGAAGTAGAAGGGAGAGAGAAACCTCATGGTGGACTTCGGCCAGGCAGACCTAAGCTAGAGCTATCCTTGCCTCTGGTAATCCCTGTTCAAAGTGCTTGAATGTTGCCTGGTAGAGAGCTACTCCCTTAATTAATGCCACCAATTATTTGGTTTTAAGTAGAGCTTCTGCTGTCAGTGAGGATAAGCTTTGCCTCATCCGTGATGGTTCTCATGCTTCTGATCATAGTTTTCTCTAGTCCTTTATTGCTGTGGGTGAGTCAAACTTGACTTGTGAAAACCAGACTTTTTTTAAAGGTGACTGTACTGGTTTCGTCTTTTTCTTGTATCACAGCTTGAGGACAGGAAGTCATGGAGTTTATTACTGGTAGGGCTTATGGCCGTTGACCAACTCTGCTCCTGGAGCTGCATCGGTAAAGAATCATGGCTTCCCATTTTGCCAGGAATTAGGCAGTGCTAAGAGGAAGAGAGCAGGATGATTTTGTTGTGACTCCAAATTTTCAGAGAGTTCTGCTACATTTGGTGTCTCTGTGTGTCTGACAGCAAGCAGCAGAAACCATTCATGGGATCTCTTTTCCATTCTCATCCTCATTTGTTGTCGTTCTCCTCAAAAAAAGAGTAACTGAATTGCCTGTGGAAAGTGATGTGTGTTGTCCATGTCTCTAGTCTTTAGGATGCCTGTCAGGAGGCTTCTTCAGTCTGCTCTTGCAGAGGGCAGGAGCAGGTTGAATCTGTTCCCAATGATGGGGTGGAGAACCTGCCTCAGTCAGAGGGAACTCTCTGTTGGCTGGATGGTCAGGAGGTGGCAAGTTGCTCTCCCAATTACCTGCCAGGCTCTTGCAAACCCTTGATGATAGACCTGCAGAATGTGCTTCTATGTCTGCAAGCCTGGGTTCAAATACCTGCTCAGATAGAGCACAAATCACAGCTTTTGCTGCGAGAAGCCTGCTTAGCCCTTCCAGGACAGTGCCTGAGCTCCTGCCCTGATGGTAAGGCTCCCAAGCCTTGTTCGAGTATTGGTTTTGACAGCAGCGCCTAGGAGGCAGCACTTGGCTGCCCTGACAGGGAGTGAGGTACAGGTGCCACTGTTATTTGGGAACCTTGTTGTAATCCAGCCCACATCCTTCAGCACGCGAAGGGTAGCTATGTTTTTAGGTCTTATCAAAAGAGGTGTTGCCTACCTGAGTGCAAGAAAGTCAGAGCTGATCCAGACAGTGAGTGAATTAGGAACCAGTGGACCAAAGAGGTTGCTCTCCCACCTGACCATGTTGTAGCCACCTCCCACTGCATTGCACTTCTCAGCAAATTCTGCCTGGATGAATTAGGACTTGAGGGGACATGGCAGCGAACACCCTAGTCAGCCAGCTTTTCCGTGACTCTGGATACTGACAGCCCTGTTTGCACCAGCATTTGACACCTCAGTACCAGGCAGTGAGTGCACTCTGTGCCTCTTTATGCTGGGCAGCAGTGGAAGATCAGGGGAACCTGTAATGCTCTGTCACGGGGGCATCCCTGGAAAATCCTCCTTCATATGTGAAATCCCTTCTTCACTTGCTGTCTCCAGCCTCTGAGCTACAGTCACGCAGTGTCCAGCGCAGCTTTGGGAGCACATCGTTTTTGCTTCTTGTGGCATGTGCTAGTGGCACACTCAGCATGGCAAGAGCTTCTCGACACATTGGCCTCAGCTTGGGCTAGGCAGCCAGTGAAGGAGGAATTCATTTCTTAAGGTTCTTAAGTGTTTGTTTGGGATTTTTTTTAAGGGCATTTTGTTTCTGTGATAAAGCCTCCCCAGGTTCTCACAGCTTTGCAGGATCATGGTCAAAGGCAGCTTGGCATCCAGCCATCCCAGAGCTTGCCTGACATCCACAGGAGAAGTGATGTTGCTTGCAGGTCCAAGTCCTGCCTTTCCTGTAGTCCAGCCTGCTCTTTAGGAGCACGGATCATCAACTCATAGCGTCACCAGGTTGGTGCGTTGCCTCGTGTGAGCTCTGCCTGCTTTGCTGGCCCCTCGGAAGGGGAGGCCAGCTTTGGATAGAGCTGTAGGAAGCCCCACGGCAGGTGTCTCAGAAGATCTTCCAAAACTCAGCATGGTTGGACTCGATGATCCGATGGGTCTTTTCCAACATGGTGATTCTATGATTCTGTCACCCGGAGCAGTGGCTCTGCATGTCGGTGAGGGAACAGCCAGAGGGGGGAGCAGCATTGCAAAGCATCCTTCGCTGCGTTTAGGAATCCTGAGTAGCAGCCAGTGCTTCCCTTGGTAGAACTCCACTGCCTTCTGCCTGTGGTGCTGGTGCACGTCTTCCTTCCTCCTCCTCCCCCTCCTAGACCGAGGAGATGGAGAGGCCAGGATACCAGCCAAATACTCTACGGTTTTCTACACAGCCAAGGTAGCTTTATGCAGCTTGGTGTTAAGATGACCTCTGTGCCTGTTACAGGGAGTGTTTGGGAATCTTGGCTTCTTGGTCTTGTTCCCTTGTGTTGATTTCTCTCCTTTCTTCTCCCCACCCCTCCCATTATATCCTGAGCCAGCTGTATGTAGCTGTGAGCATGGTAGCTAAGGAACCTTGCCAGGAAAACTTGGGCCCTGCTTTATCGTCTGCCGATTGTTTTAAGCTGTTGATAAAGCAGGAGGTGGGAGTCCTGACCTGGCATTAAACAGGGGTGGGATGTACTCAAACACTGAAAGGAGAAGCCTAAAGAGACGTTCTGGAGATGTCAGCTTGCCCTGAACCTGAGGGCAAGCAGACGTTGCCTTCCACACGTCTCTGCTGCTGTTGGCTGAAGGCAGCTGTGCTCTGTGTGCTGAGGGTTCCCAGACCTCTTATCTCAAAGGTAATTGGGCCGTGCTTCTGCCAAACTTGCCCAGGTTTGACTGGCATCCTGATGCCGATTTGTTCTCTTATTGGCTCTCACGGGGGAACTCGCAAAATACTTTTTGAGTGAGTTTGACCTCGAGCTCGCTGCCTTGACCTGCTTTTCACTTCCTACAGATGGAGATGCTTGTTCTCCTGGGCATGTCATGTATGTTTTCCAGGGTAATACAGAGCCTTCTGAAGGGCAGGTTTGGGTGCTGCTTGCATTGTTCCTCACCCTAGTGCTTTGTTCCCTGGCCCAAGAAACCTGTTGTCCCCCTCCCCAGTAACATGTTGCCATTTGTTCTGCAGAAATCAAGGAGGTGGAAAAGCAAACGAGAGGGGACGGATGCCAACAACCGACCCATCAAAGCTGCCGGGAAAGTTATTATTCAAGATATTTCCTGCTTGCTACCTGTGCACAAGCTGCTGGGAGAGCTCTACATGTGAGTATGTTCAGGCTGGCATCCATTCCCAAATGGAAACAGCCGTCTCTGGCATTGCTGTGCTTTAATCCAGACCTCAGCCAGAGCTGACCTTTCAATGTTTCTGTTTCTTCTTCCTCTCTTCTTGCCTTGCTGCTCTTTTATGGTATCCCTCTGCCTGTGAGAGGGGTCTTATCTCCTGTATATCTGAAAAGTGTGATGGAAGGAATCTGTGATGGGGCATTATATACAGAGTTTGAACTGTTGCTCCAGCATCGAGACTTGCATATGTTACAGGTTCAGGTTTTTGTCAGCTAAAGAGAGAAACTATCGCTACAGATTCTTTTCAGGTCTCACGTTGAACTCCACGCTTAAATTTGCAGGCTTAAAAATCCCAATAAATGCACATTTCCATACTATAAAACCATTAATAGCTCATAAGGCTTTTTCATTTCAGAGGTATTTGGAGTGCCCCGTCGGTCGTACATGCCAGTGTCTGTGCAACAACTTCTTCTGCTTTAATGAAAAGGATGGAGAAGTTCTATAGTTTGTTTTTATTTTTAAAAGGGGAGGGCCTTCTTTGTCCAAACTTTCTAACTGACATAGTTAGAAAATCTCTGTTCCTGTTTTTGTCCCTTCCTTAGCTTTGGTAACACTGTCTGATTTGTCACAGAATTTCCAGTCTAGGGACATTCAGGGAAGAAGAATGCTTCCCTTCTTGAGGGGGAGAGAGGGGGGGAAAAGAGTCTTCCTTCTCTCTTTTCTGTATTATTAAAAAGAATGTTCTTTAAAAGGAACATTTGGACTTTCTTCTCTGGATATCTCATACGCAAACAGCCTGACCCTTTTCCATTTGCTATAAGATCTTAAGCAGTAGAAGTGCCAAGTGTCTCAGGAAGATTTTTGGTGACGGGCAAGAAAGCTCACATGGATTTCCTCAGCCCATCTTGCCAGCATCTCGGAGGCTTCCCAGTGGATGTGTTATCCTGTTGGGGAACAGGCTGAAAACCAGCCTGTCACTCAGCAGCTGTCTCCCTCCAGCTCAGTCAGAGCAGACGAGCAGGCTGAAGAGGAACAGGGCCATGTAACTGGTGGCACCAGCTTCTAGGAACAAGAATGACTCTTGGTTTGGAGATATCCTGGCTCAGGTTTAGTCTGATATCTCCTCGGAAATGGTGCTTCTTAGAATCAGTCCTAGGTAATTTGGAGCTGAATATAATGTGCAACGTGTTAGTGAAGTTGAATAGTGGGAGAAGGATGGCAGTGATCCCTCAGTAACAGAGAAGAGAGGGGTGGGGTCTCAGCCATTCTAGCAGGCTCACGTTGATCAGGAAGTTCTGGGCTGCTTACTGCTGCCAGTATCGCTTTCCCCCCAGCCCTCTCCACCTTTGTAGATAATGTCCCAGCCAGAGCTGAGCTGTCTCCTTTCTTTTTAGACTGAATGTGAATAACATCCAGGAGACTTGCCAGAAGAATGCTGCCTCGGCCTTGGCTGTGGGACGGAGAGATCTCGTACAGGTATGAAATTGGATCGGCCCTCAGTATGCTGTGCTGCCCTCAAATGGCTCATGCTGTTCCCTTAATATCCAAACAACCACCAGCGTTCAGGAATTGTTTCAGGGAGTTTTCAATCGGTGTACCAAGGACTGTGGAACAGCCTTGGAGCTGGTCTGTATCTCAGTGACTCTTGACAGCGGGAGACTCCTTCCCAGGACTGCTGGCAGGTTGGTTTATACCCTTTGCCAAACTGAGTGAAGCACATTTTTCAGGGAATTCCTGCAGGCAAAGAGAGGAATGCAGCTTAGTTTTGAGTCAGCAAACGGAGTAACTGTGCATGCGCTTGCCGAGCTGCTGTCAGCATTTTGGTCGGTGATTTTGTCTTGCTTAAGTTGTCATCCCCATTGCTCAGCATTCATCTATGCTGGCAGTGGGTGCTAACTCCAACTAGCTTCTCCCCAGGAGAGCCTGAGGTCAGGGACTGAGCCCCAGAGCAGGGCTGGCCACGTATATTCAGCTAGGAATAGGAGAAAATGGTTGTTGTGGCCCATCCTCATCTGTGTGATTACTCCTTCACAACAAACAGACCGTTTGATGGGACTCAGGAATAACTTCAGCAAGATTTCTCCTAGATACCTCTGTTTCTTGCTTATTTTTCCCCTGTCTCATGTAATTCTAGTCTGTATTGCAGCTTCCCTCGTTCCTAGCATACATGGAGGCTTGAGTTGCAGGTTCTATTCTAAGGGCCTCATTTTAAATGGCATAATAGAAAACCTAGTCCTACATCACTGGTATAAAGACTAGAAAGAATGGAACCTAGACTAGAGGGTAATAAATGAAAAAGAAATTCCATGTGAAATAGTTAAACTGTTGGTGTAGAAGTGATGAACTACACTCCCGTCTGCTCTGGGCTGTGCTAGGAGAACAAAGGTGTTCAGCTAATCAAAACATACTTTGCATGCAAATAATAGTTCACAAGTAAACTTTCTGCTACCAGACATCTCCAAACCCAAGAACAGTATCAACGTTAAACCCTTTTGAGGTTTGTGAATATGAAATGCACTGATAGGCCTGTTAAACTATAGACTGTTGTACAAAATTTAATCCAAACTCAAAGCCAGTGGGACAGGGAAAGCATCAATTTTCTGTTACTGTGTGTATTATTTGTGGCATAGATGCTGAAACTGCTCCCTGCTGCCAAAGAAAAAAAAAAAAAAGGCAGGCAAGCTCCATTATTACCTGTCTGTGACTTAATTTGTGCACACCTATGCCCTGGGAGTGTGGTTACTCCTAATTGTAGGTTTGATGCTCTTCTTTCCTGTCTACCAGGTTTGGTCACTGGCCATGGTAGCCACTGATCTCTGTCTTGGACCGAAGTCTGACCCAGATTTGGAGATACCTTGGGCGCAACATCCATTTGGACGTCAATTACTGGAGTCCTTGTAGGTGCCTGAATGCTGGGGAGGAGTTGGGGAATGGTTCCTAAAGCAGAGCCTTCCATAACTATGTACGTTGTGTGGCATTCATTTAATTGGAGTAGTGCCACAACTTGTGTTTTTTCCCTCTCTTGAGCATGAAGAAGGGAAGCTGCAGGTGTGTTTATGACATACAGGAGGCAGCATTTGTCCTCCCATCAATCTCCCAGGTCTTCCTTGGCTAGCAACAGGCCATTTGGAGCTCTGCTTTCCAGCATACCTGCAATGCCTGACCTAGAGATTGTGGCTTACTGCTCCCCACCTCCTAAATGAGTGTTACTGCAGCTGGTTAGTTCACCTTCGCTGTTGCCACATGGCATTCGTGGCGTGGGAAATGATTCCAGTAGTCTTAACGACAAGTGTTAGCTGGAGATGTCTTCCTGCCAGTGAATCTGTTCAGGAGGGGCCGTAATTGGTAATCAATATTATCCAGGTACCCTCTTTGGAGGCACAGGATTTGTGTGGTGTACTTTGCGTACTGCTGCTTGACCAGCTTTTCCCTGCTATGTGGTAGCAGTGGGTATGGAGCACGGATAGTTCTTCATCACTCTGAGTCTTCAGAGCAATCCAGGAACTTCATAGCCATCCAGAAAACCCATGATGGGGTTTTGCCTTGTGATCTAGATCCTGGTTTTTTGCATGTAGAGGGTTTTGTCAAAGACACATGGTGGCTGAGGGCGAGTCTAATGACTCCAGCTTCACATCCAGCTAAAATTAGTTCGGCTTGTTCCTGAAGCTGCACAAACTTGGAGTAATCAGATCACAAGTTCTGCTGGATTCCCAGAGCTCCTGTCTTTCCCTTGGCTTTTAGGCCACAAATGTTTTCAGGAGGACTTGGCTTCTCAAAGGTGTGATGGAAAAGACAACCCAGTCTTGCAGAGCACACTTGCCTCCTGTGGGCAGTAACGTGACCCAAACCGATTTCTGCAACGGGCTCAGAATGGTTTGCCCTGGAGTCTTGCTACTTTTGCCACTGCTCTCTGCCAGATCTCATTGTATCTGTCTCTTCACAGGCTGGCCCATTACTCACAGCTCCACGATGTGCAGACCCTGGCCATGCTCTGCAGTGTGTTTGAAGCCCAATCCAGGCTACAGGGATGCCCAAACTCCTGCGGCCCCTTTCCTCAGCGTGCTTCCAACCTGGCCTCCCACAGCCGATATGTATGATCACCTTTTCTTTCCTGTTTGTCTTGGATACCTTTGCAGATCTCTCAGGTAGATGACATGATTTCCTCTCCTTTCCCCCTCAACAGCCAAGCTTCACTTCCTCGGGCTCTTGTTCCAGCATGTCAGATCCTGGACTCGGCACTGGAGGCTGGAGCATAGGTACTGAAACCTGCATTGTAATTAGAGGTCTCACCAGTGCCAAGTACAGAGGGAGAATCACCTCCCTGGACCTGCTGGTCACACCATTTCTGATCCAAGCCAAGATGCCATTGGCCTTCTTGGCCACCTGGGCCACTGCTGGCTCATGTTCAGATGCTGCCGACCAACACCCCCAGGTCCTTCTCCTCCAGGCAGCTTTCCAGCCAGACTTCTCCCAGTCTGTAGCTGCTCAGGGTTGTTGTGCCCCAAGTGCAGGAGGCGGCATTTGGCCTTGTTAAACCTCCTGCCATTGGTCTCAGCCCAGCGGTCCAGCCTGTTCAGATCCCTTTGGAGCCTCCCGACCCTTCAGCAGATCCATGCTTCTACCCAGCTTATTATCGTCTCCAAACTTGCTAAGAGTGCACTCGATACCTTCATCCAGGTCATTGATAAGGACTGGACCCAGCACTGAGCCCTGAGGAACACCACTTGGGACTGGCCTCCAGCTGGAGTTAACTCCATTTCCCACCACTCTCTGGGCCCTCCAGCCAACCAGTTTTCCACCCAGGAGAGTGTGCGCCTGTCCAGGCCAGAGGCTGACAGTTTCCATAGCAGAATGCTGTGAAAAACTGTGTCAAAGGCTTTACTGAAGTCCAGGAAGATACATCCACAGCCTTTCTCTCACCCATTAGTCGAGTCACTTTTATCATAGAAGGTGATCAGGTTACTTTGGCAAGACCTGCCTTTCATGAACCCATGTTGACTGGGCCTGATCACCCGGTTCTCTTGCGTGTGCTTCATGATCACACTCAACATCACCTACTCGATGACTTTCCCTGGCACTGAGGTCAGATTGACAGGCCTGTAGTTCCCTTGGATCCTCCCTGAAACCCTTCTTGTAGATGGGCACAACGTCAGCCTACAGTCCAGTGGAACTTCCCCGGTCTTCCAGGACTCTTGGAAGATGATGGGAAGGGGTTTGGCAGCACATTCGCCAGCTCCTTCAATACCCTTTGGTGGATCCCATCCAGCCCCATAGACTTGTGGGTGTCTAGCTTGGCTAGCAAGTCTATAACCACCTCCTCTTGGACCATGGGAGCCTCATTTTGCTCCTCTAACTCCTGAGTTTGTACGCAGAGGGAACAACTTTCTTTACAATTAAAGACTGAGGCAAAGAAGGCATTAAGTACCTCAGCCTTTTCCTCATCCCCTGTCACTGTTGCTCCTTCTGCATCCAATAGGGATTGTATGTTCTCCCTAGTCCTCCTTTTATTGATAATATATTTATAGAAATATTTTTTATTATCTTCCACAGACTTAGCTAATCTAATTTCTAGTTGGGCCTTAGCCCTTCTGATTTTTTCCCTGCACGATCTCACTTCCCTTCTGTAGTCCACCCAAGACACCTGTCCCTTCTTCCAAAGCTCATAGACGTTTCTTTTTGATATCTCTCAGGATCTCCATCGAAGTCAGGCTGACTGGCATGTGCAGTTCCCTGGATCCTCCTTGTTGTTTTTGAAGACAGGAGTGACATTTGCTTTCCTCCAGTCTTCAGATACCAATCCCCATTGCCACGATTGTTGAACAGTTAAAAGAGTAGCCTTGCAGTGTCATCAGCCAGCTAATTCCAAAGGTTTCAGGGGAAAAAGCAATGCTGTGTGTTCTTCCATCACTGGAAGAATGGCACCAATTGGGAAGGGTTCTTGGTGCATCAACGCCTGCATTCTAAGGTTTTCTGCTGAGCTGTGTCAAAGACAAGTCACTTTTCAGGGCTTCAAGGCTTGCACTTGGGGCACAACAACCCTATGCAGAGCTACAGACTGGGAGAAACCTGGCTGGAAAACTACCAGGAGGAGAGGGACCTGGGGGTATTGGTCGACAGCCAACTGAACATGAGCCAGCAGTGTACCCAGGTGGCCAAGAAGGCCAATGGCATCTTGGCTTGGATCAGAAATGGTGTGACCAGCAGGTCCAGGGAGGTGATTCTCCCTCTGGACTCAGTACTGGTGAGGCCACTCCTTGAATACTGTGTCCAGTTCTGGGCCCCTCACCACAAGAAGGATGTTGAGGCTCTGGAGCGAGTCCAGAGAAGAGCAACGAAGCTGGTGAAGGGGCTGGAGAACAAGAGGAGTGTCTGAGAGAGCTGGGGTTGTTTATCCTGGAGAAGAGGAGGCTGAGGGGAGACCTCATTACTCTCTACAACTACCTGAAGGGAGGTTGTGGAGAGGAGGGAGCTGGGCTCTTCTCCCAAGTGACAGGGGACAGGATATGGGGGAATGGCCTCAAGCTCCACCAGGGGAGATTTAGGCTGGAGATTAGGAGGAAGTTTTTCACACAGAGGGTCATTGGGCATTGGACTAGGCTGCCCAGGGAGGTGGTTGATTCCCCTTCCCTGGAGGTGTTTAAGGCACGGGTGGACGAGGTCTTGAGGGACTTGGTTTAGTGTTTGATAGGAATGTTTGGACTGGAAGATCTGATGGGTCCCTCCCAACCTGGTTGTTCTATGATTCTATGAAAGCCGTAACTTTTCAGTGCCATATCATGGCATCTGTTACACAAGGAAGAGTGGAGAATGGAGGGTAACAGGAGCTGATGTTTTATTGGTTATCAGCAATCTTCTCCCTACCTCCAGGGAAGCACTTTATGTACAGAGGCCCCTTTACGTAACAGCAGCCCTAGTGATGAGAGTCCTCCCTGTCTAGGAAAGAGGAGCCTGCCCTGCCAGGGGTAATGTTCCCAAGCAAACTCCATGTGATCGATTGCCTACGTACTTTTTGTCTAAAGTCAAAGGCAAAAGGGATTCCTTTGTACTAGATTTCTCTGCGTAATCATCCCCACTCAGTGTCACCCAGGGTGTGGTGGAAGCACTGGCAAGTAGAGGTTGGCACTTAATTTCCTGAGGCAAGGTGGCATTTGTAGAAATGCAGAAGGTGATGCAGCCGTGTCTTAGAGGGAAAAGTGGAGTGTGGTAACATGTGATCTATGTCTCATTCCCCACCTTGGTTTTGAGAGGATTGTGCTCATGGGTGCTCTGCTTTCTGAAATGTGCTTGCAGCCTTTTGATGGATGAGGGGAAAAGGTTTTAAGCTGAAAGAGGGGAAATTGAAATGAGATCTTAGGAAGAAATGTTTTCCTGTGAGGGTGGTGATGCCCTGGCCCAGGCTGCCCAGAGCAGAGGTGGCTGCCCCATCCCTAGAGGTGTTCAAGGCCAGATTGGATGGGGCTTGGAGCTCCTGATCCAGTGGGAGGTGTCCCTGCCCAGGGCACGGGGTGGAACTGGATGGGCTTTGAGGTCCCTTCCAACCTAAATCATTCCATGATTCTGTGCTTGCAGCAAACAAAGACATGGAGCAGGCCTCCACTCCCTGGTGCGAGTCTTCTCCGGATGACTTCCGCTACGGAAACCTAATGTATCCCGATCATCGGGAGCGTGAGAAAGACCAGCATGAGAAAAACAAAAGGTAGGTTATTGCATGCCTCAGTGATATTCAGGGATGCGTGACTGTGTGCCTGAGCCAGCTGAACTCTATAGCCAGGCCTCTCTTCGTGCTGTGAAGTAGCGTGTCCGCTCCTAGACTCTTCCATTTAGGTGTCATTTGGAGAAGCTTCATACTGCAGATCAGCTCTGCTGGGGTTTCAGCTGATACATCTGTAGGTGGCTGTGATGGAGCCCCAGGCGTTAAGTCCACCCATTCGCCACACGCTTGAGTGCAGAGCACATGAAGGCCGGATCAGTTAATGTTCAGCAATATTTCAGCAGCACATGGGAAGTAATCTGATGCTCTTCTAGCAATGGGAGTTGGTTGCATAGGCATCACTGGAAGAGCATTGTGAATAGACTTTGAGACTTCAGTCAGGTGGATAGCAAGCCTGTTTGTCCCTCTAGGCTGCTGGATCCTGCCAACACTCAGCAGTTTGATGACTTTAAGAAGTGCTATGGAGAAATCCTTTATCGCTGGGGCCTGCGCGAGAAGCAGGCTGAGGTTCTGAAGTTCGTCTCTTGTCCTCCTGATCCCCACAAAGGAATCGGTGAGTGCCTGCTCCAGTCTGCTCCGGCTGCCCAGGCAGAGTCACAGCTCTGCCTCAGGGACTCTGTGGTGGGCAGGGAGGGATGAGAAGTCTCCATCAGTCTGCCCAGAGGTTAGCTCTGCCAGCAGACGGCTTTGCCTTCTTTGCAGCTCTGCATGGATAAGGCTTGCAGATGATAGTTTAAGTGCTTTGTAGACTGTAACATCTCTCCAGCAAAGCTGGAAGCGCATATGCTGTGCTAACAATTTTAAGCTATTTATGCTGGTGGCTGTTTTCATTGCCTCTGAATAAGAGTCCAGGCGTGCACTGTCCCAGTCTCTGATGCTGTGTCCTTACAAAATCACCAAAATCTCCTGCTGTGGATGAGTTAGCCAAGAGACAGGCAAACAGAACATTTCTCCCAGAATACTTTCAGCAGTGTAGCTGCCCAGAACTGCTACTTAAGGACAGCTGCTGAAATGTCTTCTTCCTAGGCCTCTGGGAGGAGGGAAGTGGGTAAGAGATGCCAGAGGAATAGTGGTTGCTTGCTTAGCTCTTGTTACAGTCTCAACGGGTCACCGAGGACTCCTTCTTGGGAAATCGGTGACTTCAACCACTGCCATTGCTCCTTCATGACTAATAGGCCTGACACTGTGCTCATTGAGTGCTCTCTGTGCCCTCTCCATGATGAGAAATGAAGGCCGTTCTCATTTGCTCTTAGTTATGCTTAGTTATGGTTGGACTTAATGATCCGATGGCTCTCTTCCAACCTGGTTGTTCTATGATTCTATGCTGCGTAGTGATGTGAGGCAGATGAGACCAGTGGGAAGCCTTCATCTCCACAGCACATGTCAGCCTGTCTCAGACTGGAAAGCTGACACTTTCCCAGCTGTACCCTGGCACGCTGCTTGCCTGTGTCTTTGCTCCCACAGGGAGATGAACCTGAGTCCTCTCTAAGACTTCGTTCTCCCAGCCTGAAGGAGACTGGAGGCAGGTCTCTCGGACAGTGGACTCAGGGCCGTTCTGCCAAGCAGCAGGCTGTATGCAGGGCTTCTTTGTCCCCAATTCTGCCAGCACTAAATGTCTTGCTCTCTTGTTTCTTCCCTCCCGCCAGAGTTCGGCGTGTACTGCAGCCACTGCCGCAGCGAGGTGCGCGGCACCCAGTGCGCCATCTGCAAGGGCTTCACCTTCCAGTGCGCTATCTGCCACGTGGCAGTGAGAGGCTCCTCTAATTTCTGCCTGACGTGCGGCCACGGGGGCCACACCAGCCATATGATGGAGTGGTTTCGCACCCAGGAGGTGTGTCCCACCGGCTGTGGGTGCCACTGCCTGCTCGAGAGCACGTTCTGAGCCGTGGTGACAGCAGGGCGCCCAGGAACCGCATTTCATATCTAATTCCCAAACCATGCTGAATCAGCTCTTCTCTGTGGTGTGTGGAGGAGATACCCCAGGGAGCTGAAACGGGATGTTCTGGCAGTCAGCTGCGGTGACATTTACAAATGCTTCCAGTATTGCTACGCTTCCCAGGTTGCTTTCAGACTGATTTGACCAAACTCCCTGTGTCCATTGCTGGCGATGGACACCAGACCAGAAAAATTGTCATCTCCTGCAGAAGAGTATGTGAGTATTGGCTGGTCTCCATTGGAATAAAGAGGTGTTAAAAAGCTCCTTTGGAAAGCATAGGCCTGGCAGAACCAAAGCTGCTCCAGCTATGAAGTGTCTTTCCAGGTGCCTCCTGACAAGGGGTCAAAGCGAGCAAAACAGTCAGCTTTGCACAGTTAAAGCAGAAATAATATGCAAGGGGGAGAGAGCTCTAAAGGCGAACTGTGAGCTGCGCTCAGAGAAGCAGATGGTCCGTGGGGCTGTGCTCAGAGTTACTTTGAGAAGCAGCAGGGTCCTTGTTTTGAATGGCTGCTTACATTGTTTAGATTGCCCCAGAAAGCGAAAGAATAAAACTACACTTTTCAGGATTAGTTCCTAAACAGCTTGCTGCTCTCCGGGCAGTGTCTGTGGCTGCTGGGAAAAGCCCAGCCCTGTGCCCAGAGTCACTAGAACTAGTTGTTTGCTTCCAGCAGTTTTAGTACCATCGCTCCTAAGGTGTTTGCATCTCCTGCTCTGACCTGGTGATATAATGCACTTTAATTTGCCTGTCCCTGCCCTGTCAGTGACACATCCTGGTGACTGGGAAAGGCATCTGCCTTTTGAGTTTGCGACCCACGCAGTGTTTCTGTGGATGGTGGCATCTGAGGGTGTTTCGGAAAGCCCTTGCTTCCTTTCTGAGGAAACACGAGGATGCTTGCAGCTCCTTCTGGCTGTTTTCTTTGGGCTCTGTAGGGAGGGTCAATGAATAATTCAAGATGTGCTGCCTGTGTACGTGAGCAGGGAGGCAGCAATTTCTAGGGAGGAAAAGGGATTTTGGAAGGGTGGTGGGATTCATGGTGGCAAAAGGTTTGTGCCTTTTCTCCCTGTGGAGCTTCAGTTAGAGAATGTACTGGATCGAGCCGTCTGTTTGGGGCTGTGCCTGCTGGATGCATCCCCTGTGCCTGCAGCCTGTGCTGCTCCTCAGCTTCAGCCTGAGCTTTGGTTTGGGGCAACTGTGTGGCCAGGGATGAGCCCACTGGAGTTACCCCGACCCTGTTCCAGCACTGATCCCTTCTTCCCGCACTTGCCTGCTGAGTGGGGCCACGTGTTGTGCCTGCTCCCACCCTCTGTGCTAACTCGGGCTGTGGGATCCTGCTGTGGCATAAACAGATGGTGTATCTTAAACATTAAAACATTAAAATTATTTTTTTAAGTTCTGTTCTGGTAGAATTCGGTGTCCCTCTGCTAGGTCTCCCTGTGTGGGGAACCCCTGGCCTCTCTCCCTTTCAAAGCAACAGTTGGCATTGACCCTACAGCCCTCTCCCCGCATTCCAAAGCAGGAGTCCCGCTCCAGATACCCGTGTCTGGTGACAGCAGAGACCTGCAGCGGCTGGAGGGCTCTCTGCCTGCTGCCAAGACCCCCAGCCCTGCATTGGTGTGGGGTTGGTGTGATGGTGCATGCCGCTGCGGTGCCGCACCAGCCTGGGAACTGCCTGCAGGTCATGATGTATCTCTTGCGAAAATGAAGCCGGGCGGTGTCTGAGCTTCTGGTGAGCCAAACCCCACATCCTGCAGTTTGGGGAGGCCGCGAGCAGTGTCTGTGTCCCCAGAAAGCAGGCGCTCTCAGCCCCTGCCCGGCACTGCGGTGGGTGCTCCAACCCTGGGGCAATGGTGCTCGCTGCCAGCGGCACCAGTGGGGAGAAGGCTCCCACCCTCCGCCTTCCTACGTGACAGCCATTCAGCTTGGAATTATTTTCATTTCCGTGCTTGAGTGCGCGTGTGGGTTGGAAAGGTGTTATTACAGTTCATTACGGTCTATCTCCATCTGAATTCCTCCGAGGTGGAGGGCAGCTGATCCTTTAGAGGAAGGCAGAAAAGCGCTTGCCGGGATGCTTGTGCAACCCTGCACGGGTAGATGGAATTTCTTCCCAGACGCTGCAGGCGTTTGTCTCACACCCTGCAGCATGTGTGATGGTTGCTTTGGGAGCAGTCTTGCTCAGTGCAGAATCGGATATGACAAGGAAGCAGGAATGGCTTTTTCTCACCAGCCTGGACCCTGGTGAGAAGAGAAATGTGTTGCCTTTGCTGCTCTCAGTGGCCCTGATCTGGAATAAGTGATTGGAAACGGGGTGTGCTGCTGCTCTGGTGACCTGCGCCAGCTCCTGCATCTGCTTGTCCTCTTTTTCCCCTGTGCTTTGGAGTAACTTGAGAAAGTGCAAGAAGTTCCCAGATCTGGTCAAATCTCTGAGTTTCTGGCTTTAGAGAAGGGAGCAGGAGGGGGAGAGGAGGCAGGGCCTGCTTGGGAAGCAGATATTGGCAGAGAGCATGCTAGTTCACCAAACCAGGCAAATTAAATAGAAGACCCAGCTGAAGAACAACACCACAGAGGGGGTGACCCCTTTGTGGTCTCTGCTGGAGCAGGAATTGGGGGACATCAAATTAAACTCTCTGCTTGGCATGCAGCAGGAGCAAGCTTTTTTCCCACACCAGGTGAGAAGAGCATGAAACCACTTTCCTCAGGACATCACCACGGGGTTGCCAGGGCTCCAAGAGCAACCGGGCATTTTGAGGAAGGGAAGCTCTATCCCATGCCAGTGCTGACGTTGCTGTGGGCTGGAGCACCATGCCTGCTCTTCCCCAGCTGGCAGGACTCAACAGGAATGTCACTGCAGCTCAGGCCCACTCTGTACCCTTCCCTGCCCTTGGCCGTTGGGGAGGACAGCGGGCACAGGGGCCCTTTGTGCCAACCCCCAGTAGCTGCTTTGGCAAGACTTGTTCTGGCTGCCTGCAGAACTCGTCCCTGAGGCTGTTACCTTTGCATCCGAGGTGCCTTTCCCAAGGATGACTGGAAGAGAAAGCTCTCATGACAGACCACACGGTGCCCTCAAGGCCATTATCAGCTCTTGATACCCTTTTGTGCTCCACAGAGCTAGCAGGGGTATAGAGGGTGTGGGGTGCCATCCCTGTCCCTGCTGACACTCTCTGTACACAGAGAAGGAAGTTTAATCCCTGATGATCGAAGTTGGGCAGATACACACGGTATGATGGCATCAAAGAAGCTGCCAAGGAAGATCTTTCCCTGTGGATGCTGCTTCTGGAAGAGTCTGTATCTGCACCCACCCCACGGCCTTGTTACCTCAGCATCAGCCTGTTCCAGCACTGCAGGGCTGGATCCTGACCCAAGCCCAGCAGCACATTCCTGCAGTCTCCCTCGTGCCACCCGCAGTCTGTCCATCTCGTGGGCAAACCAGTTCAGGAGCCAGTGAGCAAAAACCATTGGGTTGCTCTCATTTTGGCCAGAATTATCAGCCAGCTCCGCTCCCTGATGCTGCTCATGCTGGGGGCTGTGGTGAGGCCATAGGCACAGCCCTCTTCAGCCAGTCTGGTGCTGTTAGGGTGGTGTCTGCCCTACAGCTCAGTTCCAACACTGACCCCCCACCACCTCCAGCGCTCCAAGCATCCCTCCTCCAGCGGGGGATGGATCCCCCTTGCTTCTCCATCTTTGCTGCAGAGCTGGGAGTCCCCCCTGGGAACAGGGGACAGAGCCCCTTGATGGAGCACAGAAGCTGTTAGTACCCCATCCAAGAGCAGACAGGGTGGCAGCTCCACCAGGCTTGCTGATTTAGACACTGGGAGGAAATTCTTCACGATGAGGGAGGGGAAGCCCTGGCCCAGGCTGCCCAGAGCAGAGGTGGCTGCCCCGTCCCTGGAGGGGTTCAAAGCCAGGTTGGATGGGGCTTGGAGCCCCTGATCCAGCGGGAGATGTCCCTGCCCATGGCAGGGGGTGGAACTGGGTGGGCTTTGAGGTCCCTTTCAAGCAAAACCCTTTTATGTCCCCGAGCCCTGCTGCAGCAGACCTGGGGACAGCAGCCCAGTGGTGCTGGGGAGGGGACAATGAGTGGAGACCCTCTGATGCACCTGGCAGCTTTGCGCCCTGCGCTCTGCTGGGAAACCCAGAGTTGGCAAAGACTGGACCCTGCCCTACCCTGTGCTGGGAACACGAGTGAACCCCCGATGTGGCCCTTGGCAGCACCCAAGTTTACCTGGGGACCCTAGAACTTGGGCGTGCAATGCAACCCACCCATTCTTGAGCCATCACCTTGGTGCCTGGCCTGCCCTCTGTCCCCTGCGAGCACCTGGGAACGGAAGGAAATGCCTTTCCCCAGTTTCGCTTATACTTGTGGCTTCAGGGAGAGGCTGGGGCAGACTGGGAAGGGCTGAGGATGGCTGCTGTGGCCATGGGCTTCAAAGGATGTCGCAACCCGACGTTGCTGGGTGGACTGGCTGATGGGGATGGCACTATGGGGTTCCAGCTAGGCGTCCCTCTGCTTCCCCCAGCCCCTCACCACGGGGTGGTGGCCATCGCTTCAGGTCTGGGGTGCCCACCCTGTTTGGGATGTGGGTGCAGCAGCCTCCGGCTGAGCGTCTCGGCTCACCCAGATCCACCTCCATCCCCACGCTCACCCCAAACCCCTTAATCTGCTCCACAGAGCCGCCCTGCGTGCCGGAGGGCTGCACAGGGGCTGAGCTCACCCTGGGACTGGGGACCCTGAGCCGGCAATGGGTGGGGGTGTGGAGGCAACGCTGGCTGCCACAGCAGGTTTGGCATCTATCTTGATTAAAGACCTGGCTGAATGCCTGCCTTGCTGTGCCGCCAGCACCCCACAGCGCCCCAAAGCCTGGGGGGGAGCCCGTTCCTGAGCCCTAATCACTGGATGCAGCCTGGTGCAGCCAGCAATGCTGGAATTCGCTAGCACATGGTCAGCCCTGGTGCCCAAGGGTGTCACCCCAAAGCACACAACCCCCAATCCCCACATCTCCCCCCAAATGGGGAGAAAACACCTTTCTTGTTGTTCTTTGTGATTTGTTTGTCTGTGATTCTTCTGGGGGTTTGGGGCCGCTCAGCCCGTGTCCCCCAAGCTGTGGTGCCTCCTGGTTGGGCTAATCGAATGCAGGAAAATTAATTAATTAATTAGATATCAAAATAAATCTGGAAACAGACAGGGGGTACTCAGTGCTTCATGGTAAATAACTGCCAGAGTGGGGTGGCCCCAGAGGGACTCTGGCTCTCTGAGGGGGGTGCTGAGCAGGAACCGGGGTTCCCTCTGCCTTGGCCACTGTGGAGCTGAGGGGGCAGCAGCACCCTGGGAAGGGTGATAACCCCTGGGGTGCCCCATACCCCCTTATAGCCATGAGATGCCCCTATCCCTCCCCAATCTCCCTGACCCCTAGGTGCCCCCACATTCCTTTCTCCTTTGCCCCCTCTTTGCATTCCCTCACCCCTCCTTTACTCCCCCCTTTCCCCTCCCACACCCATTTCCCCTCTCTTCCCCCTTTGCCCACCCCTTTGCCTCCACTCTCCAACCAGCCCCTTTTCCTCCTCTCCTTCCCTTTGCCCCCACTCCCCATCACCCCCTCTATACCCCTTTTCCCTTCCTTTGCCCCCCATTCCCATTCTCCCCCTTTTCCCTTCCTCTCCCCCCTTCTACCTCCTTTTCTCCTCTCCCATCCCCTCTCCCTGCCTTTCCCCCTTCTTCCATTTATACCCCTTCTAACCTTTTCCCACTCTTCCCCTTTTCCCCCTCCCCATTCTCCCTATTTTTCCCCTTTTCCCCATTCTCCTTCATCCCCCTCTTCCCCCTCTCCCCTACATTCCCCATTTTCCTCCCTCTCCCCCCTCCCTCCTCTTTCCCCCCATTCTCCCTCTCTCCTCATTCTCCCCCTTCTCTCCATTTTCCCTTTTTCCTGCTTTTCCCTTCTCTTTTCCCCCCTCTCCCTCTTTTTCCCCATTCTCCCTCTTTCTCCCCTCTCCCTCCATTTCCCCATTTTCCCCTTCTCCCTGCCTTTCCCCATTTTCCTCCCACTCCCTCCTTTTTCCCCCTTCTTCCCCCTCTCCTCTCTCTTTTCTCCGCCCTCCCTCTTTCCCCCATTCTCCCCCTTTTCCTATTCTTCCCCATTTTCCCCCTTTTTCCCCTTTTCCCCCCTCTTTCGCCCCCATTCTCCCCCTCTTCCTATTCTTCCCTTTTCCCCATTTTCCTCCCTCTCCCCCCTTTACCCCTCTCCCTCATGCTCCCCATTTTCCCCTTCTCCCCTCATTTTCCCCTTCTCCCCTCATTTCCCCCTTTCTCCCCTCATTTTCCCCTTTCTCCCCTCCTTTCCCCCTTTCTCCTCTCATTTCCCCTCTTCTACCCTCATTTTCCCCCTTCTCCACTCATTTTCCCCTTTCTCCCCTCCTTTCCCCCTTTCTCCTCTCATTTCCCCCTTCCCTCCCTCATTCCCCCCTTCCTCTCATTTCCCCCCTAATTTTCCCCTTTTGCCCCCATTCTCCTTTCATTTCTCCCCTCATTCCCCCCTTCTCCCCCTCATTTCCCCCTTCTCCCCTCATTCCCCCCCTCATTTCCCCTCATTCCCCCCTTGTCCCCTCATTTCCCCTCTTTTCCCCTCATTCCCACCTTCTCCCCTCACTTCCCCCTTTCTCTCCTCCTTTCCCCCCCTTCCCCTCATTCCCGCCCCCTTCATTTCCCCCCCTCTTCCCCTCACTCCCCCTTCTCTCCCCATTTCCCCCTTCCCCCCCCCCACCCCCTCCTTCTCTCCCGCCCTTTCCCCGCCCCTTACCCTCCCTCAGGGCGGCCGTTCCCGCCCCCGGAGCTGTGAGCGCGGGTCGGGGCGGCAGGTGCGGCAGAGCGGGACCGGTGATGGCTGCGGAGCCGCCGGGACCCGCGATGGCGGCGGCGGCGGCGGATCCCCCGGGCCCCGCCACGTCCTCCTCGGGGCCGCCTCGCCGCCTGGGCCCGGCCGAGGTGCGGGCTCGGCGCGCCCGGGGCGCCTGCCTGGTTCGCTGCCGCCGCCGCCTCTACGACCTGAGCGGCTTCGTGCGGCTGCACCCGGGCGGAGAGCAGCTGCTGAGGCTCCGCGCCGGCACCGACGTCAGCGACGCGCTCGACGGGCCCCCGCACCGACACTCCCGCAACGCCCGACGCTGGCTCGAGCAGTACTACCTGGGCGAGCTGGAGCCCGGCGCCGAGCAGGTACCCACCCGCGGCAGCCACAGGGCTCCCGGCTCCTCCCTATAGGGCTTCCTGGCTCCAGGACATACGGCATCCACGGGGGGTCCCGGCCCTGGGATATGCAGGGTCCATAGGGGTCCCGGCCCCGTGTGGTATCCATAGGAGGTCCTGGCTGCAGAACGTCCTTGGGACATACATAGCGAGTCCTGGCTCCGGAATGTGCTGTATCCATTCGAGGTCCCAGCTCTGGGATGTACGGTATCCATAGGGGGTCCTGGCTCCAGGATGTGCTGTATCCATTCGAGGTCCTGGCTCTGGGATGTACAGTATCCATACGAGTTCCTGGCTGCACAACGTACAGGGTCCTTGGGGAATCCATAGCGAGTCCTGGCTCTGGGATGTGCTGTATCCATACCAGGTCCCGGCTCTGGGACATACAGTATCCACAGTGGGTCCTGGCTCCGGGATGTGCTGTATCCATTCAAGGTCCTGGCTCTGGGACGTGCGGTATCCATAGGGGGTCCTGCCTCCAGGATGTATGGAGTCCATAGGGGGTCCTGGGTACAGTGCATCTAGGATCTGGGACATATAGTATCCATAGGGGTCACGGCTCCAGGGCTGAAGGGGTCTGTACGGGGTCCTGGCTCTGGGACATACAGTATCCATAGGGGGTCCTGGCTTCAGGATGTATGGAGTCCGTAGGGGGTCCTGGGTGCGGTGCATCTAGGATCCCTGGGATGTCCCAGCTCCTGGTCTGAAGGGGTTCGTAGGAGGCCCCTGCTCTGGGACATATAGTACCCATAGGGGTCCCGGCTCTGGGGCTGAAGGTGTTTGTAAGGGGTCCGTAGGGTGCAGGACATACAGCACCCATAGAGTGTCCATAGCAGGGAAAATACAGTGTCCATAGGGTGTCCTGGCCCCAGGATATACAAGATCTGTACAGGGATCCTGGCTCCAGGACATACACCATCCATAGGGGTCCCGGCTCCAGGATGTGTGGGGTCCATAGAGGGTCCTGAGTGTGGAAAACACAGTGTCCATAGAGTGTTCTGGCCCAGGGATGTGCGGGGTCCATAGGGGTTGCTGGGTGTGGAACGTCCAGGATCCATAGAATGTGCCCTGTCTCTGGGGCTTATGGCCTTGGCAGGGTGTTCCAGCTCCAGGATGTGTGGGGTCCATAGGGCTTCTGGGTGATAGCATCCATAGGGTGTCCTGGCCCCAGGATGCACAAGGTCACTAGGAGGTTCCAGCTCTGGGATGTGCGGGGTCTGTAGGGTGCCCTGGGTACAGGATGCATAGGGTCGATAGGGTGGCTCAGCTCTGGGACTTACAGGGTTTGCAGGGATGTACAGGCTCTGGAATGTAGAGGGTCAATAAAGTATCCTGGTTCTGGGATGTGCAGGGTTTGCAGGGTGTCCTAGCTCTGGGACATATAGCATCCACAGCGTGGCTCGACTCCAGGATGTACAGCATCCATAGGGTGTCCCAGCTCCGGGATGTATGGGGTCAGTAGGATGTCCTGGTTCTGGGATGTCCAGAGTCTGTAGGATGGCCTGGGTGTGGAACTTACAGTACCCATGGGGTGTCCCGGCTCTGGGATGTTCAGAGTCTGTTGGGTGCCCTGGGTGTGGAACTTACAGTACCCATGGGGTGTCCCGGCTCTGGGATGTTCAGAGTCTGTTGGGTGCCCTGGCTCCAGGACGTGTGGGGTCTGTAAGGATGTCCTGGGTCCAGGATGTACAGGGTCCATAGGGTATCCTGGGTTCAGGACATCCAAGCTCTGTGGAGTGCCTCAGCTCCAGGACGTATGGGGTCTGTAGGGGTCCAGGACATACAGTATCCGTAGGGTGTCCTGGCTCCGAGATGTACAGAGCCTGCAGGGTGTCCAAATCTGGGGCACCCAGGCTCTATAGGATGTCCTGGCTCCGGGACATATGGGCTCCACAGAGCGCCCCTGGTCTAGGACATCCAGGATCTATAGGATACCCTAGTTCTGGGCTGTGTGGGATCTGAGTAGCGCAGAATCTATAGGACACTCCCAAGTCCAGGATGCCCGGGACTGAACTTGTACCAAGGTCTATAAGGCACCCTGGGTGTGGGCTGTGCAGGGCCTGAGCCGCACAGGGTCTGTAGGAGGCTCTGTGTCCGGGCAGTGCGATCTATAGGGCATCCTGGATCTAGACTACTCAGAGTCCGAGCTATACAGGACAGGCAGAGACTGTATAGAGTCTGGGGTGTGTGGGGTACGGAGTCTCAGAGGTGCACGTGGTGTCTTGGGTGCCCAGCTCTGTGGGACGTGGTGTTTGGGGTCTCAACTGCCCAGGATGCTTGGGGTCCAGGGTGTGGAGGGACTAAGGTGTTTGGGGCACGAGGAGCGTAGAGGGCAGGGGGTGTTGGAGGCTCCCAGGACTCTGCATGGGTGGTGCCTGAGGTGTTCGGGGTGCGAAGGTCACAGGTATACGGAGCATGGTGGCTCCGGGCGGGTCTGTGGGGCTGAGATTGCAGAGCCTGAGGTGCAGAGGATGCCAAGACTCATAGTGTCCAGGCTCCTTAGGGCTCGAGGACAGCATCCCCAGAGGCACAGGACCTGGTGCCATGCTGGAAGGCAGGGCAGGGGGGTGACCCTGGTGCCCCAGCATGGTGTGGAGGCGTTGGGAGGGTAGTGTACGGAGGGGTGTGGGCGATGGGGACGTGCAGCATAGAGTGCGCAGTGCGGTAGGACACCCTTCCTGGCACCACAGCCCTCAGCTAAGGACCGGGGCACTGGGCGCCAGGGTTTGCCTGTGAGGAGCAGCCGCTGCAGGGCTGAGCTCAGCCACCTACCCAACTGTTCAGACATGGGACAAGGTGTCTGTGACTCAGTGCCGTCCCCACCGCAGCAGCCTGGTGCCCAGCCCAGGCAGAAGGGCAAGTGCCCTGGGAAGGTGCCCCTGTCACCGCCGGCTGAACTTCTAGGAGGAAGTGTGGCACCGGGCGCTGCCGCCCCGATTGCTGGCCCTCCCCAGCATGCCACAGCCAGGATGCCCAAGCAGCCCAGTCCCCTTTGCCAGCCCAGTGACTGCTTGTCCCCTCCAGACATCCCAGCAAGGTCAGTGACCGATGGGTCCCTCTGCGCTGGTTGTTTGCGCTCACTGGTTCTCCTCCCCGTGGCGCAGCCTTGGCCCTGATCAGCCGCAGCGCCACAGACAGGGCTTTGTTCGCTCTCAGTGCGATGCCTGCTCTTCCCTGAATCCCGGCAATGGGAACTCCTCTGTTGGGACACTCCACCGCCTCCTCGCAGGTGTGACGAACCCAGCGGGTTGGAGCGAAAGAAGGTACCGGACAAACGAGTTCTTGCACTGCAACCCATGCTGAGGGGAATTGCCACCGTCCCAATGCAAATACACAGCGTGATAACGCTGGGGTGCAGGGAGATCAGACACTACCTGGCACTAGATAAACCATCCTGGGCTGTAAGGCAGGGGGGAGGGAATAAAGCTGCCTGCCACATGGTGAGGCTGGCCGTGCCGCGTCTGGCGTGCACCTGATGTGTGAGTTGCTCATCACCCCCCTCCGAAATCCCATTTGGAGAGAGATGGGGGGAATCGATGCCCTCAGTGGTGCTTGGGTTGTTGCTTTATCTGCTAGCAGGCAGGCAAACCCCAAGCAGCTCTTCGAAGGAGGTATCGCACAGCCACCAACCCAGCTCTGGGCCCACGTGGCTTTGCTGGTGCCTCTCGGTGCCGTTGGAGGTCCCAGGGTTGCACCTTTCCCATGCTGAGGAATGCAGGAGCCTGTAGTCCCACAGCCACCTGGCATCCCATCTGCTTACACTCGAGGACTTTGAGGTTTTCGGGAAGGTGGGAAAAATGTGTTAATGCCGAGGAGGGGGCGAAGAGGAAGATGAGAGCCAGCCTTCATCCCACTGGCATGCCTTTCCACACCCCTTCCTGGAGCTGCCAGGAGCTTGGCTCCGTCCTTTGGCTGCAGGTCCCATCACCCAACCCCATCTGGCTAAGGACAAATTAACCCCCAAAATTTTATCTATGCAAACAGAAAATACAGGGGACATCAAAGCGAGAAGTGATACTTATCCAAACTAGACACTGGGTTTTAGCAGTCTTGCTAGAGGGGAAATGGATCATCTAATTACCCCTCCAATTTAAACAATGAGAGACTTTCATCACAGCCTTTTTGAGGTGTGTGATGTGGCCATTAGTCATGGTAAATCCCTTGTCCCTTTCTGGGTTGGTGTCTTCCTCTTCCTCTCACCTGGATTGCCACACACATCAGGCTTTCCCTGCCTCTCCATCCCAGCCTGAGCTTGCTTGGATGTAGGCAGTTGCGTGTTGTAATAAGAAGTGGGATTTTTTTATTATTGTCATTTAGACACATTACCTTCAACCGCCTTTTAATAGCCCTGCTGCACCCAGCATTTAGTGGGCTGAGACGCAGCCTCACAGGGCTCTGCCAGCTGCTGCCTGGGGACCGTGGTGCTGGTGGGATGGTGATGCTGGGCACGTGCCACCGCAGGTGATGCCTTGCTCGGGCTCCCTGCGCCTCTTGGGGTGCCCTCCTGCTACGTGCCTGAGCCTGCGCTGCCACCACGGCTTGTCCCATGCGGACATCAGCAAATCCAGCTGTGTGGGAAGTCGGGAAACATGCTGGAGGCTCTGGGGCAACGCAGAGGCACGGCAGGGCTTATGCAGGGTTTGACTCATTGGGAAAACAGGCACAGGTGGAAAAACTGGGTCCGGGATGCTGGCAGAGCAGCTGCTTGCAGGCAGCGTTGCCCTGCTTGGGCCAGGGGGACATTCCTAGCATACTGGACCCCCAGCTGCACCATCCCTGCCTGCACGCATCACAACGGGGTTTGAGTCTTCTTCTACCCCCTGAGTCCTGATGCGGGGCAGCCCTGGGGTGGCATGGCCACTGCTCTCCGCCCACGCAGGGCTGGCACTGAGCTCCCTGTGGCCGCACAGTGCAGCGGGATGCTCGGAGGTAGATGCTGGATCACTCGGTCACCCTGTCTGGCTGGTCCCGCTGCCTCCCGGCAGGACAGCTGGCACCTTGCTGGGGCAGCGGTGTGGGAAGGCAGCTTTGTAGCTGTTACCTTCCCCTTGGTTACATCAGGCCTCCTGCGCACCTTTCCAGGCAGGACCTGTTTTTCTGGGGATGGCTTGAATGCATCAGCATCACCCACGGGCAGTGAGCAGAGCCTGGTGGTTGTGAAGGCCCCTTTGGCTTCTCTCAAACCCACCTTTTATTTAGAGGAGGGTGGGAAGAAGCCCCAGCAGGACAGCCACATGCTCTGCAGGAGCCTGGGAGCGAGCCTGGGCACGCAGGCATGGGTCGCACCCCAGTTGCACCACAGCTGACAGTCCTTTTGGCTCCAACCCTGGGGTGAACAAGGGCAGAACCCTCCTCCTCCTCCCCAGCTGAGGAAGAGGAGGTGACTCAGGCGAGGCTGAGCAGGAGCTGCTGTGGCCTGCTGGGCGATGGCATCTCGCTGGTGGCACTGTCCTCTGCCTCAGACCTGGGCAGACGGAGAAGCCTCCAACTACAGACAGAGAAGCCTCCAACTGCAGCGCAGTGCTCAGGCAGCCGTGGGCACAGGAGCTGGTGGCATGTGGACATTTCAAAAAGGGAGGAGAGGTGCTAGGATGTTGCATCAGCTCAGCTTTCTTAAGTAGCCTTCCTGCTGCTGGCCAGGCTGTGGGGACACCTGTGGTGAAAGTGTTGAGGCAGGGAGCACCAGCCTGTTTCTTGGGGATGGAGAAATCGTGTCTCAAAAAAAAAAAAAAAAAAAAAAACAGCCCATTTTTCTTTCAAAGCACCCATTGGGTGGAGGCAGAGCTGTAACTTGACCAACCCCAGCTGCGTTTCGGGGCATCCCACTTCCCCTGGGATCTCAGGATGTCTGATGGAAGAATGGAGTGTCCAGAGACGAACATGCTGGTGGAACCCTCGTAGAGGGAGGAGCAGTGGCACACAGCATCAGCAGTGAAACTGATGCATGCTCAAGTCCAGCCTGTCTGTTCCCCAGAGTGAGGGGCTGGTAGCACAGCTCCCAGACCAGTGGAATGAGGCTTGATATCTGGCTGGCTTGGGAAAGGAGGTGGGAGCCCAGCAGGCAAGGAATTCTCGCTGCTGGCAAACAGCACCCAGGTCCTGCCTTAGTGTCACCAATGCAACACCAAATAAAGTCCTGTCCGCTCCGGTGAGGTGACAGCGGTGCTCCAGCATCCCTGCTCCTCCTGTGCTTGCTGGGGGGAGTTATTCGCAAGAGGGATGCAATGCCCTTGCGTTTCTCAAGGGAGTTGCATCACTCTTGGAGCAGCGGAGAGAGCATCCATTGAGGACCTGCTCTTGCACCATGAGTGCCAGGAGAAAACCCTACCTTGCAGCGGGCGGCACAGCCGGGAAACCCGGCGGGCATGGCTGTGCCGAGGCTCTTGGACTGTGCTGTACCCTGCGCCTGGGTTAATGGGTAACTCAAGGTGACAAAACAGGAGAAAAGGCATGTTTGGCACGTCCTGCCCAGGGAGCCGTTGGGCTGCCAGCGCTGCTGCCGGGGGGCACGGCCGGCTCCAGGCTTGCACCGGCACATCGCACCTCCCGGCAGGGCCAGCGTCGGGGCTGGAAAGGCCACAGGAAGGAGGCTGGAGCTGGCAGCCAGCACTGTGTTTGCTTCCAAGCATTGCACGAGGCAGGTTTCTCCACCAGCCCTGGCGGTGGGACCACAACCTGGGCTTTGTCCTGCTGCCACTGTGCCAGCAGCTTGCCCTCCCTAACCAAAACCAGCCCTTCAGTCCATCTTGCTTAACCTGTAGCGAGGTGCCCAACCCAGTGCAAAGGGCACTTTCCCTTCATCTCCAGGGCAAGCTGCATTTTTCCCCCCATGCCCAGAGCCAGGCTGGTGGCACTGGCCATGCCAGCCCACTCCCAACTCTGGCAGCCCAGCTTCTCAGGGACCTAAATCTCCCTTTTGAGGTGGGGAAGAGGGAGCCCAGCTGCCAGAGTTGGCTACCCCAGCGATGCCCCTCACTGTGCCAGCAGCAGAGCCGGCTCAGGCTGGCTGCTGGCCTGCAGGAAGGTGAGCGGTGCTCCAGCACTGCCTGTTTGCAGTGGGAAATGCTGGCCAAGGGCCCTGGAGCCTCTGCTTTGCATCCCCCAGGCACTGGCACCTAGTGCCCCCCTGGCAGCCTGGTGGGGTCGCCCGAAACCTGGGCTTGAGGGGAGATTTCCAACCAGACTAGAGTGTGCAGTGCTTGGTGCGTGGTTCAAAGGGCAGCACAGCTCACCAACAGCCGCATCCCTCGGGAACCTGCTCTGCAGGAACTGACTGACTGAAATTCATCAGATTTTTTTCCCTTATTTATTTAGTAGGCAGGCATGTGCTCGCTCTGCCAGTGCCCCTGGGTGGCACGGCCACCGCTGTCCCCAACTGTGTTTGCCACTGGTGTTTCACTCAGGGTTTTCCTTCTCTTTTCAGAGCCTTCTCGAGCCTATGGATGAGAAGGTGGTGGATGAGACAGCCCAGACCCCAGCACGGGTGGATCCCCGCTGTAAATCAGTGGATGAGGAGAAGGTAAGGGATGGGGTGTTCTCCAGTGTGCTGTTTGCTGGAGGGCTCCTGGGGAAGGCCAGGTCTCCTCTTCCTGTTGCAGGAGCAACAGACTTTCTGTTGACATCTAGGGTGGGAGGGATGCAGGAGGGAATCGTGGCTGCTTCTGCACGTTCTCCCAGAGCAGATGGCATCACTTGAGCTTTATTGCCCAGGCGTGGCTGTGCCGGGAGGGTCCTGCAGCAGTGGCGTGGGCGGAGATGGCTTCCTCTGACAGCAGCTGTGCCCTTCGAGCAGGAGGTGCTGCCAAGCCGCACCTTGCTTGCTTGCTTGCTTTATTTTTTTTTTCTTGCTTTATTTTTTTGTTTGTTTTTCCTTCTTGACTGAGCACCCACAATGAGCACAAAGGTATCCCCCAGCCCAGGCAGAGCAATCCCCTTGCTCACAAGGTGCTCTCTGCTGTGCTAGCTCCTCTCCAAGTGTGCCACAAGAGTGGGGATTCATCCCTAAGGTGCCTTTGGACATCCTGCCATTTGCAGCACCATCTGCATGGCCCTGGCTCGTTGGTGAGCGTGCTTTGATCTTGCAAAAAGTTGGGATTTTTGAGCAGGAAGTCACCTTTCACCCACTGATCTTAATATTTTTCTGCTCACCGCCTTTAAAAGCAAACCTGCCTTCCCAAGGTGACCTTTTTCCTCTAAGCCTTCCCCAACAGAGAGTTTCTCCATCCCCGTCCCACACACCCACTGTAGACTGGGGTTGTTTCTCCTCCTGGGTGATCACATCCATCCCTGTTTGCAGCAGAGCCCCAGAAATTCCCATGGCCACCTCACCTTCTTGCCCTGAAGCACCCAAAACTGAACCAACCAGTGCTAAACAGCCACTGGGCTGCTGAGTTGGCTCCACATGGTGCCGTGTGGCTAGTAAATAGCTGCCAGGCTTGGGGCCCAGCTGGGCGAGCGTGGTTTCTATCCCACAGTAAGAGTGGGATGGAGAAACCACCTTATCTGGCCAGGTTAGCAAAAGACGCGTCTGGGGACGCTGAGTGGCGGCAGAGGTGGTGCTGCTGGTTTAGCCTCTTTTATTTTCATCCCATGCAGACAAGTTTGCCTGCACGGGTTCCTTCGTGTTCTTGCAGCCATCTAAATGCAGGTCGTGTTCCCATCCTGTATCCCTGCTCCCCATCCTTTTGTGCTTCGTTCCCTGCTGCCAGAGTGCTCAATAGCTGTGTCCTCTCCTCAAGGAGAAAAGCCCTTGGCCAGGCCACTGCCACGGGGACAGGCTCCACGTCCTATCGGCAGCTCACTGGCATGGCTAACGAGTGGGGAGTATTGCTGCTCGCTATCTAATCTTGACAGCTTCTGGAGAAGGGGAAAGGGTCTCTGTTATCAGAACCTGGTGCTGAGCCAAGTTCAGGTACAGCCACCTTCACCTTGAACTGCCAGCCAGGTATATACAGCCACACAGAGACAAGCTCAGCCCAGTGTTGGTGGGTAAAGGGGGCTGGTATGTGTCTGGTTTAGTATTTCACAGGAATGGTTGGACTCGATGATCCAGTGGGTCTTTTCCAACCTGGTGGTTCTATGAGTCTATGATTCTATGGTTGTGCTTGTCTGCCCTGCAGCAGTGCTCGTGGGGAGCTCAGGGCTGCTTGGAGCGAGAAGCAACTGCTCGTGGGGCATCATAAGGCGCTTGCAGCTCAAAAGCCCACAGCTGTGGCACAGCTTTGTGCCTGGTAATGTGGGGGTACAACATCTGTCTGTTTCCCAGGACCTGGTGGACTGGCAGAAGCCCTTGCTGTGGCAGGTGGGCTACCTCGGGGAGAAATATGATGAGTGGGTGCACCAGCCCGTGGATCGGCCCATCCGCCTCTTCCACTCAGATATCCTTGAGTCCCTCTCCAAGACGGCTTGGTGAGTCCCCAGGGGTCTGCACTGTGCCCCAGCCAGTGCCTCCGTGGGGAGGGGGGCTGGCTCACTACCCCCTGGGACACTCCCTCTGACGTCTCCTCTCCCCTGCAGGTATGTGGTGTTCATGGTGTGGACTCCCGTGGTGCTCTATCTCAGCTGGGTCAGCTACACCTCCCTCGCCCAGGGCAACACCAGGCTCTTCTCCTCCTTCACCACAGGTACGAGTGGCAGCAAAGCCTCCGGGCTTGGCTCACTGCCCCTCCTCCGGGCCTGGGGGCAGGACAGCTACGGGCAGGGGGAGACCTCTGCATCTTTTCCATATCCCTCTTTCCTCGCATGCTCACCACGAGCCGCATGCAAGAGCAGCGGGTGAGCTGCTGTCCCTGTGGCCACCAGCATGTCCCTGCACGAAGCCACCTGTGCTGCTTTAAAGCCTGAGCTTGTCCGTCTCCATCCCCTGCTCTCATCCACACACCTTTTGATTGATGGAGGCACAGAGCCACTGGCCCAGGCTGCAGCTTGCTCCCTCCACCCCCAAACCCAAGCCCCGTTGGGGCTGCGGTGCCACCTCCCATGACGCCCACCCTCGGCCACGGCTGGATGCCGGCGCGGCGAGCAAACAAACCCGGCTCTCAGAGCTGCCAGCGTCCGCACAGTGCTGGGCTTGTTTTCCCCAAGCGCCTGCCCTTGAATCTCCCACTGTCTGCTCCCCCGGGAATAACAAGTGTGGCCGGGGCAGGCTGGCTTCTTTGTTGTGCTTTAGGTTTTTTTTTTTCTTTTTTGCTGGGTTCCCTATTTTTTTGCGAGATGCCACCCGGTGCCAGCTGTGCCCGGCTGCGGGGGTGGAGCACCCACTGCACCCCTCCTGCTCCCTGCAGCATTCTTGCTCACAAGGGCTTGGGTTGGGGTTTTTTTCCCCAAAAATGACCAGGTTTGGGGGACAATCTGGATCCCTGAGGACACAGGACTGGCAGCTGGCCTGGAAAGGAGGAGGTGGCTAAAAAATGCTCTGTGAGGGAAAGCACCCAACAAACACATTCTTCTTCCCAAAAATTAGAAAAAAACCCCAATGCCAGTAATGCTGTTTAACTGTTAGAAGTACTGGCTGCACAGATAAGGTCCCTCTCACTGTTTTTCTGGTGGGCAAAGCATCTTTGGAAGGATGCAGCGGTCCCCAAGGTGCACATACAAGCCATGACTGGTATCTGGGATGCAGGGGACCCCTCTCGCCAGCTCCTTATGGCAGCCAGAAGCTCACTGTTTCTGTCAGGAGCATAAATCAATGGGAATCAAGGAAAAATGTGGTGCAGAGCAGTGTTTGGGAGGTAGCTCCCTGGGGAAGCTCGAGGTAGGAGGAGGATGTGAGGTGGGAGGGAGAGCAGAGTTTCACCTGGGCAGTGATGGATAAGAGCACCCGCACGTCGCCTGTGCTGCTGACCACTGCATGTCTCGTTGTGTAGAGTACTCCATCCCTGTCCACAAATACTACTTCCCCTTCATCTTCCTCCTGGGGATGTTCCTGTGGTCCCTGCTAGAGTACCTCATCCATCGCTTTGTCTTCCACATGAAGCCACCTGCTAGTAACTACTATCTCATCACCCTGCATTTCTTGCTGCATGGGCAGCATCACAAGGTGAGTCGCGGCTGACGCCTCTGCCTGTGGGAACGATGGCCTTTGCTCAGGTGGAGCCTGTTGGTGCGTGTTCAACGTGACTCGTGGCATCGTTGCCCCAAGGAGGGCCCTTACCTAACACTGGTGAGGGCTGCAAGACTGGCTTGCGGGAGCTGGAGTTAAACCTACAAGCTCCGGCTGGGCAAAGGGGAAGCCCAAAAAAGCCATGGGCTCCCTCTAGCTTCACTCTAGGAAATGTCCCCGTGGATCTGCCAACCAAAGCCACCACCAGCCTAGGGTGGGCGAGGGGCTGCTCTCTTGCTGAGTACATTTTTGGGGAGGGCTGCTTTGGTGTTGGCTTTTCCCAGAGGAGCATCCACTATGCTTGGCAAGGACGCTCTGCAGCACGCAGGGTGAGCTAGGAGATCTCCGTCCCACCATCCTTTTCCCCTTCCAGTCTCCCTTCGACAGCTCCCGCCTAGTCTTCCCTCCCGTGCCAGCCTCGCTGGTGATTGGCTTCTTCTACGGCGTCCTGCGGCTCCTGCTGCCTGAGGTGCTGGGGCTCTCGGTGTTTGTCGGGGGGCTCTGCGGCTACGTCATCTACGACATGATGCACTATTACCTCCACTACGGCTCGCCGAAGAAAGGCACCTACCTGTACGGGCTGAAGGCTTATCACGTCAAGCACCACTTTGAACACCAAAAATCAGGTAGCGCTGCCTTTCCTGCGCGTGCCGGCAGAGGCGAGGGCTCTCAAAGCCCAGCCTGCCAGCACTCTCGCAGCGGATTCTCTGAAATACTTGGCGTTTGGGATTTGGGGTGGGAAAAGAAAGTCCTGCCGTGCTGGGGAAGGAATGGGTGAGGTGCTGCAGCCCCATGGGGTGCGTTTCTCAGCCCCTAGTTGAGCTCTGGGGAGCCAGATCAGCACAGAAATGACAGCGGCTGCTGCCAGGCCAATGTAGTGGGGCAGAAGTTGAGGTATCAGGGTTGAGGCAGAGCCTCGTGGCACTGGGACGTAGGTGCCTGTCCTCACCCAGGGCAGCATCTCCACCTGACGGGAGGCGTTGGCAGGCACAGGGTGAGGCTCTGGGCTTCCCCAGCTCAGCACTTGCTCAACCTGCCCTTTGCCCAGTTTCCTAGGAGAAAACACCCCATCCAGATAAGCTATCATCTCTGGGCTGGTGACACAGCCCAGCCAGCTCTTTCTGCTCCCTCTGCTCTTCCTCCTTGCCCTTGTCTTGCCTTCCTTCCTAAAACACAGTCACTCCTCCCTTGCCAATCTCTTCAGAGAAACCGCCTGGCTCCAGCATCACTGTCAGGCATCATCACCTTTGCATCCAGGCGGGTGACACCCTCATCCATGCCACATGCCCTTTGTGCCAACTGCTTCCAGCTCTGCCAGTCTTGGCAGCAGCGGCGCTGGCTCTGCTGGCGTCGGTTGAACTGTGCCTTGTCCCCGGTGGCATCCCGGTGATGGCACCGTGGGCTGAGCGCTCTCCTCCCTGCCCACAGGCTTTGGCATCAGCACCCGCTTCTGGGATCGCCCCTTCAGGACGCTCATCCCCGAGGAGACCTTTGAGAAAGAGGACTGACGGCTCCCGCATGGCACCCGGCTGCCAGCTCCTTCCCGGGCAGGAGCTGGCATCCCCCCAGCCCTCTGCGAGGCTGGCTGCCCCCTGCCCCCTCCCCAGGCTCTGCACCGCAGAGATGGCACCACACTGGAACATTTCTGTGATGCACTGTGGTCCAGCTGTGGCACTACCGGGGGGACAGGGGGATGAGGGTGCAGGGAAAGAGGGGAGAAGGAGGTTGTGGGACTCCCTGGAGGGCTCCTGCCCCTTCTTTGCCACCCTCCCGCTCCAGGTCACGGATGCGTGAGCAGATCTGCTGCCCAAGAGATGAAGTGCCTGGTGCCGCCCTCCCTCCTCGCCCTGGCACCTCACCGGAGCCCTCCTGGGGTGCCCCCTCCTCAGGGCATCCAACACGCTGCCGTTAACCCCATCACCTAACTCTTGCCGAGGGGCTTACGTATCCTCGATCCTTCTCCCGGCCCGATGCTGGTTTCCTTGGCCTGTGGTCCTTGGGGTGGGGATCTCGCAGGTCTGGGATTGGCCTTTTTCTAACCGGTGCACCCGTGTATCTCTGCCAGATTTATCAACTTCACGGTTTTTTTGTAAACATTGGCTACTTGAAACTCAAACTCCAATGAAAAGAATTACTACGAGATGCCTTTTTTTGCTGATCCTGTGATTATTTTTTTTTTCTAATGTTTACTGCAGATATTTAAAGGTTTGGAATAAAGTTATATGTAAAACTATAGACACTACAATTGTAAATAAACTGTATATTTTGAAAAATAAAGCCTTTTTAAAAGGTTCTGGCAAACATATCCCTCAGGGCTGCTCCCATGTTCTCCCATCCTTCCCCAGGTGACAATCGGTGCCGTGGGACCTTGCGGTTGCTTTTCTCTGCTCCACCGGCTGACGAAAGCTGTGCTGGTGACCGTGGTGGTGGTGAGGAAGATGCTTTTTGTAGGAGGGAACCAGCCAGGGTCGGGTGATGAAAGTAGGTCCTGCTTGACCAACCTGAGCTCCTCCCATGACCAAGTGACCCACCTAGTGGACGAGGGAAAGGCTGTGGGTGTTATCTACTTGGACTTCAGTAAAGCCTTTGACACTGTTTCCCACAGGGTTCTCCTTGGGAAACTGGCTGCTCAGGGCTTGGATGGGTGTTCTTATCACTGGGTAAAAGAATGGGTGGCCAGGCCCAGAATGTTTTGGTGAACACAGTTAAATTCAATTGTCAGCTGGTCACACGTGGTGTTCTCAGGGTTCTGGCCAGTTCTGTTTACTGTATTTATAAATGATCTGGACAAAAGGATCAAGTTATCTCTCCATCAGTTTGCAGATGATGCCAAGTTGGGCAGGAGTGTTGATCTGCCTGAGGGCAGGAGGCTCTGCAGAGGGTCCTGGACAGGCTGGATCCGTGGACTGAGGCTGTCGGGATGGGGTTCAGCAAGACTCAGTGCTGGGTCCTGCGCTTGGATCACAACAACCCCATGCAGCTCCAGGCTTGGGGAAAGTGGCTGGAAAGGTGCCCAGCAGTAAAGAACCTGGAGGTGCTGGTTGACAGTAGCTGAACATAGCCAGATGTTCAGATGGCCAGATGTTCAAGAAGGCAAACAACATCTTGGCTTGGATCAGCCATGGTGTAGCCGGGAGGATTAGGGACAGGATTATCCCCCTGTGCTCTGAACTGGTGAGGCCGCACCTAGAATCCTGTGTTCAGTTTGGGTCCCTCACTAGAAGAAGGACATTGAGGGGCTGGAGCGAGTCCAGAGAAGGGAATGGAGCTGGGGAAGGGGCTGGAGCCCAGGGGTTATTGGGGAGTAGCTGAGGGACCTGGAGCTGTTCAGCCTGGAGAAGAGAAGGCTGAGGAAAGACTTCATGGACCTCTGCAGCTCCTGGAAAGGAGGCTGTAGAGAGATGGGTGCTGGGCTCTTCTCCCAAGTAACAGGTGATAGGATGAGAGGAAATGGCCTCAAGTTGTGCCAGGGGAGGTTTGGATTGGATATTAGGAAAAATGGAGTCTCCATCCCTGGTGGTGTTCAAAAAACATGCAGACGTGGCACTTCAGGACATGGTTTAGCCGACACGGTGTTGGGCTGACGATGGGACTGGATGTTCTTAGAAGTTTTTCTGAATTGAATGATGCTGCTATTCTATGATTCTAACCACAGCAAACTTGCCTGACCCCAGGCTGCTGCCACTGGTTTCTCCGAAGTTGGGCAATGGCATCACGTGCTGCCCCGCAGTTCCCAAAATCAGCCTGGCCTCTGACGAAGCCACTTGCAAAGCTTCCTGCCCTCCTGGCAGAGGTCAAGCGGCATTTCCAGCAGGGGGTTGCAGAGGTGGGGAGGGGAGAATAAGGCTGTGAGGGCTCAGTGTGCCTCGTGCAAGACTGGGGTGCTCTGGAGGGTCCCTGCTGCTCAGCCCTGAGCTGACACTGAGGTTGGACAGTGCTAGTGGCACTGCAGAAGGGGATGGGATTCTCAAAATAGCAGCTGATGTCAGTATGAGGTGGCGCAGATCCCATTCACTTCTTCCTCAAATCCTGTGTTCAGTTTTGGGCCCCTCACTACAAGAAAGACATTGAAATCCTGGAGCTTGTCCAGGGGAGAGCAACGAAGCTGGGGAAGGGGCTGGAGAACAAGTTTTACGAGGAGCAGGTGAGGGAACTGGAGTTGTTTAGCCTGGAGAAGAGTCTGAGGAGAGACCTTATCATGATCTACAGCTCCCTGTAAGGATATTGTAGAGAGGTGGGTGTTGGTCTCTTCTCACCGGTGCTAGGATGAGATGGAATGGCCTCAAGTTGCATCAAGGAGGGTTCAGATTGGACATTAGGAAAAACTTCTTCACTGAAAGGGTTCTCAAGCACTGGAACAGGCTGCCCAAGATGGTGATTGAGTCCTCACCCCTGGAGGTAGATGAGGTGCTTCGGGATATGATTTAGTGGTGAACAAGTACAGTTGGTCTCGATGATCTCAAACGTCTTTTATAACCTAGGGGTTCTTTGGTTCCTACTGTGCTTCTCACAGGAATTTCCTTCTTCCGCTGAGGAAAACCCACAGGGGTGTGCAGCCTGCCTGGCCCCTTTCTCCGCCACCCCAAGCAGCTTTCTGGGAAGGGTGTCTGGGGCAGCGTGGGAAGCCACGGCAGGTTGCACAATGTCCTTTCCGCTGCTTGCAGGAGCAGGGCCGGGGAAAGCACCCTATAAATCCACGCTGCCCCTACCATGCCCCTCCAGTCTGCACAGGCAGCCGAGTGGAGCCAGACAAGGGAAACCAAGCTGCTTTCTCAGCAAACGAGCTTCTTCCCTGGGAGACATGCTGGGGAGAACCTGAAGAGGAAGGGAGAGCGACTGCAGCTTGTGTCTGGGTGCGTTTCGGTCTTCTTTCCGTAGCTCAGCATCCCTCTGTCAGTGCTGCCTGCATCAACAGCACAGGGGCAGCTGCTCACTCCGTTTGCTGTCCCTGCTGCCTGGGGCTGGATTGGGGAGCAGGGACCATCCCTGCAGGGATGCTGAGAAAGATATTAATTGGGCAATATAGGACTACAGGAGAAAACGTGGAGAAGCTGGGGATGGCAGGGCTGTGAAGGGGTGGAAGCTCTTATTCGATGGGTGATAACAGAGAGAGACATCAGCTAGAAATGAAAATGGACCTTTATGGTCAAAGATGTAGGCTCTGCAGGCAGGATCTCAGGGTGGTGCAGGGCTGGTGCAGGAGAACTGTGCCTGAGGGATGCTCATCGCTGACCCTGCTCACCTGTGTGTGAGCTCTCTGGATGTGGCTAACTCTAAATCAGTTTTCATAAATCGAGCCAGAACATCTCTTGCTAATGCGTAGCAAGATGTGCCAACACTGCTGCTATGGACGTCCCTGCGGGTGCCCACTTTGGTCTGTTTGAGTGGTTGCAGTGCAGGGAAATCAGAGAGAGTAAAGCAGCTGGAGGAGATGAAAGAGGCTGTAGGAGACCTGGAAGGGGATGTGCTATGTTAAGGCTGTTCCTTAGGGTGGAAGACGTGGAACAGACTGACCTCCGATCGCTGCTCGAGGCTCACCTCCACCAGACATCGCCAGCCCACGTCCCTGGTGGCCTAGCTCTTTGCTGCAAGCATGGACATTGTGGAGAGGGTCTTCTCCGTGGCCCAGGCCATCTACAGTCAATTTGAGCAGGTGAAGTGCTGTAAGCATCAATGCCAGCGCCTCGTAGAGCGCATCCAGATCCTGTTGGAGCCCGTGAAGATCCTCCAGGCTCAGCCATCCAAGCACATCTCCCACCACGAAGAGGAGCTACTGAAGAAGCTGCTCCATGCACTGTGGGAAGCCCAGAAACTGGTGACGAAATACAGTCAGACTAGCTGGATCCAGAAGCTCCTGCGAGCCCACAGCACCAGCGAGGAGTTTGTCTGGGTGAACGAGAGCCTGGAGGACATCGCCCAGGGGCTATCCCTCCTGCTGCAGGCAGAGCAGAAGCAGATTTTCCTCGAGGCTTTCCATGAAAAGACCTGTCGCAGGCAGGATGCTGAGGACTGGAGAGATGACAGGGCTTTCTTGGACCAGGTGATTGCATGTAAGTGTGCATTTAGCAAACCCTTTTCCCCAGAAACCAGTGGTTGGCACCTCTCCCTAGGTACAGCCCAGCTTTGCCTTGATGGCTATCGCCAAAGAGTGCCAAAGACACATGCAAACCACAAGAAAAGGTAACCACACCAGCCCTGCACATTCATCCAACGGCCCCACATCTCCACATTTCTCTTTGCAGGTACTGAGGAGCCTGAAGACATGTCTGAGGAGATCTACATCGACAGGCAATGTATGGAGAGCAAGGTGGACTGGATGCAAAGCGAGCTGAACAAAATTGTGCGCGTGATGGACTGTAAGTCAGTGTCGCACCTCTAGGCACCTTGTTAACTACGTCTTTTCCCCACCAAGCTCTGCCTAACGTGTCCCTCATTCCCTCTTGGCCCTTGGTGGGAGCAGGCTTGAAGAAGGTCAATGTTGATAAAAGAGAAGACATCACTGAGATCACTCGGGACCAGCTCACCTTCCACAGACACCTGCAGGACACTGAGAGCTATGACCTCTACAAGGGCGAGTACCTCAAATACCCTGTTGCCATCAAAACCTTCAAGAGGCCGCTGACCACAGACCCAGCGTGAGTTGTCCCGGGTGGGAGAGACACAGGCCAGCCAGGAAGGGGCTCTGTGCATAGTGCTCTGTGGACCTCACCAGGCTGTACCTCTCTGCAGGAAGGTGAGAGACATCTTTGAGAAGGAGATTCAGACCCTGAAAAAGTTCGAGTCTCCAAACATCCTACGCATGTATGGGATCTGCATCGAGGAGAAAGGTAGTGGGTGTCACATCTTCCCCTTTTCCATTCCCTGCCTACCCCTAGTGCTAACCACTGGCACACAGGTTGTCATGGTCCCCTCCCAAGAGGTGGCATGAGGAGGGACACTCAAGGTTTTGCCTTGCAGATGGGAGCCCCTGCTTCTCCATAGTCATGGAGTACTGCAAGCATGGGACACTGCGGGATGTGCTCACCAACCAACGGCATCTGTCCTGGGACGTCCGCATTCGGATGGCCCTGGGAGCTGCCAGAGGCCTTTACAGGTGAGCTCCTGCCTCAATCAGTAAGTCCATCTGACAATCCACAAACCCCGCTCAGCTTCTGAGTATGTCTCAGTAAGCAGCGGTTGGGCATCATATCCACCCTGTCAGGGAGGCTGGTGAAGAGTTAGGCAAAAGGTTTAGATCAGTATTGCCCGTCTCCCCTGGTCACTGCCCCTACACCTGGCTTCAAGTCTGGAAGGGAGAACCACCCACCCCCTTCCCCACTCCCATAGGGCAGCTCCAGGAGCACTACAGAATCACCAGGTTGGAAAGGACCCACTAGATCATCGAGTCCAACCATTCCTATCAATCACTAAATCATGTCCCTCAGCACCTCACCCACTCGTCCCTTAAACACCTCCAGGGATGATGACTCAACCTCCTCCCTGGGCAGCTGTTCCAGTGCCCAATGACTCTTTCTGTGAAATATTTTTTCTTGATGTCAAGCCTGAACCTCCCCTGGCAGAGCTTGAGGCTGTATAGGCTTGAGCCTATACAGCAAAGCTAGTCGTCCTTAGATCCTGTTTCTCCACGAGACTTATTACTTCACCCACAGTGGCTCTTCCAGCAGCTGCTGGAAAGGTTGGGTTGGTCCATGAAGACAAGTAGAGAGCTGCTCTCTTCTCTGGGTGCTTGTCAGTGCATCCCTTACAGAGCAGGAGGGAGCCCTGAGGTGGGGACGGGTCCATCATCAGCTTACGTTGCCATTGGTTCTGTCCGGCTGCAGGTTGCACCAGACAGGGGAGAAGTCCCGACTTCACGGCTGCATCTGCAGTAGCAAGTTCCTGGTGGCCGGGGATTACTGTGTGAAGGTAAGGGCCGTGCTCAAAGAAGCTTTGGGGAGTTTCACACTTTTTTGTGGCTGTCTCCCCCTCCTAACACCAAAGGGAACGATGATGGTCCAGAATAACACCTCAGGGAGGGTCATGTCCCCTGTCACCTTAGATGCTTAACATCTCAGTTCCTCATTATCTCTATCACCTAAGCAAGTATTTCTGAGCCATGCCACAGGCTTCTACCAGAAGAACTTCTACCACTCCTCCCTCACTCTCTCATTCTCTCAATCAGCTGTCGGGATTTGAGCTGTGTGAAACGGAGTCATCCATCAAGAGGAAAGTCAAGAAGAACTGGAAGCAAGTCTCTATGTTGGCTTATGTCGCCCCCGAGAACCTGAAAGACAACAATTACCCCTACAAGAGACCCTGTGAAATATACAGGTGTGTCTGTCCCTCCTGAGGGGAGATGTCCACAGGCAGGCAGGTATCTCACAGAGTGGCTGTTGAGCTGTGGGAGAGGGTCAGGTTTAATCAGACAGAAGCAACCGTTTGCAGTTGGCGCAGACCAACAATCACCCCTGTTAGCCTGGAGAAGAGGAGGCTGAGAGGAGACCTCATTACTCTCTACAACTACCTGAAGGGAGATTGTAGAGAGAAGAGAGCTGGGCTCTTCTCCCAAGTGACAGGGGACAGGACAAGAGGGAATGGCCTCAAGCTCTGCCAGGGGAGATTTAGGCTGGAGATCAGGAGGAAGTTCTTCACACAGAGGGTCATTGGGCATTGGAATAGGCTGCCCAGGGAGGTGGTTGATTCCCCTTCCCCGGAGGTGTTAAGGCACGGGTGGATGAGGCCTTGAGGGACTTGGTTTAGTGTTTGATAGGAATGGTTGGACTAGAAGATCCGATGGGTCCCTTCCAACCTGGTTGTTCTATGATTCTATGATTCTATGTTAGGAAGTGATAGAAGGGAGTAGAATCGATGCTAAAACTCTTCCTTGTCTCCTTCCAGCTTCGGAATCGTGCTGTGGGAGATTGCGACTTCCAAAATCCCATTTGAAGGTGAGACAGAATTATCACATCTCCTGTGTAAAAGCCACACAGCCTGGGGCAGCTGCTGGCTGGTGTTGGATGCTCCCTGCTCCTTCCTTCCCAAAGCATCCTGCAGCATGAGGGTCCCACTGGCAGTGCCTGGTGCACCTGGCTCTGCACAACAGCCTCACGGCTTCTCCTGGGGCAGTAAAGTATTTCAGACCCATGCTTAAACCACAAGCATGCTAGTAATTTTTGTCTCTATTTAATGTTCCTGTGTATTGAAGCATAAAATCGTCTCCTTGCTCTACTGGAGCCCAACAGAGTCAGACCAAGCATGGGGGGTTCATTGTAGACACAATCTGGAGACACAGAGTGGCTTCTCTGCTGGTTTCTCCATACCACAGGCTGCAGGAAGGCTCTCGGCATGGCTTTGCACCCTGTTTCCTCCCCAGCACCCTCCTGTGGCAGCAGAGCCCTGTCCTGATGATTCTGCATGGGTGTTTTCTAGGCTACACACCCCAGGAGATCATAGAGAAAATCTGCGGCCACCATTACCTGGACCCTGTTGGGGAAGATTGTCCTGCAGATCTGCGGGAGGTCATTGACCAGTGCCGAGCCTTTGACCCTTCTCAACGCCCTTCCGCTGAGGGTAAGCGTTGTCCTGCTCCCTGCTCCTCAGGCCACTCATATCCCTCAATCATCTGCTACAAGGGGCAGTTTGATCCTTATTTTCTGTATGAGTTTGTCTGGCTTTGCGTTTGGGGATCACTCCTGGACCTACATCCTTATGCTAACAAACCCTTGGATAGACCTCTCTTTCTCCTAGTTTGGGGTTTTCCTACAGTTAATGTTTATCCATGTCTTGACACTAATCACCCAGCTGTTCATCTGGCATCACATAAGAATAAGATTTTGCTCTCAACAAGCCCTGAACTGGGAGCAGGGGTGTGTGGATTAATCCCCGCTCAGGTCCCACAGATCCTGTAAGCTGGAGGAGCATAAAGGATGTGGTGCAGGAACATTTCTCCTGCCTTGGCCTGTGAGAAATAAATTGCATCTTGAGAATTATGGTTGGACTAGAAGATCCAATGGGTCCCTTCCAACCTGGTTGTTCTATGATCCTATGATTCTATGAATTGCTCCTCGGTAGGGAAGATTTCACCACCTTTGAAGCAGGTCTGGGTCTAGTCAGACAAATAACTGGTCTCCATCAGAAGATTTAATAAGAACAGCAGGAAAAGATAGAGGAACCTTTCCATTGAAGGCACAGAGATTCTACCCTTTGCTCAGTTCATGTCTTCAAGGGTAGAATCTTTCTTCAAACTCACTTGCCCCATCCTACAGAGATGGTTTACATACAAGAGACAGGGAGACTGCTTAAGAAACCACCCAGCTCCTGATTTGTACCATAAAAGGGGCCTACAAGAAAGCAGGGGAGGGACTTTTTATAAAGGTATGTAGTGATAGGACTAGGGGCAACAGGTATAAACTGGAGAGAGGCAGATTGAAACATCAGGAAGAATTTATTTGTAATGAGAGTAGTGAGGCCCAGGGAAGCTGTGGCTGCCCCATCCCTGGAGGTGTTCAAGGCCAGGTTGGATGAGGCTTTGCGCACACTGATGCAGTGGGAGGTGTCCCTGCCCATAGCAAGGGGGTTGAAATTAGATGATCCTTAAGGCCCCTTCCAACTCAAACAATTCTGTGATTGCTGCACCTCCCTCTCCCCACAGCAGCTCCCCTATCAGACCCAGCTGCAAGGAATTGCCTCAGCTGAAGTGGGAACAACAAAAAGTCATCAGTGACACTGGCAGAGCCACGCTGAGGATGCAGTCTGCCTTTATTACTGTAATCCAAAGTGCAGCCGTGCCTGTAATGTGCTGGGCTGGAAGGATGTCTTCTCACGACCATTTCTAAGCATCTCTCCACACAAATGGCTGCTTTTTTCTGGGCTGGGGTCACCTGCTCCGGGCTGTTCCCGACTAACGTCTGCCCAGTCACGCTGACCTGAGGAGAGAGGGACATCATGTCCCGATTGTTATCAGTGAGGGAAAGCTATCTTCTCATCAGGGGAATGAGAAAGAGCCTGCAACAAATATTCTGTTTTGGTTAACGCCATCCGTATGTTTTGCAGAGATCGTGGACTCACTGGCTGAGTTGGAGAAAAACAGAAACCAGGGAAGTTAACTGCATGAAACCGGTTCGGGGGACAAAAACCAGCCAGGCGTCTTGGAAAACAAGGGAACGCAGCGGGCCCTTGTCCTACAGGTCACAGCGTGGCACCATCCTGCTTCCTTGCCGCTGCCGAGACTGAGCCTTCAATACACGTGTACTTGTTTGTGCACAATGAGACTGTCGTGTCACCCCCCCGAGGGGTTGTGCCCAGGCTCAGCTCAGGGGGGTTGGAGGGAGAGGCTACTCAGGGGAGAGTGGGCACCCTGCCATGGCTTCCTGGTGGGAGAGGGCATCCTGCCATAGAATTACAAGGTTGGAAGGAACCCACTGGATCATCGAGTCCAACCATTCCCATCAATCACTAAACCATGTCCCTCAGCACCTCATCCAGCCGTCCCTTAAGCCCTTCCAGGGAAGGTGACTCAACCACCTCCCTGGGCAGCTTGTTCCAGCACCCAATGACCATTTCTGTGAAATATTTTTTCTTCGTGTCAAGTATGAATCTCCTCTGGTGCAGCTTGAGGCCATTCCCTCTCGCCCTGTCCCCTGTCACTTGGGAGAAGAGCCCAGCTCCCTCCTCTCCACAACCTCCTTTCAGATAGTTGTAGAGAGCAGTGAGGTCTCCCCTCAGCCTCCTCTTCTCGAGGATAAACAACCCCAGTTCACGGTTCTTTACTGGGAGAGGACAACCTACTACAGATCTTTGTGGGGAGAGATCACCCTGCTAAAGCTCTTCAGGGGAGAGGGCACCACGTCATGGTTTCTTACTGGGAGATGCACCCTGACATGGCTCCCTGGGGGGAGAGAGCACCCTGACATGGTTCCCTATTGGGAGAGGGCATCCTACTACAGCCCTTTGGGGGAAGAGGGCAACCCTGTCATGGTTTCCTACTGGGTGAAGGCAACATACTACAGTTCTTTCATAGAATCATAGAACAACCAGGTTGGAAGAGACCCATTGGATCATCGAGTCCAACCATTCCTATCAAACACTAAACCATGTCCTTCAGCACCTCATCCACCCATCCCTTAAACACCTCCAGGGAAGGTGAATCAACCACCTCTCTGGGCAGCCTATTCCAATGCCCAATGACCCTCTGTGTGAAAAACTTCCTCCTAGTCTCTAGCCTAAATCTCTCTTGGTGGAGCTTGAGGCCATTCCCTCTTGTCCTATCCCCTGTCACTTAGGAGAAGAGCCCAGCTCCCTCCTCTCTATAACCTCCTTTCACATAGTTGTAGAGAGTAATGAGGTCTCCTCTCAGCCTCCTCTTCTCCAGGATAAACACCCCCAGCTCTCTCAGCCATTCCTCATAAGGCCTGTTCTCCAGCCCCTTCACCAGCTTCATTGCTCTTCTCTGGACTCACTCCAGAGCCTCAACATCCTTCTTGTGCTGAGGGGCCCAGAACTGAACACAGGATTTGAGGAGCGGCCTCACCAGTGCTGAGTACAGAGGGACAAGAACCTCCCTGGCCCTGCTGGTCACACCATTTCTGATCCAAGCCAGGATGCCATTGGCCTTCTTGGCCACCTGGGCACACTGCTGGCTCATGTTCAGTCGGTTGTCAACCAACACCCCCAGGTCCCTCTCCTCTCTTTGTGGGGAAAGGGCACCCTGTCATGGCTCTGTGGGGAGAGGGGGTATGCTGGCAGTATTCCTCGGCAGGAGAGGGCCCCCTGTCACAGGTCCCCTGTTGGAAGAGCGCAGCCTGCCAGGGGAGCTGGCACACGGGCTTCCAAGGCCTCGCTCGGCCTGCGCCGCGTTTGAACAGACTCACTCTCCCGCTCCGCCGGGCGCCGCGGAGGCTCCGCCAATGGGCGCGCGCGGCCCGGCGCTCGCCCCACCCCCCCGCGGGTTAGGCCAGTGAGGGCGAGCCCCGCCCTTCTCCCTCAATGACTGACGGGTCAAGCGACCAATGAGCGCGCGGGGCCGCCCCCCACCGCGGCCCAATAGAAGCGCGCGAGGGGCGCGCGGCCAAGAGGGCGCTCGGGCGGGAGGTGAGCGCGAGACGGCCGAGGAGGCCGGGGAGAGGTGGAGAGTCTGGGGGTGGCGCCCTGAGGGTGGTGGGAAGCCCGGGTAGGGGGCGGCCTGGGCGCCGAGGGGTGTGAAGAGGCCGGGGATGATGGTCCAGGGGTGATACGGGGGCTGAATATGGCCGCATAGGGGTGGGGGTGGGGGGCAGTAGGGGCCCCGGGGGTGACGGCCTGGGGACCAGGGCTGAGGGTGACAGCCCAGTGGTGGCCCCAGGGGTAGTGGGGATCCTGGGAGCGATGACTTGGAGGCCAAGAGGTGGTGGCGATGAAACGGGACTAGGAGGCCGAGGATGATGGTCCAGGGGTGACACACAGGCTGAATGTGGCCACCTAGGGCTGCTGGGGGGCCTGAGAGTGGCGACCCAGGAATGATGGGCGGCGATGGGGACCTCGGCGGTGGCAGCCTGGGGACCAACAGGTGATAGGGAGGCCAAGAGCGACAGGGAGGCCGAGACTGGTGACCTAGGGGTGATGGGAGGCGATGGCGACCCCAGGGGTGGTGGCCCTGGGGACAGTGGGGACCTAGAGGTGATGACCTAAGGGCCAGGACGTGATCGGGAGGCTGAGAATGATGGCTTAGAGGTGACAGGGAGGCTGAATGTGGCCACCTGGTGCTGGTGGAGCCCAGGTGTTATGACTTAAAGGTGCCAGGGGGCGATGGGTGATGGGGGAGCCTTGGGGATGACAGCCTGGAGGCTAAGAGGCAGTAGGGAGGCTGGGAGTGAGAACCCAAGGATGATGGGGAGGCTGAGGGTGGCAGCCTAGAGCTGGTGGGAAGCCTGGGGGTGGCAACTTAGGTGTGGCAGAGGGCAATGGGGAGCTCAGGGGTGGTGGTCTGGGGGACAAAGAGTGGGTGAGGAAGCCGAGGGTGGTGACCTAGGGATGTTGGGGAGCCTGGGGGTGGCAGCCCAGGTGCTGCCTGATAGGGCATCTGCCCCATCCCACCCTTTTTGTGTGACTGGATAGTGGTTAAAATGAGCAAATCCCATAAAATGCCCCAAATAAACCCCGTGCTTAATTTTGGGTGGTGGTTGCATGTTTTTTGGTTCGCTTTCTCTTGCAGCAGGTGTGGTGTAACAATGTGCAGAGATGTAGAGCGAGGTTCAGGTCTGGCAGGGCAGCAGCAAGAGGCTCTCCACAAGGGGAGCCTAGTGCCTCGTCCTTTGGCTCTCTATGTGGTTCTGCAGTGTCAGGTTGCTGCTTCTCGAGCTCCCTCCTGTGCCAGCAATCATTCTGGGCCCAAGGAGCTTGTTGACAGAGACCTTCTAGGTCTCCTAGGGTCCTCTAGAGACGGCTGGGCAGGCAACTGACCATCACGGGGAGGTTCCCCTTTCAGGACCCTTTGGGATGCCTCTGGCCATCAGGGAGAGATGCCTCTGCCTCTTTCAGAAAGACTCCAAGGTTTATTGGTGAAAATGCCAATATTAACATCACATTTTAAACTGAGATATCTATATGTTTAGTTAACTCCCAATGGTGACTCTTTCTAACATCAAGTTAATTTATTGGGAAAATAAAGGGTCTGTTGTCCTTATAGATGGCAATTCTATCATGAATGTGAGCTTATCATTAGAGAAGCAGTGCTTGATCACTGAATATTATTATATTCTGACTATAGAATCATAGAATCACCTGGTTGGAAGAGACCCATCGGATCATCGAGTCCAACCATTCCTATCAAATATGACCACTATGACCTATATGACTGTTCTGGGAGGAGGTGGCACCTAACATCTATTTTTGGGCTAACTCAGGCTGAAAATTGTTAATTAGGATAAGATTTATAAATAATCCTTAAGTTAAAGCAATTTAAAAGTTCTATAAAAACATGTAAGTGTTAGTACACCCCTCTCTCGTAATTCCTGTATACATTTCCTAATTATTCTTTGTTCTAAAAGTAGCCTTTGCTCTGTTTGTGCCACACTAGGCCCAGTAAGTGTTGGTGTGTGCTTTGGGTCCTTAAGTAACACTAAAGGTCTACAATTCCCAAGGCCTTCCAGGTTTAGGATTGCTTGAGAATGTGAATGGTTTGCAGCAGCTTGCAGAATTTAATCCACGGCCCCTCTGTGAAAGAGGGATGATATTTTGGGGCATGCTTATTTATTCAGGTAATGAAATAACCTTCAACTTTTTCGTGGTGTCAGACTGCCTGTAGAACACGGTGACTAAAGTGCTCTTATTATGTGGCTGCCAGCTGAGCAATGCTTTTCTTCCAAACCTTAGGTTGTGCTGTTTAGGAGGTAACCTTAAATAGTTCTCCGTAGGACACTAGCAGGGCAGCTGTTCTTAAATGATGTATGTGACTTTTTACTGCAAATTTCACAAGTCTCTGGTCTCGGGCTGAACTGGTTCTGTAGTCACTGTCTCAGTCATGGGTTCTGCTGTGATTCCTTCTCTGGGTTTTGTAGAACAACCAGGTTGGAAGGGACCCATCGGATCATCGAGTCCAACCCTTCCTATCAAACACGAAACCATGTCCCTCAGGACCTCATCACCCTGTCCCTTAAAGAGCAGGGTTTGTGTGGTGTTGATCAATATGAAGCACCTTGAAGGCCTATTGGGTAACCTATGGATAAGGGTCATAGTGATCTGTTAACATAATGGAGTTTTATTTGAAGAAACTTGAAAATAATGCCATTCCCTGAGTGCAGTGTGACAGACAAAGGGCTGTGCTATTGAGCTGGTTTCTGGCTGCATTTGGGGGCATTTGTACAGTTCTGCTCACCATGAAGAATCTCTTTCCCAACTCTGTTTTCAAAGCTCCCCATGAATTTACTAGCAAGTTAATGATTCCAGTAAGAAATCCCTGACTTTTCCTATTTAGCCAAATGAGTTTTGCAATGTGCCTTTGGTGTTGTTGAGCCAAAGCCTTCGTGTCAAGGACTCTGGGAAGGTGCTGCCTTCTATACTTGCATGTGTCAAGTTGAGACAGTTTAGCTCAGCAGCAGAAGGACAAATCTTCTATCGAGTCTGAATTCTAAAGGCTTTTGCAGTCACTGATTGCTGAGCCTGATTCTCACCACAGTTGGGCTAGAAATAGTGCACATACTTGCGATTAAATGCTAGTTTTCTTCAATTCTTTGCAGAAATGGCTCAAGAAGAGATGGAAGTTGATCTCCAGCCAGTGCCTGGTTTCTCTGCAGAGGGTCTTGGGATGCTTCCCACGGCGCCCTCTGGTCCTGCAGCGCTATCTTCTGGTGCTCCAGCGCTCGGTGAAGGAGGAGGCAGCATTGCAGTTCTTCCTGCTGATGATGCTGTTGTTCTACCAAATGCTGGTACAGCGCAGGAAGCAGCTGCTGAGCCTGACGGGCACTCAGACCCTACCTCAGCTCTCAGTGGACTGCAAAGGCTACAAGGGGCGTTTGATCCTCATCGGCCACTGCCTGTGCCACAGGTCACGCAGCGTCCGCCACTGAGGAGAGTTCGCAGGCAACAGAGAATTAGTCGCTCCCAGAGGACTGTCAGTGCCAGGTAAAACAAACAAAATTGGGTCTGAGCTGTGCTCCTACCTGGCATCAGTTTAAAACTGCCTTGCTTCCTGGCTTATAGAGCCTAGTTCAGTTCGTGTGTGTGGTTGTGGCCAAATCGTGGGCAACTGACACAGCTTTAAAGCTCAGTAATGGCACCTTGATCTGGTCTCTTCTAGCAGAATATTTGCTCTTAAGTGAATCCCCCTGTTTCTTATGTTGGCAATGGTGTTGATTTCTGAGCTCTTCTATGCTTTCCATCTTACTTGCAGAGGTTCTGCTCACACCGTTCCCTCTGCTGAGCCAGATTCCTGTCGATGCTTCCTGCAGTAGTGCTGACTCTCAGCAGCTCCAGCCAGCATTTAGCTCAGTGGAGCTTGTGCTCAGTTTTCCATTTCACCTTTAATTTGGGGACTGCCTGATTAAGATTTTCTGGTGAAAATTAGAATCATAGAATAACCAGGTTGGAAGAGACCCACTGGATCATCGAGTCCAACTGTTCCTATCAAACACTTAAACCATGTCCCTTAGCACCTCATCCACCCGTCCCTTAAACACCTCCAGGGAAGGTGAGTCAACCACCTCCCTGGGCAAACTGTTCCAGTGCCCGATGACCCTTTCTGTGAAAAATTTTTCCTAATGTCCAGCCTAAATCTCCCCTGGTGGAGCTTGAGGCCATTCCCTCTTGTCCTGTCCCCTGTCACTTGGTAGAAGGGCCCAGCTCCTTCCTCTCTACAACCTCCCCTGCAACTGCTGCAGAAACTGTCACAATCTTGCAAATTAATATTTTTCTTGTGGGGTGGGAGGGGCAAAGAAAAAGGTATTGTGTGTTTAATACCATTTGTGATGGTAAAGAGTGATGAGCAGGGATGCTCTCCAGCCAGAAAGAAATCCCCCTTTCTGCTTTGTTTGGTTTTGTCTTGTCTTTGTAGCTTTTGTAAATGTCGAGGGTGAAATAATTAACTGGAGCATTGCCTTTAAATTCAGTGAGACAGAACTCTGTTCTTCCCAGATAATTAAACATAACTGTACTGTTTGCCCTTGGTTTGCGTGGGAAGGTCGCTGTAGTTCTCGGGGCTAGAAAGCAACCTGAAAAACTTTTCTTTGGAATCTGAAGGATAATTGAGGTGATAGCTGAACTGATGAGGGGAAAGGGGAGGATTTTCTATCCAGGGATGAAGTTCCAGCCAAAACCAAGAGAGAAAGGAGGAAGACTAGGCAGAAGGTTGTCAATGGAATGGAACTCTGCTGCAAGCCTTGTGCACTGACTGTTGCCAGTGGCTGTGGGAACCAGGTCTGAATTCGAGTTGGACAAATTCATTAGGAGTTCTTTAGGCTATTAGTGAACAATATTTATGTCCTCTTTGCTTTTCTCCTGGCCTGGCCACCGCCTAACCTCAAAAGACCCTATTGTGATCAGAAGGAGGTTTTCTTTCATTTGAGCAAAATGTATATCTGTATGATACTGCTGGTTGTTCATAAAGCCGGTGATTGTATGGAATTGCCTCTCTACCAGGGAAGGGCTTTCTTGATAACTGATATCTTTCTGTTGGAGTCTGAGCCCATGAATTGTACTGCAAACAAGTGTGGAGAAACATGCAGAGTCTTTAGCTGCAATAACTGTGCCTTTTATTTCTTAATTTTTGGGACTCAGGGCAGCCTTGGACAGTTACTTTCAACTCAGCAGGACCCAAGAGCCAGCTACAGGACCAGTTCCGCATCTGGAGACCTCACATATTGCAAGGAACAACCAGGAACGCAGCTCAGATGGAATAATAGAAGTGAGCGACTCTGACAGCAGCACTTCTGAGGAGGAGGAGGAGGCAGCGGTGGAGGCTGCAGCACCGCTGTTACCACCGGCCCAGGAGACACCTGCAGCAGCTGGCTCAGAAGGTTTGTGCTGTGCTTGAGCTGTGTGGAGACTTATTGCAGAAACTCATCTTGCTGTTACAAAACTCAGTGGGGAAAACCCTTTTGTGCTTCCCAACAGACGGTGTTAAGAGATAATGATGCCTGCAGCTGACAGGAGCAGGTTGCTACCACAAGGCTTTCTGGCAAGCTTTTCCTAAGAGCAGAACCAGCAATAGGTGATTGTTACTGTAGTGTTAAATACAATCTTTTTCCTGTTTGCAGGCTGCTGCTTATAAGAAACCCTGAAAATGTTCAGAATAGCTTCAGGTTTAGAGATTAGTATCTTGAACACTTCCTCTGATATATATTATCAAAGAATGACTGAAGACATCAAGTTGCAGCTCTGGAGAGCAGCAGTGCTTATGGTTTTCCGAGGAGGAACTGATTCAGTACTTCTTAAGTATTTGGGATTTCAGTCTGCTTCAATTTAGAGCTTTCTTTTTATTCCTGTAACTACTCGTAATGCTTAGCTGAGGAGATGAAGATACTTAGGACATCAGGCTTTTTGTTTACCTTTTTCGTTGACGCTTTCTGGCTCACGCTTCTTTACCGAGGCTCGTGTTCACAGGCTGCTGTGCACTTCAGTGACATTTCTTGTGATGAACGTGCAGTTTATATAATAGTAGGGAATGGTTAATGTACTAGTCAGGGTTATTGAGGCACAGAGAACTTGAAAGCAAGATTTTTTTTTTTTTTTTTTTTACTTCAGTCTCTAAGGAAGTCTCTGCAGAGGGTCCTGGACAGGCTGGATCCATGGGCTGAGGCTAAGGATGGGGTTCAGCAAGGCTCAGTGCTGAGTCCTGCACTTGGGTCACAACAACCCCATGCAGCTCCAGGCTTGGGAAGAGCAACTGGAAAGGTGCCCAACAGAAAAGAACCTGGGGGCACTGATTGACAGTGGCTGAACGTGAGCCAGCAGAGGCCCAGGTGGCCAATGGCATCCTGGCTTGGATCAGCCATGGTGTGGCCAGAAGAAGTAGGGAGGATATCGTCCCCCTGTGCTCTGAACTAGTGACACTGTACCTTAAATCCTGTGTTCAGTTTGGGCCCCTCACTAAAAGAAACATTGAGGGGCTGGAGTGAGTCCAGAGGAGGGAATGAAGCTGGGGAAAGGGCTGGAGCCCAGGGGCTCTGGGGAGCGGCTGAGGGACCTGAGGCTGTTCAGCCTGGAGAAGGCCAAGGGGAGACCTCCTGGATCTCTACAACAATCTGAAAGGAGGTTGTAGTGAGATGGCTCTTGGTCTCTTCTCCTTACTAACAAATGACAGGATGAGAGGAAGTGGCCTCAGGTTGTGCTGGGGAGGTTTGGATTGGAAACTAGAAAAATTTCTTCACTGAAAGGGTTTTCAGGCACTCGTACTGGCTGCCCAAGGCAGTGTTGGAATCGCCATCCCTGGAAGCTTTTAAAAGCCATGTGGATGTGGTGCTTTGGAACATGGTTTAGTGGTGGACTTGGCAGTTGGACTCAGTCTTAAAGGTCTTTTCTAGCCTAAATGATTCTGTGATTCTATGGATATCCTCATGCTTTACTCTGCCCCTAGTTTTATTTTTGATTGGCCAACCCACCTTGACACCGTTTTTTGAGGATAGATCCATGAGGTGTGTTTTGAACAGATTCATTCTGCTTGCTCTGAACCAGTCATGAGCTCAAGCCCTTAGGTGTTCTCTAATGTGAGAACATACCCTCTGTGCTGAGTTTCCTGGAATTCCTTTGTCTCTTTTGCTTATAAAAGCCACTGGTTCCCATTCAAGCCAGAACCATGGAGATAGAAACCTTTATTACATGAACCAGGATTAGGTGGTACCTCTCTCCTGAACTGATATCTGTCTCAAGTACTGAATATGACTAAAAACTCTTACGTTTTGTCAGGAGATAGGTGGGAGACAGTGATTTCTGCTCCTTTTTTCATATGCTGGAATACAAATGTAGTGTTTGTGCCCACACTTCAACAGAAGGGCTAACAGGGGCCTACCAAAAAAAGCATATGGCCCAGCAGAACTGATAGTTCAGATAACCACAGTCTGGAAAACTGCTTAAGTCAGGGTGAATGGGCAGATAGCATACGGTAAATGCTTTTTGGCACATGAAATATGTATGCTTGGGTCCCTTGGCAAAGCAACTTCTTCACATTGGTGTGTGTCTTTCTCTGAGCATAATGATATAGGGTTCTGCCCTTCAATCTGCCTAACTGTAGACCTCGATGCAGAGAGATTTGTTTCCAGCAGGTCAGAACGTCCTGATAACGATTGCAGGCTTTAAGACCTCTCTTTTTTTTCACTGAATATGCTGAAATTCTGCTTTCTATAAAAGAAAGCATGAAGTTGTTCTGCGCTGCCACTGGTGATTAGGACTGACACACAGATTGCCTGACCTGCTGCATCCAGGGCACTGCTCTGAAGCTTTGTGTGTGACCTGTGCCACTTTTGCACTGCTTACCTTATGCCCTGATGCTTTCAGAGCAAACCAAGGCACACTCTTTCCCCCTCTCCTTCCTGCTGTTATATTTCAGTTAAATTAAGCAATGCTTTCTTTAGCTTCCAGTCAGGTCCAAGTGGAGCCACCTCAGGCTTTGTCTCAAGGCTCTGCAGAACATGAGAGTCAAGAAGGCGAAGAGGCTGAAGTCCAGCAAAAGCAGGTAAGATGACCTTAAATGCCGTTGGAGACATTAAATATGGTCAGTGCTGCATTTGTCCAAAAATATTGTCTGGCTTTTTATTTTTAATCCTAGAGAACTCCACTAAAGAAACCAGACCCATCAGTTCCTGTTGCACCACAGGATGAGGAGGAAGGGGATATCTGTGCAATCTGCTTTGAGCAGTGGACCAATGCTGGGGATCACCGTCTCTCAGCACTGCGGTGTGGGCACCTCTTTGGTTACACCTGCATCGAAAGGTGGCTCAGGGGACAAGCAGGGAAGTGTCCCCAGGTAAAACGGACATTTATGTGCTCTGGAAGGGACTTGTGTTAATTCTGCTACAGGCCTGATCACTCTGTTAAAGTGCTTGCTGCATGAAGAATCAATCCACCTTTATCTGCTGTCTGAAATAACAGAAATCACCATTATTTTGATGTAATCAGGCTAGGAACAGCTAGTGTGGCTTTAAAGAGTGGATTCTGACTTGTATTTTCTCCCTGAGGTAAAGCATTTGTGAGTAGCAGACTCGGAAGCTTGGCAGTTCAAGTACTAAACCTGTAAGACTGCACTGTGGTCCTGATGTGTGGGAATGGCAGGTGGACTCTTAGAAGCAATTTACTAAGCATAAAGAATACGTTATTGCACAAGAAATATGTTTGAGAACCGTTTTCAGTCGGTTAATCTTCTGTTTTGAACCGCATCTGCTTTTATAGCCTCAAAGCAGATTGAGTTGTTTTGGTAGCTTGCGGAGAGTGAACTGAGGAACAAGTTGCATCCTTCCATGTCCATTTGCAAGTGGTTGATCTGCTTCTTAAGGTGATCTTTTTGCTGTTGTTTCCATGGGTAATATTGATCTCTTTTGATTAGGTCTGTGCTTCTGTGACCTTCTTCTGTTCCTTATTCCTGTTCTTCAGAAGGGAATGTTGTCAAAAAATAGTTCAATAAGTACCTTGCAAATAGGATTCAGTTCCACCTGTTTCAGAGATGGTGGTTGGAAGCCCTGGATGTCTTTGGCTTTGTCATTTTGAAAGCTTCCATAGTCTTGCTTGATTTTGTGCAGATTTCCCTCCTTTCAACCAGAAACTTGCTGCCTATGTGCACGGTGATGAAGCTGAAAGAATCACTGTTGCCATAGCAAAGGTCCAAATCTTATTTTTCTTATCCCTGTCAATTCTGTGTAAGCTTTTTTCACTCACACAAGGCCCAGACAAAATTCTCAGAGATCTTTGCTCTTTGGGATTTTGTGAGTGCTTTCTTCCTGAACCGTAGCAACTTGTGAGGGGTGCTTGCTCCCTCTTCTCTTCCAGTAATGTAGCTGCAAAAAATTCCTGGGAGAACTTCTTGCTCTGGAGAGAACCTTGCAGCTATGTCCATCTTCTCCCCATGTTCAGTCCCTGTCCTTTGCAACCAGGCATTCTCTAATTGAATAGCACTGGGTTGCTGTGTGTGGTGCTCTGTATACTAAGTGGCTCGAATGCAAGTTACTGTGAAACTGCAGCATTCCCGATCCTGCCAGTAACAACTGCTGCCTGCCAGGAAAGCTGTCTTAGCCGCTTGTTGCTCTGCAAGGCAGCTCTTTATGAAGGGAGGAGAGTTGTCTGATCTGAAAACATTGCTTGTGATCGCTTCGTGCTGCTAAATAATAGAGAAGCTTGCATGTTAAGCACACGTAGTAATTTAATGTTCAGCGGAGGTTACTTGATCTGAGTATTCTCTGCCTCTTTTCTGATCAACAAAGTATATTTACAGATAAGCAATAAGCTTGCAGATGCTATAATTTTCTCCCAAGCTGCAGCTTGAAGGAGGTGTTATCCCTTCTTTTTAAGGTGAATCTGAAGGACTAAATGGTCACAGCTGGATGCACGAAACTATTGAAATATCTGGCTCCCTGTGTATCACTGAAATCAATGGGATGTCAGTTTTTCACACTGACATTGGAATGCTGCTGTGGATTTGAGCCTATAGGATTTGATTAAAGGAGTATAGTACATATAACAGAGCTGGGAGTCTACTCAGGGGTTCCCAAATCCTTGTCTCTTGGCCAAGCAGCCAGTCTTGACGTTTTCAAAATAGAGGTTGCACTTAGATCATTTTCCTCCTTGCTTTGTCTGATTTGATTGGATTTGGTTTGTTTTGTCCCTGGGACTTCTCTGACTGTGCAGGTCGCTGGTGCTTTAGCAGCACAAATTTAGTAGGAAGCAAGGAGGTTGCATTATTGAAGATGCAACAGAATCCATGATCTAAACTGTTGTAGCCGCAGTTAGAGCTCTGGTGTCTGTATGAGGGAAGTGTCTCACAAACATACTGTGGATGCGTTTTCAGGTAGAAATCCCTGCCCTGCAAAGCTATAAGGGTTGTTCAAAATGATGCCTGGCAACTCGTAGGGATGCTTGGTTTGGATGGCTAAATTCTTGTAGGTGAACTCAGCTTGTCTTTTATTTCAGTGCAACAAGAAAGCGAAACGCTCTGACATTGTGGTCCTGTATGCTCGTACGTTGAAAGCGCTGGATACCAGTGAACAGGAGCGCATGAAAAGGTATGGAGTTTCCACGGAAATGTGGGATCTCACTGCTGTGTGCCGTTTTCAATGGCTACTGTCTGGCTTCTACTTCATGCTTTAATTTCCTGCACTGTCTAAAGCAATTTGTGTGTTCCTTTGTGGGGATTACCATGAGTACGGCTGTCTCAAAGGCCACGCTGGGTTGCATGTGTCTTACCTGGAAGGGGAGTTTTCTTTTTAGAACAGAATCCTTACGTTTGCGCTTTGCAGTGCCGAAATAGCAAAAGCTTTTCAGCTTGTGCTGTGTCCTAAAATGTCATCGCAGGAGAATGTGCAGAATTGTTGCCAAAAAGCTGCATATTGCTAATTCATCATTAGGTGAGAAAAGTGAGGCATAGTTAGAAATGCAAGGAGGGTGAATAGCTGACCTTTTCTGCCATCTTTTCTGCATGCATTAAACAGAGTAATCTCTCGTATGAATCACTTTCCATCTTGCTTTGTCAAATTCTTCATGTAGCTTTACTTACAAAAGGTCAGCAAGCATTATTATGACTAGTTCCTCCTCTAAATTACATGTAGACTCTTTATTAAAAGAAAGCAGCATATGAAAATGGGGACTAATTTCTTTTCAGCAAGATTCTGTCACAGGTACTACTCTGAAATTAAAAGGCTGCAGATATCAGAGTTCTCCTGAATCTTACAGTGAACAGAATTTAATTAGGGTCGTCTTCGCTTGTCTCTAACTATAATGGACTTCTTTCAATGCAGTCTTTCAACAGAAATCTCACCATCTTAGTAATTATTAATCAGAAATGGTTGAGAAGTAACTGTCATGAAGGGAGAATCTCCCTTCTGTCTGCCTGATAGCATTTGAACAATACTTTTAGAAGGGTCTCACTTCTCTTACTGCAAAGCAAATCATAAATAAACCTCTTTTTTCAAGAGCACAGAAGCCATTTGGGTATTTAAATTCTCTTCCATGGTGAGGTAGTTGTCTAACTGCTGCTTGTGTCTCAAACTTGCTGTGGCCCTTCCCTGCTTGCCCTACAACTCCTCTGCCTCCTGTTTTTGTGGGGAGGCAGGCAGCAAAAGCTGCTGGCAGTCCAGTGAAGGTGCTGGCAATGGCTGCTTTGTGGCTCACAGCCATGAGCAGAGGGCAAACACAAACACTGATGCACACATTGATACTGTTTGCACATAGCCTTGAATTAGGTATAATATGGGATTTGTCCTTCACATTTGAAAAAGCAGCCTTCAGGCTCTTCATAATTGTTTAAAGAATGTGTTTGCGATGACTAAATAAGGCATTTCACCTGTTTCTTATGCTGCAATATATTCTGGTGAAGATGCTACAGGGCAGCGTCAGAATTCTGTGCTTTGTAAACATTCAAGGCTAGGCCTTTGTGTTTAGAAGAACTTAGGTAAGCTACATCTTCCTGCGCATGAGCTACTGAAATAACTGGAATATTGCAGCTTGCGTGGCACAGAAGGCAGCAGTTAACATTATAGACTGAATGTACAGGTAATTTTTAAGTATGTTACCCAAACTGCTGCTGCTAAATTGTGTATGGACTTTTAGTCTTGAGGTGAGGTAGTAAGTAGGGCTTCTGTATGGGCCATACAGAGAATTTACCTTTATCTGCTTCTAATAACAGCGATTTTTCCTGAAATAAAATGTTAGTCACTAGTAGTAGAAACATTCTTGAATATCTTGTGGTGTTATGACTTGCTGTATTGCTGACATGGTATATCACATGGATGTTGATGGTATAGAATTTGTTAAACTGCTTTTGTAGGAAAAAAATTATCTCTTTTCACTGTCCACTACCTAATTGGCACATTTGGAGAGGGTGAGGAGAAAGGCTGTTGTTCCTAGGGAACAATGCCTGAGTGAGTCATTCGGTACAATTGCATAACTGAGAACATCTCGAGGCGAATGTCCTGGATGAGTGCGGTACAGGATTTTCTGTTACTTTTGAGTTTACCTGAATAGGCCTTGTGTTGGCATAGGAGCAGACAGTCCAGAGAAGCATTCTGTGTAATATAAAATCCTAAGGCTTTCTTTTTTCTCATTCCTCCAGCAACTTAGAAAAGGAGCAAATGCTGCGGAGACAGGCAGAGCTGGAATCTGCGCAGAGCCGCCTCCAGTTGCAGGTTTTGACAGATGAATGTAGTAAACTCCGGAAGCAAGTTCAGGTGAGCCTCGCGCAACTAATGCACAGAGGATTCCCTTTCTCTACAACCCATCTTTTGTGTATCCCCTTAGAGGAGAGAAGACAGGCTTCTGATTTTAAGAAGCAGAAAGATGTAATAAACCCAACTGACTCCTCAGGAATATTCTAAACATTGCAGGCTGGTGTATTCACAAACACTACATGAGCTTCTAAGATTTAATTGAAGTTGTAAGTGCTGCTTAGTGGTAGAGTCGTTTGGACTGCTGATGTTGCAGGTTCCTCCTCAGGTTTTGTAGTGTCCAGCAAGGCCTGGTAATACAGCACCAGATTTATTCCCCTCATCTTTCTCTGAACTGCATCAAAATACCCTTGCAAATCTCTATAGTAAACTGTAATGGGCCCTATTAGTCGAGAGCCTTTGAGAAGCAGGTATAGGTCTTTGCAAAACCAAGAGAAAACAAAAAGCCCTTAATTTTATGTGAAGGTCAGTGTTCTGCTTCAGCACCGTCTGGTGTGGTGAGACCTGGCTTGTTCCTGGCCTGAACCTTGGTGCCTTTACAATACCAGTTACCGAAAGCCGTTGACTGGTTGCTAAATGACTGCTTCCTTTCTGGCTCATGCAATACCATGATGTTTTGTAACCCATCACAGTGACGTTTTCAGGATTCTTATAAATTATGGGGTTTGCTGATGCTTCTAGCTGAATTACCTGGTATGTTCCACTAGTGCTGGGCTTTCCCGTAGCCTGTTTCACCCTTTTTTTGTTTTATGTAGATGATATCTAATTTCTCGCGCTCTAGTAACTCACTGAATTTTGTGCTTTTCTCTACTTTTGGATGCTTCTTATAGCCCTGGCTATTCACGTCTGTACATTAAGAAACATCTGCTTTGCTGAAGTCCTCCTATGTGACGTAAGATAAGGCTTTATAAATTGCTTGTCTAAATTCCTGCAGGAAGCTGTGTGCTCATCAGCGCTAATAAGAAAATCGGTCCATTTTAAACTTTGGCTTGAGAAAAACGTGAATAAGATAAAAATGCAGGTCTGTAATGTCTTCCTGCAATTCTTTTGGTGTTAAATGATAGAGTATCCAGCCTAACTGAACTGAAGTTGCAGGTTATAAAGATAAAGTACCCAGTGTTCTTTAAGTTCTGTTTCAGTATTTATACTGCATTCATCATTGTCCAGTAGTGGTTAATGTGAATGCTGGAAGCAATTTTCAGTTGCTTGTTTAGATTATGAATGAACTCAAAGTAAAACAATTTGCTAGGGAGGAGAAAATCAGCAGGGGTTCTGTAATACATCTAAGTTGTTTGATTATATTTTGAGCGTGTTCCTGACAAGCTCCTTATCTTCTGTGAGGTCATATAGTTGCAGAGAATTGATTAGGATGGAAGGACCTCAAGTTGGGTAACGTCAATGTGGGGTTTGGTTGCTTGGGTGCTTGTCATGCCAGGTTGTGAGTGTACGCAAGCAGATTGCACATCCTCCCTGGACATCCTGTTGTTTGACCATCCTCCCTGAGAATTATTTTTCTCTGATATTTAATCTGAATTTGCTTTGTTGCATCCTGAGTTAGTTGCCCTGGTACTGGCAGCAAGCAGTGTTACTGATGGCCCAAGAAACCTGTTTAATTGGCATACAAAGCTTTAAGTCAATATAAAACCCAAAGTGCTGTGGGACTACAGAGGAAATGTGTGAAATGTTAGTAGTCAGAGGGACGTTTATATGGCAGAGTTCAGTTGCATAGAGATTGATTGCAATTGTTAGTGTTGCATGCAAACCTTGGTGACGGAAGTCTTCTGGAAAGCAAATGCTGCTGGTTTTCCCCCAGAAGTCATTGTGTGAGCCCTTTTTTGTTGCTAATGCGCTTGGGAGCTGTGCCTCATCAGTAGTCACATCACTAGTTCTGACCTTTTTTAGGTTTGCATGCCTGGCACTTGTCCATTGTACTTTGTTATTGAAGTATTTGAGATGATGAAAGCTAGAAAAGGAATGTTTAAGTCTTCAGCTCTATGAAAACATGAGGAAAGGCAGTTGAGGGGAGAGGGAGCAGGCAGCTGACTAAAGCTCTGGAAGAGAGCTCTTAGCAGTGTTGTCTCTCTATAAACCTGCAGCGTTCGCTGTGCTGAGCACTGGCTGCACGCTGCCTGGCAGGTCCTGACTTGCGTTTTGGAACCAGTGCTGCTGAAGACTTACTTCTACCTAAAGCTTTTTCCTTTGTGAGAAGGAAGAACTTGGGAATCAGATGTGAGCCACTGCAGTGCTCTTCCTGAATCTGCCAACAATGTCAATGCAAGGTAGCTAATGATAAGCAAACCGTCTCTGGCTTCTGGCATTGATAGCACTGGCCAGCTTGGGTAGGAGGTCTGTTTTTGCCAGAAGAAATCTGGCTCTGTTTGCTCTGTTTGCTCCAGCAGTAAAGGGCCAACAGACAAGGAAATGACAGGAGATTGCATGCTGCTAGTGTAATTAGAGTCATAGAAGCATAGAGTAACCAGGTTGGAAGAGACCCACCGGATCATCGAGTCCAACTGTTCCTATCAAACACTAAACCATGTCTTTCAGCACCTCATTCACCCATCTCTTAAACACCTCCAGGGAAGGTGACTTAACCCCCTCCCTCAGCAGCCTCTGCCAGTGGCCAATGACCCTTTCTGTGAAAAATTTTTTCTTGATGTCCAGCCTGAAACTCCCCTGGTGGAGCTTGAGGCCATTCCCTCTCGTCCTGTCCCCTGTCACTTGGAAGAAGAGCCCAGCTCCCTCCTCTCCACAACCTCCTTTCAGGTAGTTATAGTGAGCAATGAGGTCTCCTCTCAGCCTCCTCTTGTCCAGGCTAAACACCCCCAGCTCTCTCAGCCGTTCCTCATAAGGCCTGTTCTCCAGTCCCTTTGTAAACCTTGTGCTCAATTTACTGGGAAAGCTATTTTAAACAGGATTTTCCAAGCATCTAGAAAGACTTAGGTGGCAAAATATCAATAAGATTTTGTAAATCTAACACCTAAAACTTTTCTTAAAGGTTTTATTTTTAATCCATAACCTTTCATTTTTGTGATCTTTTTGTTCACCTCCGGTTGGTGTCTGGGGAAGGTCTGTATGGAGTAAGTAAAAACTGGCATTTCATTTGGCCGTTATTAATAGCAAAGCCAATTAAAAGTGTTGTGTCCCTTTGAGTTTGAACCTGAACCAAAGGAAGGTGGAATGCCTGGAGTGCTGAACTGCAGCTTGGGGTTGTAGCTTTGTCTGTTTATCCCTATTAAATGTGAGGCTGTGGCTGTGCAGTGCAAGGCAGCAGGCATGACTTCTGTAAGAGGTCTGTGGGAGCAGCACCAGGGTGACAGCCACCTGATAACTGCCTTTGTCTGAAAAGCTTCACATTGTCTGTTGAGACTAACTGAATACTCTAAATGGTTCTGAATTTCTTGTAGCTGGTTGTCTTCCTTTCCTATTCATTGTGCTCTTCTCATGCATACTCCTCAGGAAGACTTCTGCTGTACGTTGTTTTGTTCCCCAAAGCATCATAGAATAGAATCAGAACAACCAGGTTGGAAGAGACCCATCGAATCATTGAGTCCAACCATCTTAAAGGAAGGCATAAGCTTACGCTGCTGGGAGAGTTCTTTTGAGCACGATTGGTGCAATTTGTTCTGTGGCACAACACTTTTAATCACCGTGGTAATAGGTCTCCAGTAGGACTTTCCGATTCTGCTGGGTTTGTCTATTGTGGTTAGATTTGTAAGCATTGTACTAATAGTCCTCGTGGTTTCAATTGCCTGGTTTTCCATTTTAATAACTTGTGTAGAAGTTGAATGTTGAATGAGGGTGACAGTGAAAGTTTTTTTTGTTAACTCCCCAGAGCAACAAATAATTTTAATCTCTTCTGATCCTCAGCAGTAATGATATCCTCCTGCCTTTCAGAAATGAGTTTATTGAATTTTGATTAAAATCACTTTCTTCTAAGTTATCACTGACTGCTTACTCTAAGCCCGAAGCTGTAGCTTCCATTGCAAGCATCCTAGCACCCCTCTTCCTGCCCAGCTTGTTTTGCCTTTGTTTGCTCTAACAGGATCATCTCGAGTCTTTGGCTTCATTTTTTACTCCTTTGGGGAATTTGCAATGTCCTTGATGCAAAACAGATCAGACCTCTGTAAAATATCAGAATTGCTCTCCTCTTGAGCAACTGCCAGGAGTTATAGGTCTTGATGGTAACTATTAATGTAGAGCGTGATCTTTGATCTTGCCTCTTTGAGAACTGCTGCCTTTGCATAGACCCAAGTTAAGTGGCAAGTGGCTGGTTCAATATTGAAGCTAGCTTGCAATCTACTAATATATTCATAATATCGCTCTTGTGGCCCTTAATTGTTTAAAACTTACATGAAATTTGAAGCATAATCTATATTATCAGACGAAAGAGAGCAAGTGGCAGTTTTCTTAATACATTTGCTCCCTCTATCCCTGGGGTTCTGTATGTCTGATTTTGCCCTTGGATTACAATAAGTTGATCAAAATGGTTTTTTTTTTTTGGGGGGGAGGCATTTTTAGTTGATTCACGATATAGCATCATAGAAACATAGAATAAGCAGGTTGGAAGAGACCCACCGGATCATCGAGTCCAACCATATATGCACATATATTGCATATATGCACTACTTGTATGCTCACCTCAGCCCCGATGGTCTGTGTGGAAGGAGGAGTTTGAGTCATAGGATGGAAGCTGTCCTTGGCCATGGCTTCGAGCATCCTTGAGCACTCATCAGCTGAGGCTGTGGAGGAGGGAGGAGGAGGTGGTGGAAGAGAGTGCTGAAGCTCTTGAGAGTTGTGTCATTCCTGGAATTTGATGCCCAGGGTTTACAAGAACAGGATCATCTTCATTAAATAGACTGACTGGTTTCCTGCAACGCCTTTTATGTTGAAACTCTAGGCTTTTATTTTTTGATGGGGTATTCTGGAAAATGATTCTAATTGACTTTCTCTTGTGGTTTAGCTGCATGTGATACTTGGCAGTTCATTCTCTATTAAACAGCATTGATCTGGTAATAATTGTTACTGGCTCTTGTGTTGCCCAACACCCTCTCATGGGGTCTAATACGTACAATAACAGACTATGTTCTGCCAGAGCTTGCCTAGCGTTTCAAAGGCGTTTATTGCTCATTTTCATAGTCAGTGGACTTAAAGGTCCAGCACTGCAGGAACAGCCTGGAAACCAAACCATATTCTCCCTCATTATCTGAGAACAAGTACAGTTGGAGTATCTGGAGCAAATAGCACAGCAGGTTACTTCAACAGTGATGCATTTAAGCTCTTTGGGTGTTTTTCTTTGCAGGAGCTGAAGGCTCTGGTGGCCCAGCACAACATGAGTGCTTCTCAGCAACCCGGCAGCTCCCGCACCTGCCTCCCAGGCAACCTCCCCTCCAGCCAAAGCCAGCGCAAGTACCACTTGGAGAAGGTTTTTGTGGTGTCTCAGGCTGGGAACTGCAGAGTCATGGCATACTGTGACATCCTGAGTTGTCTTGTGGTATCACAGCCTTCTCCACAGTCTACTTTTATTCCTGGTAATTAAGCAAGTCAAGATTTGGGGGTTCATGGGTGAAAACAAAATGTTTTCTACTTATTCCCTGCTCCTGTTTTCTCTGGCTTAACCTTTGTGTGTGTCTTGTAAACTGGGAATACTCCCTGTAGCTCCTCTACACTCGTAGCCTCTGCCTAGCAAGGGTGCTTGTTTGCCCCATCACTCCCAAAGGTAGAATCTGAGCTAGAGGGTCTCTGGCTCCTCTGCCAAAGTGCCACATGCACAGAAAGGTAAAAGATGTGTCTGGTGCTGTAATGTGTAGATGGCACTTTGCAAAAAGCTGGGTCTTGTGAAAGAATAAGTGGCTAGTGTGCAAATCTTGCAGAGAAGTTTCCGATGCTTGAGTGAAAAATGCTGCTCCCCACATGGTGGGTGGGTTAATCCATGGGCAGGTAAAGCAAGCTTTAAAAAATAAAAATAAAAACAGCAAAAAAGTAAAAATTAAAAAGAAACTTATAGTTAGAAGTGATAGGAGCAGTGGATCTCAGTGAGGAAACAGGAAGTCAAGAAGTCATGAGCGGCTCTGTTTGTCTTGCTGTTATGGCCAGGGGCAAGTGACCTGACATCTGATCTGGCGCCAACTTGCTTTTATAGTGAAATAGATGTAGCATTAGGAGTCTGAGAGAGTTTATTTGCAAAGTATTTCAGTGCTTTCCAAATGATGAGACTCACTTTCTTTGGTTAAGGGTTTGGAGGTTAATATGCCTTATCTAGGCCTGACAAAATTGTTTTCTGCATTCAGCTTAAGGTATTTTTCTGGCTTTTGGAGCCAGGGAATGAATCTCTGAATGGAGGCTTTGTGGTGACTCTTGTAAGCGCACAGGTTAAGTTCACCTGTAAGCATTCTTTGCAGCGGCGTTTGTTCTCTTAAATAGCCCTGTAATCCTACTGTGTGTGTTTTTATCTAGGCAAGAATGCCTTTGAAGACACTGGCTACAGAGCAGCAGGCTCTTGTATCAAGTTTTGTAACACTGATACTGCCTTTGCTCTTGCTGGCTGGGATCCCTAAGGATTTAGCCCTGTTGCCATTTGAACTAAAGAACGGTTTGAGGCAGTTGTTACTCAGAACAGCAAATAACTTTTACATGTTCATCCCATCACAGAGTTTGTGTAGCTCTGGCATAGGATTGCTAGTTCCACGTGGATGCCGCTTCGATAACCTGCTTTACCCTTTTGTGACAGGTTGTGGTGTGAAGATGATGAGCGTGGCCAACATGAAGAGCAGTCAGTACATCGCCATCCACAGCAAGCAGATCCGGGGACTGGCTTTCGGCAGGCGAGCAGATGGCTTGTTGCTCTCTGCTGCTCTGGACAACACGCTCAAACTGACCAGGTGAGCCTTGTGGAGAGAACAACCTGGCCCAGAGGAATTCTGCTCTGTGCAAGAGTCTGGATTGAGTTTTGTTTAGTCTTGCTGTAAGCGTCTTGCAGCGCTTGCTATTCTGCTTTTCAAAAGGTGCTGCAAAGACGAGATCAGGGCTGCATATTCTTCCAGCATGTAGGGGCTAACAGGGAAAGACTTGTTCACGCTTTCAGACCTCTTAGGTGGAGGTGTTATGGAACTATCTGTCTGTGATACTTCTCCTGTGGACAACTTGGTGGAAAACAAGTAATCTGGCAGGGACTGGTTGAGGGCCAGGTTGTGTCGAGAACAAATGTAACATAATGTCAGGATTTGGAATTTACTTGGTTTTCTGCCGCTGCACAGAAATGTGAAGCAGGGGAACCTGTATGGCATAAAACAGACATATGGGGTGTTCAAGTTGGGCACTATCTTCCCTGCACTAATGTTGGCTTCTCTGATTTAAAACTTTTTGCAGAGCATGGAATTCATCTGGGATATGAAATATGTGGACAGCACTGTTGAGCACGTGCTAGAAGAACACAGGTTCTCTAGAGCTAGCAGAGCCTTAAGGCAGCAGCTTGGAGACTAATTAATTATGCAGAGGCTGAGCAAAAACTGTGCACTCCTGTTAGAATTTGCAGCCTATGAGTGTTTTCTTGCTGCTCTTCAATATTGAGTTTAACCTACTTCAGAACTTTGCTGGCAGATGGATTCTTGCTGAGTTATATTAACATCCTCATGCACATCAGTGTAGGGCTAGGCAGAGCGTGTGTCTGTTAGGTGACTGCCTGATCCCAATCATTTCCCAGCAGCGAAACAATGAAGAGAAGCTAATCCTGCAACAAAGATTGGTTACAATCTTTCCTGTTACTGCACTCAAGTATTTGCTAGTTGAAATTAAAACTGTCTGACTGATCATAGAATCATAGAACAACCAGGTTGGAAGGGACCCATCGGATCATCGAGTCCAACCATTCCTATCAAAATGATGCTAAAGTCAGTGTGTCAGACTTACAACCAGTGCAGTTGATATTCTTTTCAAGGCTTAATGTGGAAAGTGGCTTCTCATTGAAGTATGTCCTCAGACACTTGACTCCGATATCTGCCTGGCTAGCTGCATCAGAACTTGTGATCTAGGTCTTGTGCTTGACCCCAGAATGTCTTGGAGTTAAGTCCTGGCTTCAGCAGCATCCTCATACCTTCAGTCTTCCTCTGAAAGAAAAGGCCCTCTCTGGGCATCTTTCTTCACTAGTTACTGACTTCATAGTCATCCTGCCAAAAAGAATTATCTAAGATGTTCTTAAGTCTCCTGTTTGGCATGCAAGTGTTTAAAATAGCAGCGTGACTTTGGTTTTTTTTTCGTATTTTAACCAGTCACTGTTCTGATATCAAACTCTGTTAGTCTTCCCTAGCCAGGTTTGTCTTTAGTTGTTACCCTTTTACCCTGGGAGCAACTACTTGCTTCTCTGGAGCTCTGAGTGTGATCACCTTTCCTAGGGAGGAACCTGTGTTGTAAAGGATATCTAGAGTTGCTTTAATTGCTATTTTCTGTTTCATACTGTTCTCAATATCCTGAGCCTCTGACAATGCTGCCTGTTGCAAATATATTCTTGTCTGATGCGAGCTTTGCCTGCTATTCTGGCTTGCACCCCTCTGTCTGTCCCTCCCTTCTTCCTTCCACAAATCCTGTTTCTAAAGAAACACTATAAATGTGCTTTTAAATGTCCTTACCCCGCTCACTGTCTCGCTCTCGTTTAAACTGTATTCTTTTGACGTATAAGCACCATTAGAATCATAATTGTTTGGTTGGAAAAGACCTTTGAAATAATTAAGTCCAATTGTATCTGTCCACTACTAAATCATGTCCCTGAGCACCTCATCTACTGGTCTTTCAAACACCTCCATGGATGGTGACTCCACTGCCCTGGGCAGCCTCTGCCAGGGCCTGAGAACCCTTTCAGTGAAGGAATTTTTCCTAATATCTGATCTAAACCTCCCCTGGTACAACTTGAGGCCATTTCCTCTCGTCCTGCCACTTCTTACTTGGGAGAGAAGACCAGCACCTGCCTTGTTACAACCTCCTTTCAGGCATTTGTAGATGGTGCTAAGGTCTCCTCTTGACCTCTTTTTCTCCAGGCTAACAGCCCCAGCTCCCTCAGCTGCCTCTCATAAGGCTTATTCTCCAGCCCCTTCATTGCCTTTCTCTGGACGCACTCCAGCACCTCAGTGTCCTTGTAGTGAGGGGCCCAAAACTGCAGGTTCCTCTCTTGTAAAAAGAGGGAAATAATTAATGAGGGATATAATTTGAAGAGATGAACCCTGTGATCTCAGGAATTTGCGGCATTATGGGATTACACCAGAGTCGCTTCTCCTAATTGTTTCCAGAAAAATAACTTCGCTTTCTCTTTCCAGTAAGGCAGCTGAGACCCTGCTCCGAGATTTCCTTTCACAGTCTCCAAAGATCAATTTGGGAAAAAAAGCAATGGTCTGGAAGAATTATAAATCACTTGACAATATCCAAGTGATTATTCTGTCTAGATTTTCTAGGTTTATGCCCAGAGGAAAAGAGGAGTTAATTCAGGATTCAGTCTGAAGAGAGATGCTTCTGTCTAAAAACTTCAGAAAGCTAGATTTGCTTACCTTAATTATGCTGTTTTCTCATCAGTAGATGCTTGTGCAGTGGGCCAACACTTCACTTTTCTTTTGCAGCTTGGCAACAAATACTGTGGTGCAGACATACAACACTGGCCGTCCTGTCTGGAGCTGCTGCTGGTGCCTCGATGATACAAACTACATCTACGCTGGATTGGTCAATGGCTCCATCATGATCTATGATTTGAGAGACACGAATAACCATGTCCAAGAACTAGTCCCTCAGAAGTCCAGGTACGGCCTAAGGATTTTCATTCCTCTCAGCTTCACTACTATTCATCACTTCTTCCATAAATCACACAGCAATTGTAACGGCTTAAATTGCTTTATATAAATCTCTTGTTCAGAAATTCAAATCCAGCACAGAAGTGAAGTTTGTCATGTTGGTTGCATGGTGTGGGTATAACTTAGTGCTCAGCACCTACATCTTTTTAAGGTGCACAGTGGTCAGAAATGGGCCCATCAGAGCAACCTTAGGAGACCTGGATTTGGTTTGGAGCCAGTTTTGTTATTTAATTTGGGAAGGGCAAATTACAAACCACAGAGATGTGAGATGCTGGTATCTTTGCTACTCAGGGAATGAAATGCCGATTTACACGGATCTGGTAGGTGCTGTCTGATGCCCTTTTAAAAGATAAGGCTTTGTAGTTAAGTTGAATTCCATTTATTCTTGACAAACCCATTGGGGTTCCTTGCTTGCAGGACCCTGTTGCAGCCAGGTTAGGCTCCTTCTTTGCAGTGTGGTTGGACAGGCTGTAGCTGTGAAGCAGTGCAGCAGAACGCCAGTGCGGCTGCTGCTGGCAGTACTGAGTCTTGCTGGTCACACTTCTAGGTGCCCCATGGTGTCATTATCCTATCTGCCACGGATGGCCTCGGCATCACTGCCTTATGGTGGAATATTAGCTGGGACCTTGGAAGGAGCCTGCTTTTGGGAACAGAAAGCTGGCAACTCCTACCGGCCTCATCACCTGCCTCTGGAACCTGGAGGATGCATCGATATTCAAACAGAGATCAGCACACGGCACTGCCTTGCGACATACAGGCCAAGTACGTAACCATGTGCTCTGCGATGTGCTTTTTGTTGCTGCTCTGGTCTGTTCTTTGAGTCCCACAGCAGTGCTGGTGCTCGGGGTATGGCAGGTGTGGAGTCCATGCCTTAGCCAGAGCAATGGAGGAAGCATCTGCACCGTGGTGCTGCTTGTATTCCTACAGCTAAAACTGGCTTGCAATTCAATTTTCCAAAGGTTACCTTTTTATTTCTGTCACATAGGTAAAAATAACCCATGTGTGCGTTGTGTGATGATGGAACTGACTTCCAGCCCTCTGACAGAGGCTTCTGAAGATGTGGTGTGTTCTTCTAATCCAGTTCAGACGTTCAGTGCTGGGCCCACCTGCAAGCTGCTCACCAAGAATGCCATTTTTCAGAGCCCAGAGGACGACGGTAGCATCTTTGTGTGCGCTGGAGATGAGGCATCTAATTCTGCCCTGGTACCTCTCATACCTTTCGGTGTTGGGGAGGGTTTTATTGCAGTTCTTAGGAGAGAAGCCTTATCAGTGTCACAGCATCAGTGTGTTTTGGTGGGAATTGTCTTGTCAGGCATGTTCATATGCTGTGCTTGCTGTAGTTGCTGTAATAGCGTGACAATGTGGGTCACCCAGTGTTAGCCAAGGCCCATGGCCCACATCCACAGAGGGGAATGCAGGCAGTGCATCCCTGTTCTCCACCAGAGGAATGTAGCTGGGCAAACTGGCACAACTGGGCACTAACTGGTGTAAGAAGGACTTGCTGGGATAGCTCATGTGGTGAGTGCTGTGAGGGATGGACGTGGGCTTTTTAGGAATGACAGGCAAGACAAGGAGGAGGGTCGCCCTTTATATGAAAAGCAGCTCTGATGTAGAGGATGAACAACATGCTGCACAAGAGCTTGTGGTCAGGGACAGGAGTGAGCAGTCAGGGTGACATTCTGCAGCGAGCATTGGAGACCCTCCAGGCAGTGTGAGAAAGTAGGGAAAGGGTCCTATAAGTGACTTGAGGACAGCCTTTCCTCTAGAGAGGAAGCTCGGTTTTGGATGAGAGGGGAGAATCCTGCAGCGTTTGACCTTGTCTGTCTCACAGCTCTGGGATGCTGGCAGTGGCTCCTTGCTGCAGAAGCTGCAGGCGGACCTGCCTGTGCTGGATATCTGCCCCTTGGAAGTGAACCAAACCCACCTCCTGGCTACACTGACTGAGAAGACAGTGAAGCTCTACAAGTGGCAGTGAGAGTGGCCCCTGCGCCTTCTTTCCAAACGTGCTGCTGACCAACCCTACACAAACCACACAGTCCCTGGCTGCTCTCCTGCACGTGCTGCTTACGGGAGACAGGAACCATTATGGCACCTCCCTGGCAGCAGATGAGAACTGGACGTACTGGTGCCTGGAGCAATTCCCATCTTTTGCCTTCCATTTTAGGTCTGCTCTTATTTCTTCCGTGCTCAACTTTCTTCAGTCAAACTCTGCAAGGTGCCTCAGCACAGCAATAATTCTTGCACTGTCTCCAGCGTGCATTGCTGCACTTTTTTCCAGTGTGAATACAGTACAGGGACTTGCAAATATCTTCTGCAAATCAACAAAATAAGAGGAACTTGAAAACCTGAGGCTCCCACTGCGCTTTCTCATGGAGTCCTGCTGTGATTACTGGGTGATGAAAAGGTGGCAGTATTGGCATCTTGCTGGCAGGGCTGATACTTGGAGTAAAAGCAAATTCAGTGCTTTAGAGGAGGTGCTCTCATGTTCCCTTGAAGGTCTAGGGTCAGCTGGCTGTTATTCCCTGGTGAGGACAGACCCCGTTTTGTGTTTATGGAGAGAACAGGCTTGGAAAATCTACAGAGAAACTTTTTGTTCTGCACTGGAATTCCTTAATTCTCTGCCTCCTTTTCTTCCCCCTTCTCTGATTATCCCACAAGCAAACTTGTGTAGTTTGATTGTGGGAAATTAAACTAGAGAAGTACAGGTAAAGAAGAGGTGCTGCAGCCCGTGGTGTCCTTCCTCGAAGACAGTCATGCATGGAAACACTTGAAAGAATGCTGCCTGCTTGTTGGGGCTGGTTTGGGGTTTTTTTTCCAGCCTTTTTCCTTTGAGGAACTGGTGGAAACCAAGGGATTTCATCAGCTCACTTTCACTGACCTTTTGTCTTCCTTAAATCATAGCTGCTGGCTCTCTGGCCGGTCACAGAGGGCTCCCAGTTGTCTTTGTGTGCAGCTGTGCTGGGGCTGGCTGCCTTATGTCAGCCTCAGCTCACCAGGTGGGATCGCAGGGCAGGGGATGTGCGTGGCCAGGTACTGTGGTCTCTCAGCACTGAGGAGGGTAAGAATGTTTATCTCCAGGTCGGATTATGAAACAGGAGTTTGGTTTCATTTTATGTTTATCAAAAGCAGACTTGCAAGGATGATGGAAGCTGTGAGACTAGTTCCCTCCAGCCATGGTAAGCAGCATCCAGCCAGTTTGGATCCAGTGTGCTTTTAAACTCCCAGAACCATTTTATCTTCTGAAGTCTCAGGCTTGCACAGTATGATCCTGTACCCTTACCTCTTAAAAATGAGATGATCTCTGCTTAACTTTATATATTTCTGTACAGTATTCTGTTCCTATATTTTTTTTATACTGTAAAAATAAAATGTTTATAGTTCTCAGATATAGCTGGTGCTGCTGTACTTTAAAAGTATGTTTTGACAATACACACTGTGTATCTTGTGAACGTAAGCAAGCATCCCTGGGTGCAGGTAAGGTTTCTTCCACTTCATTGTGTTGCCAAGTCGTGCTGGCTTGAGGAGGCGTTCAGCAAATGGAGAGTGAGGGGACAAGGGCTGAGTAAAGTAAAAGCTGTTTGCCTGGGACATTCCTTTACCTGGAAATAAGCTCATTGAGGTCAAGACTTTTTGGCATTTTAGTAATGCACAGGAATAAAGGGTTTGAAAGAAAATCACTGGGACAAAGTCTCTGGTTATGCCAGCTAACACCAGAAGGAGCAGGCTCCTTCCTGCCAACTTGATGCAATAGGCTGCTTGTTCTCAGCCATTCCAAGGCCTCCTTTATGCCAGTCAACTCCAACCCCTTGCTCCGACAAGAAATTTGCATCCGGGAAAAGGAATGGAGGCCTCTCAGCTTTTGGTTGTCTAGGTAGTGCTTGTTTTCTGCATTGTATCTCTTATTCCTGTAGTATGAACTAAAATGCTATTAAACTCATGGAGGATGACACTCCTGTGACCTCTGTTTTCAAAACTAGAGTTTAAAGAAAAACTTCCAAAGATTTGAGATGTGAAGAACCTTGCAGCATTGTCCTAGTGCCAGGTTTGCAGTAGGCTCCAAGAAGGAGCACCTAAATTGCATGCAGAAAGCCATCAGCCTCAAGGGCTGATAAAAGGTCAAATGTGTTAATTAAATATTTGCTCATTTCTGTCTGGAGTCAAAGGGGCAGATTCTAGGATGGAAGGAAGGAAGAAAAAAAGGATGCCGGCAGCTGTTAGAGGCTGAGCTGTTTCACGGCTGTGTTAGGCAGTGAGCCACCGTGGCTATTTCTGCTTCTGTCTCCAGGAAGATTTTGTTATTGTGGAGCAGGGCAGCCCCTTGGCAATTCCTGTAGTGAATCTGATGTGAGGCAGTAGGTAAAGCCAGGCAGTACCATGGCTCCTGCAGATGGGGCTTCACTCTCTGCTGTGCACAGTTCAGTATCTTTCTTTTTTTTTTTTTTGGTATCTTTTTTTCCAGGCTGTTGTGGGAGAGCAGCTTTCCTCATTTTAATTCTTGTCAATCCAGAGGGATGGCGTTGGCTGGAGGTGACCACCACCAATTGAAGCCCCACAGCCCTTGGTACTCCCTGCAGTGTCAGGGGCAGTAAGCTGGGAAGGAGAAGATGGGTTCAGAAGGAGCTGAGCTTTCTGGAGAAGCCAGACTCGGAGGGAGCTGAGCTTTTCAGAGAGGGGCTGTCCTCTTCATGTCCCTCTGCCAGAGGTGATCCAGCCTTAGCCTGCAGAGCAAGCAAAGGTCTGTGCAGGAGAGGATGAGGAGGCAGCCAGCTCCCTTCCTGCTCCTGGCATCCACTCCTTGAGGACTTGGCTACCACAGCAGCCTCCCTTGCATTTTAGCTGTGAAGAAGCAAGCACAGCTTGGTGCGTGTGCCTGCAAGGCAGGTTCTGCCAGCGGATGGCTTGGCTCTGGCTGTGCCTGCTGCTTACTAGAGGGTGGAAAAGCAGCTATTTTGTGTGTCCCAAACCGAATTGGACTAAACCCAGGCAATGCAGCAAGTGAAACAAGCCACTTAATCTGAAACTTGTTTCACTGAGGGAGCCAGAGCATCCCAATGGCATTTGATTTAGTTTTGCTTTTTGATTTGTGAGTAGACATGGCAAGATTTGCTGCTTGGGTAGATTAGCAGGTTTTCTACTGAGGCAGTAAATTCCATAACAGATCTGGGCCTCTGCTGGTGAGAGAACAAGAGGAAAAGGAGTTCAGGGAGGAGGAAAAGGGGAGAGGGAAACAAAGGAACAAGCAAGCAAAACCTCATTCTGTTGGGCTTGATTTGCATCGAGTGCCAGAGGTGGTAGATATGAAAGAACAGATTTCACTGCTGAGAGGCAAAGAGATGGGCAGGGCCTCCCCTGCTGGGATGATGGGACTTGTGACTTTCTAGTAGCAAATCTTCAGTAAAGGCTTTTCCCATCTACAATGTGAATTAGCGGAGTGCTCGGGCACTGTGTGAATCTGGCTGCATCCCTCATCCTTGCAGCAGAGGTGCCTGCAAAATAGAGCAGAAGTGTTTGCAGCACCTTGGGACCAGGACTGCTCCTCTGCAGAGCTGCTGTCGTCCCCTGTGAGCACTCAGCCCACAACGTCAAGCATGTTGGTGTAAGTGGCCTCCCTGACTTAATATTTATCATTGTTTATTTGCTTTTAAGATAAAGATATTTAGAGATAAAACTAGGAAGGCAAAAATGCCTCGTGCTTCCCTTTGTTAAAGAAGATGGGCTGCACTGGGACAAGCTGGGGGTGCCCCAGTATGACAGAGCATGTGGGTACCTGCAGGAAATAACTGCTCCAGTACAAGGTGGGTGGGTGATAAAAGTCTTGGAGCAGTGGCAGCAAATCTTGAGGACACAAAGGAGATATGAGATGTTGCTCCTATCTAGTCTCTTGCAAAACAGTGCCTCTACATAGCAAGAAAGAAAAAGGAGTTTGGGAAACTATGCCCTAAAGTGTTGATCTAATCCTTAGGAGGGACAAATTTAGCAGGTGAAAGGCAACAGCCAGTCTGTGCTGGTCAAGGGGGAAAAATGCTTCTAACTAATTTCAGTGATTATCCCAGTATAGTGTAATTAATGTGAGCGTCCGGAGGCTCAGTCTCATATAGGGTCCAGTATGGTATTTCTGCTAACGGCAGAGGTCGCAGTAGGGTGAGTGAGCCCCTGGGCCCCAGGGCGTCAAGCTGGGACCAGCACTGAGTGCTTAGGAAAGTAAAAGCAGGATTGGGAGAGAACTGTGGCAGGAAGTTCTGGGAAATAGCCCATGTGGTTTTTGTAAAGGCAAGTGCAAACTGCAACGTGGAGCGGCATAAATATCAGAGAGGGGGGCAACAAGCTCTGCAGGAACAGCCTGGGGCTTCCGATGCTTCCATGTCTCAACAGCATCACTTGTGGGGAAAAAAACCCCAACAAACTCATGTTGGGCTGGATGAAGAGTTGAGTAGAAGAAGCACAAAGATCTTCTTGTGCTTAACAAGATTGCAATATTGTCTCCTGTTTGTCCACAGCTTCCCTAGAAGCTAAAATACTACTGTGGCACTCTGGTTATTTTTTTTTTTTTTTTTTTTTTTTTTTACCATGAATGAGCCGTGGTGCTACAGAAGAAAGGTCAAAACAGAGTAAGGGCTGAACTTGTGCATGCTGTGCAAGTACCACATGAAACAGGAGGCCAGTGTCACTGCTGAGCTCTTGAGAGAAAGCACTGAGGGGTGGCAGTAATGAAGCACCTGCATGCTGATTCTCTGCAACAGCATTTGTTGGTGGAGATGATCACCAGTTGGGAAAGGCAGCGCTGAAGTTTTGAGGGAGCCTTAGCATTGGAGGGAGGCAGCTCAGCCTCTGTGTGCAAGGGAGAGGCCTCAGCATGCTGCATGGTGACAGAGATGAGATTCAGTGTAGTGCCCACAGTCTGCATCCAACTGAAAACTTGGAGCATCTCTGCGTGGACCAAGGGAGAGCTTTTCTTCTCTGTGAGGTAGGGTGAGGACACTGCTGGAAGGGAGTAAGAGGCTCAGCTCACCCCTGCCTTGCTCTGTGATGCTGGGGGCTGTATAAATGCGTTTCATTGCTTGAAGTGTCGTGATGCAAGTGTGCTGCCTGTTACAAAAGATGATGAGTGCAAGCACTTACTGCAGCACCCAGTGTCTGACAGGACTGCTGCTAGAACCCTTAAAATGTGGCAGCCTGTGCTGAGGGAGGGGCTGCTGCCATGAGCTGCTGGGGTTATTGCAGTCACAGAGATGTTGCTATATGCACAGAAACATCTCTTCCTTGTTTAACTTGCTGTGTGGACCCGGTGAGCAGAGGGCTCTTTATTAAATGGTTATTTAATGGTGCATTATGCAGGTTGGTGAAATTCAAGGTAGGGAGCAAGTTACCTGTAAGCATGGGATGTTCAGCAGAAGGACAGGGGCTGCTGCCACTCAACAAAAAGTGAGCCTCTGGAGCACTTCTGAAGGTGTGGGAAAGAGAAGAGAGTCATAACCCAGTTCGCTGCTCCCCCTTCCTTGTCCTGCAACAGAGGAAGGAGCACAGCCAGCTTTTGCACTGAGCTAACTCTTCAAATAACTCCCACTGAGCCAAATGGGCTGGATTTTGCTGGTTTTCTTTTTAAGAGTTCCCAGCTGTGTGGCTGACGGGTGCCAGCACAAAGCCACTTACCCTAGGGCCATGTCCCAGCATGACACTTGAATGTAAGACGTGTGGGGACTTTGCCAGCTGACCTCCCACCCCCATCTCCTGCCCTCTTCTCCTCTGGGATGAGGCAGCTGCAGGTTCATCACTGAGGTGGGCTCTACCTTGCTGACAGTGCTCTAGGGTAAGAGGGCTTGTGGCACTCCTAAAAGAAGGGCTTTGCCTAGGCAGGACAAGGCAGCCTGGGCAGAAAGGGAGAAACCCCACAGCTCTGCTTCACCCCAGCTCACTGGACTGTGGCAAACTGTGGTACCCTAGCACCTAGGCAAAAATGCTGGGAAAAACTGCTCTTGGAGTCAGCTAGGCAGAGAATTGAGATGGGGCTTTCTCTGTCCCTCCTTTCCATGTGCTAGTGGAAGCGAAATTGGGATTTTGGGGCAAATCTCTCCCAGGAGGGTGCTGTGAGCTGGCCTGATGAGATTCTGCTGCCAGGAGAATGAGAGGGCACCCAAAAACCTGTGCTTGCTGTGCTGGGGGTGGACCTGTGTCCCACTGCTGCTGGCCCAACATCTGGACAGGTATATCTGCACTATGAAATCAAGAGATCAGGCTGCGAAGCAGTACATAGAGGCTGTGTGTTTGCAAGCACTAATTTTAAGTGATCTGTCACCTCAGGAAGGACATAGAAGTGTCAGAGTGAGTCCAGAGGAGGCCACGAAGATGATCTGAGGGCTGGAGCACCTCCTGTACAGGGATGGGCTGAGAGTTGGGGTTGTTCAACCTGGAGAAGGCTTTGGGGAGACCCTAGACCAGCTTCCAGTGCTGAAAGGGCCTCCAAGAAAGGTGGGGAGGGGCATTTGCACAGGGCCTGTGGAGGGAGGAGAAGGGGGAACGGTTTTGTGGTGAAAGAGGGGAGATTGCGATAAGATTTGAAGAAGAAATGATCTTCTGTGAGGGTGATGAGGCCCTGGCCCAGGCAGCCCAGAGCAGGGGTGGCTGCCCTGTCCCTGGAGGTGTTCAAGGCCAGTTTGGATGTGGCTTGGAGCCCCTGATCCACTGGGAGGTGTCTCTGCCCAAGGCAGGGGCTGGAACCGGATGGGCTTTGAGGACCCTTCCAAACTAAACCACTCTGGATTCCATGAAACTCCCTATCCACCTCCTGCTGTTGTTCTGTTCCCTGATCCTGTGGGCGGAGCTCCGTGCGCCCAGCACCCTCAGAGCCGCCCCCCGACTGCCAGGGCGCCGCGGGCTGTAATGGCGGCCGCGGGCCAAGATGGCGTCTCGTCCTCCCTAGGCACTGGGGGCGGTGGCAAGCGTGGGCGGGGCCACGAGGGCGCGAACTGTAGGGGCGGGGCCAAGAGGTGCAGGGGCGGGGCCAGGTCCACGAGGGGGCTGAGGCTCATAGGCGGGGCCAGGGTTGGAGGTGTGGCCTAGGAGGCTAAGGGGCGTGACCAAGACAAGCTTCACCCCACGCTATGGAGGGGCGCGTCCATCGGGGCGGGGCCAACTCAAACCCCGCCCACCACCGCCGGGGCTCAGGGGGCGTGTCCCTCGGCGCGGTGACATCAGACGCCGCGTCGATTTGCATACGGCGTGCGTGGCGGGCGGCGCGCCGGAGGTGGCGGATCCAAGATGGCGCCGTGCGGACGTGTCCGGGGCCGCTGCCCGCGCCCCGCGCTGCTGCTGCTGCTGGCGCTGGCGGCCCGGCCCGCCGCCCCCGGCCCCGCCAACCCTCCCGGCGCCGCCGCCGCCGCGGGGCCCGCCGCCCCGGCCCTGCCGGGGCAGGCCCCGCGCGGCTCCCGCGGCGGCTCGGGCGGCGGCGGCTGGAAGCTGTCGGAGGAGGCGGTGTGCCGGGAGGACGTGGTGCGGCTCTGCTCCAAGCACAGCTGGGCCAACAACCTGGCCGTGCTCGAGTGCCTGCAGGACGTGCGCGAGGTGAGGGCCGCCACGCCCGCAGAGGGCCGCCTGCCCCCCGACGGCGCTTTCCCTCGCCCTCATCCGCTCCTCTGTGCCCCCGTGCTTTGCTCTCATGGCTCTTGCACCGCTGCCCTCTTACGTCGCCGCTTCATTTCACGCGCCGCTGAATGGTTGGACTCGATGATCCGATGGGTCCCTTCCAACCTGGTTGTTCTGTGATTCTGTGATTTCCCCAGCGCCTTGATGCTTCACATCGTGCGCTGCTCTCTTTTACCTCACTCCTTGCTCTTTCCCTGCTTGTATCGCTGCTTCTTTCTTTACCGCTTCCATCGCTGCTCTCTTGCTCCATGCGCTCCTGCTTTATCTCGTGCACCGCTGCTCCTTTTATCCTTTCGTTCTTTGCCTCTTTGCACTACAGCCTCGCATCGTGCATCGCTGCTGTCTTACTTCTTGCAGTGCTGCTGCTTTGCTCTGTGCCTCACTGCTCTCTTGCCCTGTGTCCTGCCGCTTTATTTCTTGCATTGCTGCTCTTTTTATCCCCGTGTGTTACTGCTTCGCATCGTTGGTGAAAACAGGCTTGTTGTTATCCTTTGTGATACACATGGTACTGTGTTCAGTTCTGGGCCTCTCAGCACAAGAAGGATGTTGAGGCTCTGGAGCAAGTCCAGAGAAGAGCAGCGAGGCTGGGGAAGGGGCTGGAGAACAGGCCTTATGAGGAGCGGCTGAGAGAGCTGGGGGTGTTTAGCCTGGAGAGGAGGAGGCTGAGAGGAGACCTCATTGCTCTCTACAACTACCTGAAAGGAGGTTGTAGAGAGGAGGGAGCTGGGCTCTTCTCCCAAGTGACAGGGGACAGGACAAGAGGGAATGACCTCAAGCTCCACCAGGGGAGATTTAGGCTGAAGATTAGGAGGAAGTTTTTCACAGAAAGGGTCATTGGGCATTGGAATAGGCTGCCCAGGGAGGTGATTGATTCACCTTCCCTGGAGGTGTTTGAGGGACAGGTGGACGAGGTGCTGAGGGACATGGTTTAGTGTTTGATAGGAACAGTTGGACTCGATGATCCTGTGGGTTTCTTTCAACCTGGTGATTCTATGATTCTTTTACACTGTGTAGCTCTTTTATCCCCTGCATCACTGCTTTATTTCTTGCCCCGTTTTACCCTGTGCCCTGCTGCTGCTGCTGCTTTGCGTTACTGCTTCACATTGTGCGCTGTTCCTCTTTTACCGTGTGCATTGTTCTTTAGCCCCGTGCATTGCTGCTCTCTTGCCCCTTGCACTGCTGCTTTACCCTGTGCATTAGTGCTTCATCTCATGCGTTGCTCCTCTTTTACCCCGTATGTTGCACTCCTGCCCTGTGTGCCGCTGCTGCTCGATTTACACCATGTACTGATGCCGCTTTTACCCCACGCGTTTGTCTTTTACCACCTTGCCTTGCTGCTTTCTCATGCATTCCTCCTTTGCCCCGCGTGCTACGGCTCATTTTAAACTGTGCTTTGCTGCTTCACCTCCTGCACTGCTCTTTTACTCTGTGCATTGCTGATCTCTTATACCACGCATTGATCTTCTGCCCCGTGCCTTGCTTCTCCTTTACCCTCTGCGTTTCTGTTTCACAGACCAGGGTTTGCCTGTGCTCCCCACCTCATGTGAGGGCCAGAGCCGTCCTCTCGCCCGCTGGCCTCTGGCAGAGTGGCTTTGTTTTGGCTTTGTCACCTCGCAGCATTGTTCTGCTCTGGGAGCTCTGGGAGGGGGCTCTGCCAAGCGGTGCTGAGGCAAGTGCTGGGCTGGTAGCAGCAGTGAGGAGGTGGCTTCTTTCAGGCTGAGGTTCCTACCTTGGTGTAAGCTGCAGCGATGGCTGGTTTCCAGTGCCCGCTTGTGCTTGTATCAAACTAGATAAACAGTCTAGACCTGGCTTAGTTTACACAGGGAGGTTGGCTGCAGCGATCCATTAGTCCCAGACATCTGTCCAAAGCCATTTAAGTCTGGCTCGAGGAAAAACTGAGGTGCCACCTTAGAGCCTTTTTTAATCCCTGTCTTTTCATTCCCTGTCCTTGTGCAGTTTGAAACGGCCTTTGGGGGAAGTGTCTTTGAGCTGTTTTGGCATCGAGGTCTGTTTAGTTCTTGGTTTCTCTTCTGTGAAGTCCAGGAATGTCAGGCCGGGACGATTTTAATGGTGTTTTGCTAAGTGAGAATGCAGTCAGGAAAACCCTATGCTGGCTTCTCATCCGTATTGCAGAGACAGCAGATGGCAGTGACTTAATGGGTACACTCATCAAGGGGAGTCTTGGACCCGTAAGTGCCAGCGATTACTTCCTGGCTTAAAAGCCAAAAATAATTCAGATTTTTATCTAATTTTGTGTTCTAATTCTGGGCAGGTATTCTAGTAAGGTGCTTATAGTAGGCATTTTAAAGTAGTCTTGATGCAACACTGCCTAGAGTTATAAAATACTGATATTTGCTTTCTGCATAACTTGTCCCTTGCTGTTTTCCCCACCTGCCTGGGACAGGTGCTCCTGTTAGGGAGGCAGCGTCTCTTAGAGGATCTTGGAAGCTGTGCTGGGAGGAGGTGGCTCAGCCACCAGCCTGCCAAAAAGACGAGATCATGTTGTTCTTTTCTTTCCAGTGGTGCAGCCCCTCCCTTCTCTCCGGTGCTTATTGGTTTTCTGCCATTTTACCTTGTTATTGTCTACTTTGTCAGCATTCTGCTGGAATAGTTTAGACATTAAACCCAGAGCAAGGTGGGCACGGGTTTAGGGCACAGGGCTGTGCAGGGAGAAGCAAAAGCTGAAGGGGTGCCTTGCATCATGCTTCATTTTCAGCAAGTACAAGCCCTGACATTGATTCTGCATGTCTTGTGATAACTCCTCTATCTTTTAAATATCATGTCTTGCTTGTGGTTTTCCTCTTCCCCTCTCAAAGCCAACCTTGTTGTCAGTAGCTTGCTGGCTGTTGGTCTTGTCTAGCTGTAACGCTGTCTGATATCCAGTGCTGAAGGTGAATCTTTTCCTAGGAGGGCATCCCAGGCATCAATAGGACGACTCGAGCTTGTTTTGGATTGAGTTTTCTCTCTGAAGGTGCCCGTCTGCAGCCTTGTCCTTATTTGTCTGTCAGCCTGTAAAAAGCAGTGTCAGCTGGTCTTGGGCTCGACAGTTTGCCTGCCTGAACGCAGATGTGATGGGCTGTGTGTAAAAATGACTTCCTGGAGTGCTGCTCTGAGAAATCAAGTTAGAATAACTGACTTCTATGTATCCCTCCAGTTTAACTTGGGATATTTTGACTCTGCTTAAGAGTCATGAGCTGAAAACATTGTGTGGCACATTGGGTCATAGAGAAGGAGGTCAGAAATTGCCTCAGATGTTTCCTTGGCATTGGAGGTAACAGTGGAGGAAATAAGTGGCATGTTAGCTGTTGCTGGTATGACTTTTTGAGTTTTGACCCTAGTGCATGAGACAGCTTGTTTGGACAAAACCAGAAAAGTGCCAATTGGTTTTGAAGAGGTCTAAGTCTAAGGGGTTTAAGGAGGTTGTAGAGAGGAGGGAGCTGGGCTCTTCTCCCAAGTGACAGGGGACAGGACGAGAGGGAATGGCCTCAAGCTCCGCCAGGGGAGGTTTAGGCTGGACATTAGGAAAAAAAAATTCACAGAAAGGGTCATTGGGCACTGGAACAGGCTACCCAGGGAGGTGGTTGAGTCACCTTCCCTGGAGGGGTTTAAGGTGCGGGTGGATGAGGTGCTGAGGGACATGGTTTAGAGATTGATAGGAATGGTTGGACTCGATGATCCAGTGGGTCTCTTCCGACCTGGTTGTTCTGTGATTCTATGATTCTAAGTCAGCTGAGCCTGGTTAAAAAACATTGGGCTGTAGTAAATGGCAGTTTTCGGTGAACTGGTCAGTGTGTGTAAGTGTGGGTGAGGACACTATTTGAATACTGCTTCAGTACAAGTAGTGGATGAGATTTCTAGATATGCTTTGGAAGCAACCCTTTTTCTATAGGTGCGTAAGATGATCTTATTTTTCTCATAAGAACTATTCCTCTAAAAGAGGAGAAACTTCCAGTTTCAAATTGGGAGTGTGGCTAAATGCTGTTAACGTTATCAGTTGTGGGGTTTTTTTTTCCTTCTTCCTAATAGGACACAGAAAAGCTAGGACACTTTTAAATTTGGATGACCAGGGGGAACAACTACTTGAAACTTTTCTTTTGAGTCTATAAAGTACAGAAGAGAGAGGATGTATTTGCTTTGTTAGCCAGTGTGAGTTCAGCCGCATTATTTCAGTATCTGCTGGTTTGTTATTGTTGGTGTCTTTGCAGTTAAATCCTCCCTTGTCTTTACTGGGTGGTTCTGTATCTAAAGGACAGGAATGTTGAGTCTCTGGTTGACTGGTACAGGAGCCTGGCTTGTAGAGTGAAGGTTGAGAGAAGCTGTTTAACACAAGTGCTCTGCAAGGAGTGATTTGAAACAAAAGAAAAATAGTAAAAAAGATAAATTACCTAAACCCCCAAATCCTGATTTTTAAAGGTTTTGCCTTGAGGACTTACCTGTAGACCACCAATTTAATGTGTTATTGATGCAGATATTTAAGCATTGCACATTTCTGGGGTTCTTTTTTAAAAAGTTGGACCCCTAGGCTGGTTTGTAGTACCTCACCGCTGATTTTCCACCAAGTGAATGAAAAGCTTCATTGACGTGGTGCCAAGTCCCCTTCTGCAGGTGCAGAACTCTTCTGTGTTTCAGGTTGTTCAGCTCTTTGAAAGGTAGAAATCAAGGGATTTACTTCTGCAGTAGAAGATTGGCAAGGGTGCTCTGTAGTTAGGGGAAGTAGTGGTCTGAGCCAGTTAGCTTAAACGTCTTTTGCTATAACCAGAAAATGGAATCAAAAGCAGATCTTGTGTGTTTTCCAGATGAATTGGTTTCCTTCTGGGTAAAATTATTTGTGCACTGGATACATGACTGTTTTGAGTCACTTAAATTTTGTCTTTGTTTTAATTGTTACCTGAATAACTTTATGCCAAGATATGGAAAAAGTAGAGCAGAAATGGCTTATAGTTCTGGCTTTTTTTTTTCTTTTTAAATGCTGTTTTTCTCTATCTGCTCTGTTTGCTCACCTGTTTCTAGAGACACTAAAGAGCTTGCGTTTCGCTCGATGTCAACTGTGGCCTCTAAGCACTTTTTATGGGCTGCTTATTAAACTAATTTTGATGGTGGTTATAGTATAAATAAACCTATGAAATATTAATATATTTGCTAGGTAAAAAAAATTTACATGATTAATGATGATTTGCATTTAAAGCACGACTGAGTTGCTGAATTTGAGGTAGGAAACGTCAGCAGGTATGAAAATACCTTAACTAGTGTAACGCTTTCTTCTGGCTTATTAGTGAGCATAATTATAATGCTAAAACAACCTTAGGTCTGATTAATCAGTGAATTATCTTGATGTCATAATTGTCAAGCTTTACTTGCATTGTGCTAGTAAAGATTATGCAATATGTAGGGTGTATATGTTCCATCGGTATAATGCTAATGCATTATAGGCTACGTGAGTTTTCTAAGAACCAGCAGTTGGGGTCAAGTTGGGCTTAGAGGGTAAAGTTTTGGCCTCCTACTACTTTCTTCATCCTGACTTGTTCTATTTCTTTGGTAGCACCTTTGTGCACAGACAGCATAATTGAGCTTGAGTGCTCTGCTCTCTGAGAAAAATAAGGCTTTCTTAATATTGAGGATTGGTTAAGAGCAGAGTAAGTCAATCTTTAAAAGCTGTATGTTTTATGAAGGGTTTTTTTTTTCCTGTTTCAGATGCATAATCGGTGTAAAAGGCCAGGAAAATCACTTGGTGTGACTTACAGACTAGGAAATGGGTTGGCAACTGGCACGTTTCTTCCATATAAGTGTTTTATGCCTCCCTCAGTATGTACCTGAGCTCTTTAAGGGGTCTGATAAAATACTGCCAGTGAAATTACTTAAATGTTAAGATTATAGATGGAAAAGAGAATCCAGGCAATAACGTGTGCTTGAAGTCTTCATCTGGTGAGGCTGCTCCTTGAATACTGTGTTCAGTTCTGGGCCCCTCACCACAAGAAGGATGTTTAGGCTCTGGAGCGAGTCCAGAGAAGAGCAACAAGGCTGGGGAAGGGGCTGGAGAACAGAACCTATGAGGAGCGGCTGAGAGAGCTGGGGTTGTTTAGCCTGGAGAAAAGGAGGCTGAGAGGAGACCTCATTACTCTCTACAACTACCTGAAGGGAGGTTGTAGAGAGGAGGGAGCTGGGCTCTTCTCCCAAGGGACAGGGGACAGGACAAGAGGGAATGACCTCAAGCTCCACCAGGGGAGATTTAGGCTGGAGATTAGGAGGAAGTTTTTCACAGAAAGGGTCATTGGGCATTGGAATAGGCTGCCCAGGGAGGTGGTTGATTCCCCTTCCCTGGAGGTGTTTAAGGGATGGGTGGATGAGGTCTTGAGGGACTTGGTTTAGTGTTAGATAGGAATGGTTGGACTAGAAGATCCGATGGGTCCCTTCCAACCTGGTTATTCTATGATTCTATGATCTCTTGGTAATACTGTGGTTGTAGGAAAGGTTGTGTGTGCTCAGTCCCCGTGCTTGTTCTCTGCTTTTCCTACTTTCTTGATAAAGGGACTGGAAACCTAAAGGCCACCCTGGAGTTTCTGGTTGCACTGAGGCAGGTAAGCGCAGTCTGTCACAATAGCTCAATTTATTTTAGTTTTTCCCTCCTCTTATCTCTGTAATTTATTGAGTTGAAGGGCAGAGGTTTCGTTTTGCCTGAGCGTGTGACATTATCTCATATTTGAGCATGCAGTCATGTTATTTCCGTCTCTTGAAACTTTCCCACATGCAGGGGGAGGCTGGCATTTAAAGTGCCTTTTTGAGAATCCGGGCTGTGGCAGCAAATGGCTGTTTCCCTGCCCGGAACTGTGAGGAACTGAGGCTGTGGATAAGCACAGCACGAGGATGGGCCAGATTTTAGAAAACACACATAGTAAAGTCTTACTCTTTGCTGAGTTGGCCATCTGCTTTGGTGCATATAGTTTATTTTTGTCCCATGAGGCCTCTCAGCATTCTCCCTGGCTTTCAGGTGAGCCCTTTTCAACGGGAACAGCCTGTTTCTCGGGGTGATAAGTGTGGAGTGGTGGGACAGAGGCTGTTCTGGTTTTCTACTCATTACTATTGCAAAGGAGTAGGCAGTTAGTATTCTGGTGATGCTCTTACAGTGCCTACAGCATTATCATCTGGTTCAGATACTGACACACAGAGGGTTTTTTTTTTTTAAAGGCAATGATCAGAAACCTGGAAAATGTACCTTAAGCCTTGCCAAGGGCTTTGCTTGCACTCTCCCTTTTTTCTAAGGGATATTGACCTGGTGGTGATTCGAAGCCACCTGTACAGGGCACGGGAGTTTAGAAACTCTTACATCCTTAAAAAAAATTAGAATTCTTACCCATAGTTGAAGTTGAGCTGACTTAAAGTAAAAATGTCTTGTGGTGTTAAAAGATTGAGTTAATTATTGGGCTGTAAGTGAGTGCTAGACTCTATATGAGTTGAAGCCCATGCATTTTTATTGGAAATTTCCAGAGACCATTCTGTCTCAAACTGAACTTAATGAAGAATTTAGACAGGTTGGTGGCAGATGCAGATTATTTGAATGGTCAAGACTTGTCCCTCCTGCTTCTAAAATTCATAAAACGAAAGGTGGCTCAATCAAAATCCATGGAAGGGAGGGGTCGGTCTTAGGAAGAAGGGGCTGGGGTGATTAAGTTTTTTCAAAACTGTATGAGTGACAAAAGAAAATTATGGAGACAAGGCTGGAATGTTTTCTGAAGCTTCTCCTGAGACTTGGTTTCTTAACTGAGACTAGACACATTTTTGTTCCAAAGTTCTTGTTTTTCCTTGTGTTCAGTGTGAGCCCAGTTTCCTCTTGGCTTTTGTAGTTAAGTCTCGAAGTAAAATTCTAAGTACACTTTCAAAGCCTAATTTGTGTTTACGCTTGTTAGTTTGGCATCAGCCTTTGGCTTCATATCCGGATGCAGCAATGTTTAAAAGTACATTTTTTGATCTTACTGAGGCTGGATGTGAGCTGTGGAGGGTGAGGTGAGCTTTCTCCTGCTAGGTCCTGGACTTACTGTCTTGTCAACAGAGCGTTAAGTGCAGGTTCCTCATTTTCCATATTCCAGTCTTAACAATTGCTGCAGATCTGAGGAAGTTATTTTTGTGGTTTTCGTGATGGGTGGTTTGGGGTTTTTATTAAGTTTTTTTTGCGTTTCTTGGCATGCTGATACTTGTGGTGGCTGGTTATATCTGTTTGGCTTAATAAAAGGGATTATCTTCTAAGTCTGCTTCCTCTGATAAGCTGGCGTTCCTGGCCTGCTGCAGCTGAGAGAAGGAATGGCACTACAAGGGGAGAAGTAGAGTTTGATGCAGGCTGTGCTTGCTTCAGGATGGGCTGGGGAAGCCGTGTTATGCAGAGATCCTATTATGGGGAAGCGATTTTCCGAGCCAGGGAGCCAAATGTTTCAAAAAGCAGTGGCTGGGTTGGTGGTGACAGGAGGCAGGTACAGCTGGGCTGTGTGTTCCCTGCTTGCTTCCTTGCCTCCCTCATTCTGGAGGAAAGAAATCCTTCCAGCTCTGCTGGGTTGTTGTGGTTGGAACAGAATGATTTGAGGAGAGATCACAGAATCACCAGGTTGGAAAAGATCATCGAGTCCAACCGTTCCCATCAATCACTAACCCATGTCCCTCAGCACCTCATCCACCCGTCCCTTAAACACCTCCAGGGAAGCTGACTCAACCCCATCCCTGGGTAGCCTGTTCCAGTGCCCATTGACCTTTTCGGTGAAATTTTTTTTCCTAATGTTCAACCTAAACCTCCCCTGGTGGAGCTTGAGGCCATTCCCTCTTGTCCTGCCCCTGTCACTTGGGAGAATAGGCCAACTCCCTCCTCTCTACAACCTCCTTTCAAGTAGTTGTAGAGAGTAATGAAGTCTCCTCTCAGCCTCCTCTCCTCCAGTCTAAACAACCCCTGATCACTCAGCAGTTCCTCATAAAGCCTGTTCTCCATCTCCCTCAATTATGTGTTGTCTTTATTTTCTAATAAAGAGATAATTTCTAGATGTTCTTTGTAGTGTAGCTTTCATGTGTGTTGGCACCACTTTTTTTGGTGGGCTCTGCTTATTTTGGTCTTTTGAAAAATCTTTGCTTGCTTTTGAAGGAGCATCATGTATTTTCTTCGTAACAATAAACCCCAAAGAACTGGATGAATAAAAGTTCTAGGTAATTGCCTTTTTATTTGACGTCTTGCCTCAAAATAGTTTTTTTGATCTTCTGACTAATTTAGTTTTGAGGTGTGAAGTTGGTTGCTATGGCATTAAAAAATTTCAGTTCAGTTAGCTGATCATTTGTGTCCTCATGGGATGCTTTGGTTTAGAAGGGCAGTGAAGCTGGTGAAGAGGTTGGAGAACAAGCCTTATAAGAGGCAGCTGAGAGCCTGAGGCTGTTAGCCTGAGGAAAAGGAGAATGAGAGGAAACCTTATAACCGAAACCTTATAACCGTCTACAACTTCTCAAGAGGAGGTTGCAGTGGGGGGGTGTTGGTCTCTCTGAAGTGATAGGACAAGAGGAAATGGCCTCAAGTTGCTTCAGGGGAGGTTTGAGTTGGATATTAGGAAAAATTTCTTTGCCAGAAGTGTTATTAGGCACTGGCAGGGGCTGCCAAGGGCAACGGTGGAGTCACCATCTCTGGAGGTATTTGAAAGACGGGTAGAAGTGGTGCTCAGGAATATGGTTAAGTAGTGGACAGTTACAGTTGGGCTGGGTGATCTCAACGGTCTTTTCCAACCAAGTTGATTCTATGATTTTCTGGATATTCAGTTTATCAGTGTCTGTAATACTGTGCTAGGTGACTAGCAGAGATCCTCCCTTCCTTGGGTTCCAAATTGTAGCATAACTGCAACCTCTTTTCATCCAGGCAGTATATGAAAACCCAGCACTATTCTACTCTCGAGTAGAGGTGATGTTGATTAAAAACCTCTTCCTGGCATGCTGGTGTCTGAATGTCTACAGTTCAGAGCTGTGGGACTTCCTTCAGTAGTTGAAGAGGACTCTGTTTTCTCAGCACTGTCTTTTTGAGGGTGTGGTGCCTGAATTTTATTTTCCCCTTTGGATAGGTGTGTCTTGTAGCTCTCTCAGATTTGCAGCCTTAGATTTCACACGTTGCATTAAAATGTATTGCTTAGCTATAATGCTTAAAATTTTTCTGTGACTCAGATGGGACGTTTGATGTTTCTTTTATTGTCACTGCTGTAGCTAAAGATGAGTGATGTGCATCTGATGTCCCTTTATCCAGGTGACAACGTAGGGATAAATGAACATTAATCAGGCAGGACAGGAAGGTTTATTTGCAGCATTTGTTAGTATTTGCATCTTTGCCCATAACAATGCATAAGAAGGAATGAGGTAACAAAAAGATAGTGTTTAAATGTGGGAAATATTGCTGGTTTCTCTACAGTCCTGAAGTATTTATCTTTCGCAGTTAGTGGTAGAACTGTGTGCTCTTCTGTGAAAAACTTACTGTAGTTTGCTTGTTTGATTCTCAGAAGACACTCAGAACTCCTAGAGAACGCAGCTGGTTATGTTGATATAATTAAGCACTTATATGTAACAGGGTAGGATAATAACAAATAACTATTCCAGCCCTGCTATGCAAAATCATTCAGGCAAATGTGCTGGCTTTTGTTTAAAAAATAATGCCAAGCTTAATCTGGTGGCAAGTTTGCTGTCTGGATCTCTTGAATCTCAATAGGAGGCTCAGCAGCCTTCATCCGGCTCAGTAGTTTGCTAATTGAGACTTTCTTTTCTAGAGTGTCCTGGTAGTGCAGGGTGAAATACTTTCCCCCCAGAGAACTGCATAACAAACTCAGCAGAGCAGCATTCTTGGAAGTGTTGAAGTAATTGCCCTACAGAAAGTTTTTGTAGAATTGAGGGGAAAAAAACTGCCAGACTTGCTTGGCTTGTAGACTTTCTGTAACTGTCCATGCTTGATTTTGAGCCAAGTCAACTTTTGTTAGGCTGTTCTCAGCTGAGTTGAATAAGATCTTGAAGTTTACAGCGAGTTGTTTCATTTTCAGATTAAGTTTTTTTACTTATGTCAATGCCTGTGGCCTATCTACATACATCATAAAATCAGAAAGACTAACCACCTTCAAGTGAAATCACTGCGGCACCGCAGCTGTCGTAATTTACAGCCTGAATGGTTTGTGAGACTGCAATTCTTGAACCATGTCCAAGGTGATTTAAACACATTTATATTAGCGTGATCCTCATGTTGATTTAAGACAGGCTGGTCAAGCTCTGTTCTCTATTGACACAAGGTCCAGGGTAAATGCAGGTGGAGAGAGCTGTTCACCGTTGAGTTTCATTTGTCAAGCATTCTGTTTGGCTCTTTCCGTGTCACATTGACCCTGCTGCTTTTTTTCATTGTTGCTTTTGAGCTGATGGTAGGAGTGCTGTACTTTTGGTGTGTTGATATTTGAGATGTGTGGGGGGTGAGATGCTGTATCTTGCTGTAACACAGCTGTTTGAATTCATGGTGACATGTGTCTTGCCTTGCTGAGGTGCGGAGAGTCGACTCTGTGTTATCAAGGAGTGTGTTGGTGCAGTCTACCTTGCCACTAGTCTTCAGACCAAAGGTTCAGTCTACTTTTCAGTAACGTGCTTACATTGCAGGTGCTGTCATTAGAGAAGTTTGGAAACGTCTTTGAGCTGTGTGTTATAGTTGGCAACCAGAGATGTGTTCTCAGTGAGCAGTATAGAATAACATACAAGAAAAATCTTTTTAGGCAGTGTGGAATTGGAAGAACTCAATATGCTGTAAAAGTGTGGTTTGAATGGGAGATTTCTTATGGCAACCTTGAGACGTCACGTAGATTATTGTGTCCAGTTCTCAACATAAGGAGATGGAGCTGTTGGAACAGGTCCAGAGGAGGCTACAAAGATGATCCCAGGGCTGGAGCACCTCCCATCCAAGGACAGGCTGAGGGAGTTGGGGTTGTTCAGCCTGGAGGAGAGAAGGCTTCAAGGAGACCTTATGGCGACCTACCTGAAAGGACTACAAGAAAGCTGGGGAGGGACTCTTTATGAAGGCTTGTAGGGATAGGACTAGGGGGAATGAGTATAAACTGGAGACGGACAGATTTAGTCTGAACCCAGGAAAGAATTTTTTCACTATTAGAGTGGTGAGACACTGGCCCAGGTTGCCCAGGGAAGCTGTGGCTGCCCCATCCCTGGGGATGTTCAAGACCAGGTTGGATGGACCTTGGGCAGCCTAGTCTGGTGGGAGGTGACCTGGATCATGTCAGGAGGCTGGAACTGGATAAGCTTTAAGGTCCCTTCCAACCCAAACTATTCTATAATTCTATGATCTGTTTGTCCTGCTTGAAGCAGTAAGGTGAATTTTCTGTAACTGTCTGCTTCTCAGGGAAGGATTCAGTAGGATAACAGGTCAGGACTTACTGGAGGGAAGTACAGTGAGAAAATACTTAACAGCAGTTTCTGCTAGAAAACAGCTATTTGAGTCACTGTCTGCAGTGTAAGTCCAATAACTTGTTAATGTAGTAACATCACTTTTTTAACTGAAGGCTTCCAGGCAGCCACCGGTAGCCATCTTCACTTATTTTCTTTCTGATTAGTTGTATGAAGCAACACTTTTTTTAAAGCTGAAAAAGAAAAAGCTGAAACGCTAGTTATGGTTTAAGTCTTCCCTGCAGTTTTATTAGACTGAGTGCTGGAATGGGACTCCCGTGGTGAACACTTGTTTTGGGAATCCCAGTGATAACAGATGACAGCATCATCTGGGAAGGTGTGATATTAAGGAGCATACTTTTCCCTCAACTGACTCACAGCTTTGAAGCTGTGTGCTCATTCTGATGTTATTGTTAATAGTCTTAATTAGAAGTATAAGTGCAAAATAGTAGTTGTAGGAGGGATGTGACTCTGTGCTTTCCTCACAGAACACAAACAAAGCCTTGCTATGTTTTATATTTTTCCTTCATGACCCTTTTCCTGTGCTTCAGCAGGCACTGAGCATATGGTGAACCGTCACTGATAATGCTGTCTGATTGTAGATGGAGCAGCAGTGGATAGGGCACACTTCCCTGGAATAATGCAGAGTTTGTTCTAGCTCAGCTGCTCAGCAGTGTGGCTCCAGCTTGTCCAGATCCAAGCCCTTTCATGTGCTCTGAGGCTACTTTCTGAGGCTACTTTCATGTGCTCTGAGGCTCTGTTGGCTTCCTTTCTAGGAGCAACTCACTGGTACAGCCTACACAAAGGAAAGGAGCATACAAAAAGCCACAAACTTCAGGGGTGTTTGTTTCCTTCTCCTCCTCCAGGCATTTGTGAACTCTTCCAGCCTCCTGTTATAAAAAAAAAAAAAAACCCACCATAGTCTAAACTTGTTCTGCTGGGGAAAGTGCTGATAGGAGTTAAATTCTTTCCTTTGTCAGCTCTCCCTAAAGTAATGTCTCCAAATACTTTCTTACCTTGAGACATTCCAGTGAAATCCATCAGGACTTTGTGATGCCTTCAAAAATTTATTTAATAATGTTGTCTTCTAGTGTCTATTTTACTCACTAGGGTTCATAGTATCTTAAACTTAGTATACTTGCAAAAGGCCTTTTGGGAGAACGTAAGAACACTGACAAGCTCAGGTCAGCTGTGTGGTGTTGGTTCACAGCGGGGGAGGATCACTGAACCTGGATTTCTAAAAGAAATGGTGAGAAGCTTCAGTCACTGTACCTGCTGGCTGTTGACCCACCATGACTCTGTTATCCAGGGTGTTCTCTGAAATGTCTTAGTGCAAATGGAAATATGCAGAAGCCTTCCTATGGCTTAAGAGTTGTACGTTGTGAATAACTTTAAGCAACACAGCATTGTGTTGTTGCCATCTTAGAATCATAGAATCATAGAACAACCAGGTTGGAAGGGACCTATCGGATCGTTGAGTCCAACCATTTGTATCAAACACTAAAACGTGTCCCTCAGGACCTCATCTACCTGTGCCTTAAACACCTTCAGGGAAGGTGAATCAACCACCTCCCTGGGCAGCCTATTCCAATGCCCAATGACCCTCTGTGTGAAAAACTTCCTCCTAATCTCCAGCCTAAATCTCCCCTGGTGGAGCTTGAGGCCATTCCCTCTTGTTCTGTCCCCTGTCACTTGGGAGAAGAGCCCAGCTCCCTCCTCTCTACAACCTCCCTTCAGGTAGTTGTAGAGAGCAATGAGGTCTCCCCTCAGCCTCCTCTTCTCCAGGCTAAACACCCCCAGCTCTCTCAGCTGCAGCTCATAGGGCCTGTTCTCCAGCCCCTTCACCAGCTTCGTGGCTCAAAGATCATCTTAAGGATCTTTGGTCTGTTGGGAGATGGAACTACGGCTGTAAGCGCTTCTGCATACGTAGCTGGCCTGGTAATTTGGAATTGGGATTCTGTTTAGGAGATCAAAGTTTTCGCTTAGGCAAAAAAAGCCTGTGTGAACCTGATATTGAGGCATTGAAGCAGAATGGAAAGAAATGAAGATGTTGAAAGGGAGAGAGCACACTAGCTTATAACCTGTTAGATATTAAAATATTTGAGAACATCTGTATCTTTGAAATTTTTTTTAAAGTTCAATACAGAGTATTATTTCGTATACCTTGATTGTTTGGGCTGGAAGCATCTTTCCAATCTGAACTTTTGTTCTCAGGAACCATTTAGATCAAACTTGTAGAGGCTGGCTGATGTTACATTTTGCTATCTTGGGAACAGTGCTGCTGAAAATACTTCTAAACAGCCCTTTTGGGGCTTGGCATGATCTGTTCTAAGTCCTTTGTTTTGTATAATGCATGTTTTTTTTATAGCATTAAAAGCCATAAAATAAAATGAATCAAGAGGTCATCTTTGAAAGGTGTCTATAATAATGCCTCAGAGCCATCAAAACATTCCACCAGAGTAAAGCAGAGGTGGTGCGAGCACAGTGCTTTTTGCCTCCATATTTACAGAGCCTATTGTTTTAGAATCATAGAATCACCAGGTTGGAAATGACCTCCAAGATCATCGAGTCCAACCAATCCCCTCTTCCACTAAACCACATTCTTAAGTACCTCATCTACCCGTCTTTTAGATACCTCCAGGGCTGGAGACTCAACCACCTCCCTAGGCAGCCGTTCCAGTGCCTCTTGACCCATTTAGTGAAAAATTTTTTCCTAATGTCCAATCTGAACCTCCCCTGGCACAGCTCGAGGCCTTTCCTCGCCTTGTTCTGCCCTCTGTAAGAAGCTGATTGGTTTGGGTCCTGTCTCCTGGTAGCACTGTTTTGTAGTATGTTTTGCTGTTGTGTAGTGTGTTTTACTACATAATCAGACAAGAATCCAGGACTTAAGTATTGAGATTCCTTCTGTGTACACTGGGTAATCCAAAACCGTATGGACAAGCTGAGTCACATGGGTTGTCACCATCGTTATAGGAAGAGACTGGGGAATAGGGAGAATTCAAGAGCACAGCCGCTTTACCAGTCATGAAGCCACCTGGAAATGAAGGATCTCAGGATTGTTGTCCTCTCTGCTTCTGGAAGTTCATGCACAGAAGCTGGGATAATCCAGTCTCAGGCAGGCAGTGCTCTTGGCTGCTATTTTCCTGCTTGGAGACTCAGCTTTTATCGGGATGCTAGAGCACTAGACTTGTGTTGAGCCATCCGTAACAGTCAAGGTGGACACTCTTCTTGGTGTTTATGTTGAATGGTGATTGCGGTGGCTGTTGAAAGTAGTCAGTGCTCTAAACTTGGGGCAGTACTCTAGCAGAGAGGAGAGGCAGTGACTCTGTGGAACGGTGTAGAAAGGGCACGTTGGCCCATCTGACTGAGTAGCAAGGTCTGTGGCAGGCAGGGAATATGAACCAGAGGTGTGTCAACAGTTGCAGCTAAACTGCTGTGTAAGGATTTGGAATGTCCCTATTGCAGCAAAGGGAAAGAGCTTTAGCTTAGGTTGCTCTATTAACACTTTCTCTATGTCTGTGGAATCAACTGGCCTGTCTGGTCAATCATTCAGAATTGTTCCAACATAACAGTTTCTGAACTGGGTGGTCTGCGCTTCTCCTGGGATTGACTAATCTGGATAAAACAGTGCATGTTTGGTACAGCTTTCAAGAAGTAGGTACAACTCTTGCATCCTGAGATCTTAATGCAGTTGATTTGCCTCGTTTTCTTCTAAGCTGTTTGTTTACAAAGCTTTTCTCTGCTTTGGTGTTCATTTTGAAGAAAGGTTTGTCTTGGGGATGGGAATGTATTTGGTTGGTTTGGGGAGGAATGGATAACGCATTTCAACTGATAGAAAATGGAGTTTGTCCTCTTTAACACTGCATACCATGGCATTCAATAATGACTAATAGTATGGGCTAATTATATGTACATTTATGCTTTTCCTCTCTGAAGCAAGCATTTTGTTTATTGTGTGTCGGGGAAGATGATTCAAAGATTCTAATAAGCCTTTCCTGGAGGTTTTTTGTGCTTTTACAGGTGCCTTGTTTGTAAGGTCAGCGTTCCCTGGAGGCTTGCATGCCTCAGCTAACCCCGGGTATCTAGCTCTTGTCCCACTTTTTATGCTGTCTTTATGATGCATTGAAACCTCAGCAGAGGACTTCAAGGAGAGCATTCTCTGAAAAGCCCTGCCTCACTTTATTCTGTCGTGCTTTGTGATACTTCTGGAAGTGTTTTTGGGGGAGGCTGAGTTGTGGGGAGGCTGCTTCAGGTGCTCAGGGCTCTGGTTAAGAGTCTTGGGGCTGATGGAGCAGAGAAAGATTCTCTACAGGAGCATGTTAGCACAAGCATCCCTACATAGGGACGTAAAACTTAAGACTCGAAATTATGGTTATGCCCTGAATGTTATTAACATAAATCACTGTGATGGGTAGTGGTTGGAGGTCTAGGCCATCGATGAAGTGAGCGCTAATTTGACTCACAGAAGCAAAATATAGTAATTAGCAAAGTACTAAGTTTCTGACAGTTGTCTGCTGCACTGGTAAGAACAAAAAACTGCTGCTCCTGTAGCCAGGGTGGCTGAACAAAACAAAGAGTTTCTCTGTTTACAGAGAAAAAGACAGCTGGTTTTGGGAGTGTTTGGCTATGAATGATGTCGCCTAGAAGTAGCTTTTGAGTGTTTCAGTGTTTCCTGCTCCAGATCATGCTCATCCTTGGAGAGGCTTGGACAGTGTCAGCGCATCCAGGTGAAGCCTTGGAAGCTGAAGTTGCAAGTGGAGACTGTTTGGAGGAACTTGATGCTAGTTGGCAGGAGGAAATCTTTTGGTTCTTTGGTTTCTTTTGGAAATCTAGTAGACACAGGGCAAACACTTAGTGAAACCTTGATGGGAAAAGATGTCCATAGTATGGGAAGCCAGGCTTAAGGGGTTAAAGCTTTGCACCTGTGGCAAATAGCTGTGTAAATGAATTCAGATTAGATATCTAGGCAGGCTAATGGGAAGCATGTTTAATGAACCCTGGCTAATTACTCTGTTAAAGTTCTTGATCAATGCACAGGAGACCTCAAACTACTTGCAGATTATTTTTTTAATAAATCTGCTATATATATTTAAAAACTTCTGCATATAATCAAAACAACTGGAGGGGCTTGGTTCATAGCATTCTGGTTCACCAGAGCTTTATATATTTGGAGGTTGTCTGTAAATGAGAGCTGAAGACGTAAGCACTTCCAAATGTATAAATTGTGCATTTTTTATGATAAGTGCGGATGAATAGATGAGCTTGAGAGAGCAGATAGTAGGAGAGATCATGAGGCTTCAAAATAATCTTTGCTATAAATGTATTGAAATGTGTGGGACTATTAGCTGTGTTGTTTTAATGTGATCTGTTTTCTGCTTTGGGGTTGGAACCTGTTTCATGTGCTTGGTGTAAATCAGACAAGGCAGATGTGGTTTCCTGAAAGAGAAAGAGTTCTTGTAAATAACTTGCTGGTCTATGCATATTCTTAAAGTGACCTACGTAGGGACCACCTCTTCCATTTTCTCCAGAATATTGTGTATGAATTTCAGTGGGCTCAACACTAATATTAAATAAAAATGTCAGGCAGGCAGCCTTATCCTTAACGGGTAAAGTCCTGTCTTTAAATTGGTTCATATTAGGGAAGCTGGAATATGTTTATTCTTTTCTTATTGAGCTAATTAGCAAAACTGTCTTGCGTGTTCATAATGAGTACGTCAGTGTGTGTGCAAATGGAAAACGGATGCATAATGAAGACTATGAAAGGTAACCCTTCAGCAAACAGCATGCAGTGCCGTCTCCTGAAGTTTTGTTTAGTGAATTCTTTGCTGTATTCAGGGAGAAATGCCAAGTCTGTCAGACGGTCGGCTTTTACTTTTGTATATATTCAACCCATTGCAGTTTATGGTCTCCGTTGGTAGCAGCAGTGATTGTATCAATGGAAAAGTATCTGTGCAGCCTGCTTTGACTTGCATCGTAAGGGAATGACTATGCAGGCAAAGGCTCTAGTTAGTGCTGTAGCACTTGAAGGCTTACCCTCTTTCAATACTTTGATAGCAAAGGGTTATAAGAAGCAGCATGTGCCTTGTAAAAAGAAAATTAGGAGCCTTGTGGTCTTGTAAAAGGATTCCTGAGTAGAGCATTCTCTGTATAAATGAATGTCAGGTGGTGCTAACTTAAAAACACCCACAAACCCCAAGTTGTAGGTCTTCCTGAAGATTATAAACCCTCACTGGCTCCTGCAAAAATGGTTTGGTGGTTACTGGGCCAACTGAACAGATCCTTTGCCTAGGAGCTTTTCGGATTTGAAACCAGTAGGCAGCCCGAGGAGCTGGTTCTTGAGGTATAGGTTGTCTGCCTAAAAGCTGCTTTATTAGACCCCAAACATTTGTTAACTTGTTAGAGACCTTATGAGGGATGCTGTTATATTCAACCAGGGAAAGCTGAGCCCAGCTGGGTCTTGGACTCTTATTTAAGAGAGAAGTCCCAGGAGCAGGTAGTTAGCAAACAGTTAAAAACTAACTTGGAAACCATGGGACTTGGAGGCAGAATCCAGCTCTTCCCCCTCTTACAGAAAATACCCTTTTCATAAATTTGAGATCCTCCATGCTGTGCTGTTTGAAAGCAGCACTTGTAGAATGTTCTGTTAGCATACCGTTTCCTTGAAGTTTTCAGAAAGATCACAAGATTGAAAAATAGCCAGTAAGCTTTGTTCTTCACATTCCTTCAGAAATTAATGGAAAAGCTGGAATTTCATGCTTTGGTCGAGTTGTAGTGTAAGGTTTCGGTGTTCTCTTATCTTCCACTTAATGTTGTTTCTTGTGTGCCTAACTCATCTGCTTTGTTCCATTGTTGATACAGCCCTTGTTTAAAAAAGGAAAAAAAAATCCCTGTTATGTTATCAAGCGGTTGTTCAAGCATGACTAGAGATAAAATTAACTAGCAAGTCAGTACTGTGCGCTCTGAGTAGTGGCTTCAGATGATGTCTCACGTTCTCGGACTGGAAATGGCCTTAGGCAACGACATAAAAAGTCAGGGGTAAGCGAGGGATATCAGCTGCAGTGAAACTTTTCTTCTAGTGGTGGATATAAAAGGATGAGATCTCACCTTGTTGGCAGGTCAGTGGAAAACTGCTTTTTTATTTAATATCCAGGAGTCTAACAAATAATTGTTCAACATCTGCTGCTTCGTGTGCTCATACAAGTTGTAGCCGATCAGCCTGATGGCCTTTACAGAGCTGTTACTGAGCAGATTCAGTAAATGATAGTAATCACGACGGTTCTTTCCTGCAATCTTGTAGTTAGTCTCTGGCCAGCTGGGGACCAGATACAGACAGGGTTTCTAATCTCTGGGCATGCTCGTTGTTTCCTTAGTACCCTTTTCACCCAAGTTCTACTAGCTGTGCTAAAGGAAAGGAATCGCCTGTACAGCTGTGGATCATATAAAAGACTTCGAATGTACTAGCAGATCTGAGGCTAGGTGAGCACATTCTGTAGGCTTGCTGCAGTGAATTCCTAATGCAGATCCCATGTACTGGCTGAAGGATTTTCTCCCTGTGTAATTTGCTATCTGCTTGAATTTCCAATGGCACAGCTCCGCTTGTTGAATAACGATGTGTCTGCTTGATATCATCCTGGGAAACGTAGAAAAAGATATAGCCGTTTAGACTTCATAGAAGCATAAGTGACGAGTTAACATGGTAATAACGCTGGGTTTTCATCTTTTACTGCTTAATTTTGTGTAGTTCCCTGGCTAATAACATAATTGAATTTGAAACACAGTTCTTTAATGGGTCGGCTACTGGCAATTGTATTCACTGATGTAAGTATTATTAAAGAGGCAACACAGCTGGTGGTCCGCAACCTGGTAGATTGATGGTTGTGTTCAGAAATCTGCATAATTCTGTGTTAAAATCGTATAGCTGGATGTGTTGCTGTATGCAAACTCCTTTGTAGGCTGTCTAAGTATTTCAAGAGTTGTTGCTTCTTAAAAATCAAAGAGAACCTTGCAGCCAGCTGAGCTGGTATAAAATCCTTTCCTTGATCTCACAGCAGCTTTACGTTCTCCTGCAAGGATATCCTGGACCGTGTCTTTGGAGCTTTAGTTCATTCGACTAGAATGTGTTTACATGAAATGCTTTCTTTGCTGTTGCTGGTTTATAAGGAGCTTTCTGTGCCGCACTTGTTGCTGTGTGCTCGTTCATGCCGGTTGAGTTGCTTGCAGTACTGAGCTGTGAACCAAATTACTGCTTGAGCTGGAGGTTTTGAGGTGAACCCAAACCTTTGATCAACCATTAACTTGAACGGTGCGGTTCTTCAAACAGTTGCGTTTGTGGTGGCTTTCAGGGTGCCAGTGTGAGCAAAAAGAACTGGAGGTTGGTAGGAGATGTGGAGCAGCGTGGATTTTAAGCCTGGTTTGGACTGCCCTGTGTCAGCGTGTTTTGTTGCCAGAGTGGCAGGCGAGATCTAGCACGTCCCACAGCCAGGACGGTCGAAGAGCCAGGCAAGACTTCTTAAACAAGTCTCTCTCACCTGAGAGTGCCTGCTGTAAGCATGAAAGATGTACATGAAGCTCAGCATCTGGAAGTCTTAAATCAAGTCTGTGCAATAACAACTGAAAATTGAAAAGACGATATAGTGTTAAACTGAGGTGCAGCCTTGTATTAGTATTGCTTTGTGTTTTGAAACCATGCGCTTATTGTCTGCTAACTTCAAGTTATCAGTCTTGGAGGTTCTGGAGAAAATGACATGTATATCTAAAGCGGAGGTGCCAGTGAGTCTCCTGTGTGAGAAACAGCAGCCATAATTCAGTTTGGTTAGACAGAGACCCCTAAAACTGAGCTGAAGGGGCATTTGATTTAAGCATAATACAGTAATACTTACAGATTAGAAGAAAGTTCAAAGGGAAAGGATGCCACTGCGTGTGTTTCTGGGTAGTTTAAAAGTCTGTAACACCTTTTTTCACCACCTCCTTTCTTCTTAATCCTGTCATTGCGGGTGAATGTGAGTGCTGAGTGGAACTGGATGAATGTCCAGACTTGAGAGCTGCAGACGTTTAACCAGTTGTTGAAGCTTTCTCTCTGGTGCAGCCCATGCTTTTCTTCACACTTTATTCTGTCTAGTTTTGTATTGTGGTAAAAGGAGGCTCTCCGACTAGTCTAACTTACCATTATTTTCTCCAGCATTGCTCAGACTTGCTGATTTGTTTTGCAAGTCTCAAAAGATGTCTGATAAACTGGTTCTAGTGATCTGTGTGTATGGAAATGCCCTCAGACAAACAAAAGGAGTGCCATGACTTACAGTGAACTTCTGGGTGGCTCACAGACAGATGGAAATGTGCTTAAAAGGGATATAGACATTATGGAAATGCTTCCTTGTCCTTTCTAGTCAATTCAGAAAGGTTGTCTGGTGCAATTTTCTGGTGACCTGTTTCTAATTAACATGCAAATGAACTGCTTGGTGCTGGAGATCAGGATTGCAAATATGAAGTGCTAACATGTTTTAGGCTGGGAAATCCCTGGCATCTGTTAAAGCCCCAGCACTGTCTACCTTGCATTTGCTGCTGCCTGTGGAGTGGTTCCCTCTGGAAGGAGAGAGTTACTGCAGCCTGCGATCAAATGGCTCCTTTGTCTCACTTTAGAGAGAACAGGTTTTAATTTTGTGCCGTTGATGCTTGCTGCCCCTCCTAGGGAGTCATTTGAGCACATTTGCAGCCCAACTCACCAAAACTGGCTGTTGTGAAAACGGTCAAGATGAGCCGCTCCAGCTATTTCCCTGGAGGAATTGCAGCGAAGTAACTTATTTCTTCATGCTAGTGTTACAAATGCCAACTAAATGAAGAAATTAGCATATTTATCAGTGCTTGTCATCACTTAAAATTGTAGTTTTTCATTAAATGCTGCTGCGCAATTTATATTTAGAAAGCAGCTTTGATCTAGTGGGTAGAGATGATTAATTTACTGAAGGTCTGGTCAGAAAGGGAGGTTGTCTTTGTCCTTGAGGTGCTTGTTTTGATGTCACAAAATATCTTATCTCTCTTCTTCAGCATTTTTATGCCAACATTCCCTGTTCCCAAGGATTGTAACAGCTGATTTAGTAACGCATTTTGGCACAAGCTGTATAAGGTACCGTAAAACCCCACTTGATTTTCGGATCGCAGCTTATTTTCTAGTGCTGGCAATTAAGAAAAGGATCTTTTGTGCAAACTGAGTAAATTTGAAATGGAAAAAATGAAGCAAATAAGTGCTCAAAAGCCCTTTTCTTCTCCAAAACACAACCAAGACTTCAACTTTGTAGAATTATGTTGAAACGTTGAACTGTCAACAGAATTGGGTCCACTTTAAAGTGGAGGGAAAATGACTTTTAGTTGTGTAAGTTGGTTCGGAGAGTTAATAAACAAGTGGTTTGGTTGTAGATGGAGTCAGCTGGCTGCTCGCTTGGCTTCCCGAAGCACATTGTAACCCAGTTCCCTGCGAGCTGCTTCCAGCAAAGATGGTGAGACTGTGCGTGTTCAGCGGCAGCAACTGCCCCCTCCTCATGGCACTAACCACACCAGTAAAGGGGGTTGGAAGTGAACCTGCCAGGAATTTTGCACTGGCTAGGTTGGGGCAGTGTAGTAACAAAATTAGTTTTGTAAACAATCATAGCTTAAATTAGCGTGGAAGCTGTTAATGAGCCTAATTAAAAGGAAAAAATTCTGAAAAGCCAGCACAAATGACTTTCAGATACGGAAGTGTTGTTGCATGGGCTGTACTTCTTTGTTTTCTGGAAGAGACTGTAAATCTACTGTACAGAAATTAAAATGCTTTGGCAAAGTATCTCTCGGTGCCTGACATTCGAGTGCTGCTGCTGTGTAAATCCTGAACACTGAGCACCTTTCCTGGCTCTCCTGACTTTTACAGTGTAGAGCCTTCCTCTGCTAATCCTCCTTCCACCGAAACTTTAAATAGAAGATGGAGGAGAAGGATCAAATCTTCATTTCAAATAGTTGATAGATTAACTCTGGTTTGCTTATCTCGTAGGGCAGTAAGAACCGGCTTCTAGTGGTGAGCCCTACCTGCGCTGGTGAGATCTCGCTTGTTCTGACAAGGTTTTCCACTGCACAGCAGAGTCATTGAAGGAGGCAGCCTTCCAGAAATGTGTGGGAAACTACCGGGGTGTTTTTAGAGGGAGTCTTGTTGCAAAAAAGTCACAAATGTAGTGCCAAGTCTGTGCAATTGTCTGGTTTTGAAACGGTGTGCATAGGGAAATTTGCTCTTGCAGTAGTTCTTCCTGTGCGGAATCTCTTCCTCCAGTTCTGAAGTCAAATTGAGCACTTGTGATAACTTGCTGAGCTGAAAATAGCAGAGTTAAGTGTTTGTCCGTTAGACGGGACAAATCATGTTGCGCCCCCCATTCCCCCATCCCTAAAAGGAAACCATGATTAAACTTGGTTTGCAGAAGTAGTTTTCATTTGTGTGGCCACAGAGCTCTCATCCGCCTACAGCTGCGGATGCTGTGTTCGGCAGGTTGTCCTCATTTGGCTCTTCTTTAGGATTGGGGAGGCTGGGATCAGTCAAGGACAGTTCACTGGGAAGCACAAGAGGAGAGTATGTGCTTTAACAATGCATTTTCTTCCCAGTTTTGCAAGAGCAAGCGGAACAACGGTTTTCTGAAGGCTTTTGTCTTCTTGTGCAGTAAGAATTGGTTACTTGAGGACATAGGAACGTTGTTGCTGAAACGGAGTATCATCACTTGTACTCTGAGAAGCAGAAGCCTTCTGTGTCTTAAATTACTTGCAAAAGGAATCTATAGGAAACTACAGTGCTAGTGCTTGTGGTGAGAAGCCTGGGAGTTTAGTCAGAGCTGAACAGTCTGAGTTGGGTTTGGTGTAGGGGCTCCCTTGCTGTTGCTGCGCATGTCCTAACAACTTGGTGGCTGCCTGCAAAATGCTAGGTTTGCAAGTCTAGGGCTCTAAAAGGTAATCACAAATACCATTCTAGCTTTTCTGACTGCTTTTTTTTGAGTAACAGTGCATCTAGCACAGGGAGGTGTGTGTAGTCTGGTGAAGGCATCAGAGTAACTCCTGAGATTTCCTAATGCTAATCTATAATTCACTCTCATTTCTTGTGTGATTTACCTGAAGAATTGGCAGCCACTGTGGCACAGTAAGAATGATTTTATGTATAAAATCTACCCTTTGGAGAGTTGGCTTGTGAGTGTAACTCCCTCTCGGGCGTGTGCTCATCTTTGGGCTCTTAATGGCAAAAACTGCTCTTAGGATGTTAGCATTTGGATTAATAATCTCACTGGTCCTGTAGAGAATATAGAGGTTTTTTGCTAGCTTCCAGCCTACTCTCAGGTTGAACTGGGCCTGGGGCTGGATTTAGAGAGAGCAGGTCCATGGCAGGCCAGGCTGACTTAAGTTAGTCTTAAATTTACTTGTGTCATCCTCCCTTCCAGCAGCACTGACCCTGAAGGCTATCTGGGAATTGCTTCAGCTCAGTAGAAAGCAGGTAACTAACAGAAAGCTCCTTACAGAAGTTCTTAAGGAGAAGCAAAAAGAGTAGTTTAGGGTTTTATGGATTCCCCCTTCCCCTGTGTATGTTACAATTCACCAACTACTCATCTGCTTCCTGAGTTCTGAGAGACTTTGATGAAGTACCCCTAAAAAGTACCAGAAAACCTTTGCTTTGTAGATGAAAGTTAAAGGAATTCCACAGCATCTTCTCTTCTTGACTTCAAGTCTGGTAACTTGCTAGATTATCCATTACAAATATCTCTGTGTTAATCTGGATGCCTCACCTACTCTTATAGGTGCTATGTTATAGCTAGAAATGTAAATCTAAATTCAATTTTACAAGTTTCAGGAAGCCTGAAAATGTTACTTTTGGAGTGCCTGGCCCGTCATTAAATGCAGGTTGTCCAAATGTGGCAGTTCTCACTTAGCTATAAGGCTTTCCTGTTGTTACTTCCAGTTTTCCAGGACAATGTCCTCTGGGTTGTCTGGGCAGGGACAAGTGAATCCCTCGTGCTGGTGCCAAGCTTGACACTTGCTGTGAACTATATATTTTCAAGATGCAGCTGTTGGTAATGCTTACAAAGGGGAGAAACTAATCTTTGTTGACACTGTGTAAAGTCCCTGTCTCTTCCTTATTGTGCTGTCCAAATTCAAAGGTAGTTTGTAGAAGACTGTGTACAGTAAGTTTCCATTTACTGGGGAGTTGGAAAACTCCTAGGGATTATGTCTGAGTGCTGAGTAGTTGATGGAGAAGGTTATGCTCTCAAGTTCCCCCTCCATCTGCTCTATTTTTTTAGATGCCTCTACTATTCCTGTTGTGTCACGTTTGGGCTCTTACTCAGATGGTGTCAGTGGAGCTTTGAGTGCCCATTTTCAGTGTGTCTTGCAATTAATTTTCACTTAAAAAAATAGTGGTATGTATTCTTCCTTCACGCGCACCTAGCAGAGATTCTCCTATCTTTGAGCATTACTTGGAGATATGTAACTTGTTTCTGGAGATCATTTTGATGCTTCTAACACCTCTGGTATTCTGGGGTATATCTTTCATTGTAAATTGTCATAGGACAATAGTATAGAATAATAGAATCACTGGGTTGGAAAGGACCCACTGGATCATCGAGTCCAACCATTCCTATCAATCACTATCTCCAACCTCTTCTCTACTCTGTATTGCATGGTCATCCTGAAACGCACAGATAAATTATTTGGTAACCTGCTGGGTAAATGTCTTAAGTTTCCTTATTCTTTTGTATGGAGTTCAACAAGTTTTTTCACCCGGTAGACTCAATTCTCACCCTGAACAGAACTGTTCAAGGCCAGTGAAAGACGTTGTAGTAGACCAAATGAAGTGGGTTTGGTGGAATGGTGACCTTTGCTTAAAGCATTCACATCTCACTTTGCTGTTACAAAAGCTGCACTAACCAAACATTTTATTTTCCTTATCAGTCAGAGATCTGCCTGCAAGGGGTTTAAATGCTCACATTGGGCAAAAACTGCGTACCGGCGGGTACTGCTGTCTGCTTTCCCTTGTGTTGCCTTACTCTGGATATGCAAACTGCAGTGAATTCCCATGTCGTGTGGGTAAGAACAGATCGGGTTCGTGGAATCCTATTCCTGAGTGTTATCTGCTGGGGAAAATATGTCTGTTCTGCTTGTTGGTCAGGACAAAATAATCCTCCCATGTTACCGGGTTCTGCAGTGAGGACTGTCTGGAGCTTGCCATCAGCGTATTGGAAGTAATTATGATTGTTAGGTAATGTCTGTTGTGTGTCACCGTGCCTGCAGAGACCAGAGATTTATAGTCTAATGTTTATGTCTTCAGCCACAACTGGGCTTCAGATGGTAGGGAAACCTTGCTTTAGTGTGTAGCTCCAGATGGGTTAATAGTGCATAACTACCTACAGACCACCACCGTTGACTGGAGAGGAGGATAAGGTATTTTCTGTCCAGTGGCAATTGTTGCCCACTAAATACTGAAACACTGGAGTTTTCCCTTGGATATTATGGAAAATCCAGGTCACGGCGAGAAGTTATAGAATCATAGAACAACTGGTTGGAAGAAACCCACCGGATCATTGAGTCCAACCTTTCCTATCAAACACTAAACCATGTCCCTCAGCACCGTGTTCACCCGTCCCTTAAACCCCTCCAGGGAAGGTGAATCAACCACCTCCCTGGGCAGCTTGTTCCAGTGCCCAGTGACCCTTTCCATGAAATTTTTTTCCTGATGTCCAGCCTGAACCTCCCCTGGTGGAGCTTGAGGCCATTCCCTCTCATCCTGTCCCCTGTCACTTTGGAGAAGAGCCCAGCTACCTCCTCTCTATAACCTCCTTTCAGGTAGTAGAGCAATGAGGTCTCCTCTCAGCCTCCTCTTCTCCAGGATAAACATCCTCAGCTCTCTCAGCTGTTCCTCATAAGGCCTGTTCTCCATCCCCTTCTTCAGCTTTGTTGCTCTTCTCTGGACTCACTCCAGAGCCTCAACATCCTTCTTGTGGTGAGGAGCCCACAACTGAACACAGGATTCAAGGAGCAGTCTCACCAGTGCCAAGTACAGAGGGAGAATAACCTCCCTGGACCTGCTGGTCACACCGTTTCTGATCCAAGCCAAGATGCCATTGTCCTTCTTGGCCACCTGGGCATACTGCTGGCTCATGTTCAGTTGCTGTCAACCAACACCCCCAGGTCCTTCTCCTCCAGGCAGTTTTTAGACAGACTTAGAGTCTGTTATAGTGCTGCCTGTGTACTTGCTGGACCCTTCTTGGCTGGTGGAGGTGGCTGGCTTTGGTGTCCATATTCTGAGTCTTGTCATCAATTTTGCTGCTAGTCCAAAACCATCAGGAGGAACAATAACCAACTGTTTCTAGAGCAGTTGAATTTTTGATGAACTTCCCATTTTTTTGGCAGGTGAAAGTTGTTCAGCGGTGATGCTGGTGACAGTCTGGCGCAGAGCACTGTGTTGGTACAGGGCTGTCTGTGGTGGTGATGTAGCGTGTCAGTGACTGGCTTATTACTCCTCTTCCCTGTCCCTCGATCCCCCGTTTTTTCTCTCTCTGTCATTATTAGCAGAGAAGCTGTAGGTGTACGCAGTCTATTTAATTGCAGCTTGTATTTATTCATAGCTTTTTAAGTAGGAGTTATGGAAACAGTAATTGGAAGGATTTACGGGCAGGTGTCTGGTTCTCCTGTATGCGAGTAAGACATCTTTCTACTAACGTTGCTTTCCAGAAAGCTCTTCAAGCTCGCTTTTAAAATCCAACATCAAACGTATCTTTCTTTAAAAGTTGCTCATCTGTGCAAAACTGGTCAGCTATGATTTCTTCATTTGGCTTAAGGGAAACTCACTGATCTGGCTGCTTACCGTGCTATCGTTTTAAATCCTTCAAATTACCATTACAGTCAGAATTTTCAAGCAAAATGCATGGCTTAGAGGCTCTATATAGCTATTGAGCTGAGGAGTTCAAGCTGAAAAACCCTAGTGCTTCTTGGAAAGGTGCTCTTAAAAATAGAGAACGCATTAAAAGCCAAGTTTCTGTGGCAGAGAAGACCAGTACCTATGGAGAAGGTGCTGCAGCTCAGTGCCCCAGGCTTCTCCCATGAACACTGGTTTCTTAAACTCATATCTAACCTTGCGAGGAAGTGCAGAGCTTAAATAAGATGATGTATGTGCAGTTTTCTTTGTTTTAATCCTTTAATCAACGTGGTGAATGGAAGAAAGATGCTTGGTTTGGTCCTGTAACAGGGATTTTGTTTGCATGTTCTGCAGGCAAGGAGAATTTTTATTTGGCAGTTTGTTACTAATCCCATGGAAACCTTGCCTTAGCAGTGGCTGTGAAGACTTATTCATGTTGATTTTTCTGTTGAATGAAATCCAAGCAATTTTATCTGGGGTTAAAATAAACATTTAGGGTTTGCTTTTCTTCCAGTTACATAAAGAAAACATTATGATTCACCCAGGTGAAAAGTTCTGCCCCTGTGCTTTTGGAGAAATTATGCCTGAGCTAAGGAGGGGAAAAAAAAGCTTTTAAAATAGTTTGTGTTTTATATCTAGTCTCTTAAAATTACTTGCGGCTTGCATCTGCCTGTCTCCTGTATTCTGTACCTTGATTCCTCAATAGCCCGAGCGCCGTGTGCTGTGAATCAGAGCTGCCCATGGGTTGGTGACTCATTTCCTTATTGGTGCAGATGTGTATAGTAAATGTTTCTGGATAACTCTTTTCATATGAAATGCAGCTCCCTTGTGAGTAATGAAAAGACAGCAATCACTTTCATTCGATGGGCACAAATACGTGGGCCTGAAGAGAAGCCCAAATAAATGGCTTTTCTTGCTGTAGACTGCATGGTTAGCTCATATCAGACGGTTAGTCTTGGAAACTGCCAGATGCTGCTGCTTTTAGGGGGTTTTGAGTTGTTTGTGTTTTGGTCTGGATTTTTTTTTTTTTTTAATGCTGCTTCTCTATGAAGCTGAAAAACAAGCTGCCATTCATACCAGCACAACTCTTTAGGTAAATTCTCTAAGTCTTTGTTTAATCAAGTACGTTGTGCTTTTCAGTGAAACTTCTGAATGGCTTGCTCTACCACTTGGCCAAGCAGGAATGGAGGCCTGTGATGTCAGTCGCATCAGTAAAGCCGTTAACTCTGAAAATCTGTTCCAGGCAGCTGTAAAATCCAGATGTGCATTGCCAAAGTATAGTAGAGATGAGGAGGTAAAGTAAAATAAAGTCATTAGCCATGATACGTTGAATAAGTCTCCGAGAACTGGCATTTCTGATTCTGCTGCTACTGACTGACCTCTGCGACTGAGCGCTGCACCTACCAGCTCTGCCGTGAGTCACTGTGCCCGGCTGCCTCTGCTTGCCGAGACGTTTATAACTGGGTTTAATGTTGTGATGTATAATCTGTCTAAATGCAGAATGCCTAATGACGTTGTGAATCAGCTCATTTCATCTTGTCTTTCTGATCTTTTCCTTTTTTTTTTGCTTCTTGTTGTGGCTCTTACGAAAAGAGACCCAGGCGCTGGGGAAATCAATTTACCACAACAATTTGTGTGGCTCTTGGGCAGATTGATTTAAATAAGCAAGAAGCTTAGATTTGAATAAATTCAGTCTTGCTTGAACACTCTAGTAATTTTTCTAGAGTTTTCTAGTCTGGTGATGTTATTTTGCAACTAATTTTAGTTTTTATTGCCAAGCTTGGTGTATTTCCTGACTAAATTAATAGGATCTGTAATTATTTAAACCTTGCATCTTAGTGTTTCTATCTTTTTTAATAACGTTAACAAAATTAAAGACGTTGTCTGCTGAATTACTTTTCTGTGCATGAACCTATTTTTGGGTAGAAATGGAAACTTAATTAAAGTACAGAAGATGAGTATCGTTAAAGTAGAGCTTAGGTACTCAGCTTAAATACTGCATCAGAACAATTGTTTTACATGGAAAAATGGTTAATGCATCAGTTTAGCTTTTTGGGGCTTTATGACCTTTGAGACTTGATGATAATACATACTTGGGGGGTTTTCCCTTCTAATGATTAGGAAAAAAATGATTCAGTTTTCAGTTTCTATTTGGTGTCTCAGCTTCAAGGTGTTAAAATGAATGCAGTTGTAATTGAGAACCTATTGTGGCTACATGTGCAGAAAAGGCTTGTTTGTCAGAAGTTGATGATGAGTTTCCAGAGGAGGAAGGGAAAGGTTTGCTGGGGCAGCATGTTAGCAGGTTCCCGAGCTGTGTTTCGATGGCTTCAAGAGCAGAAGCACCCACCGTGAATCACCTGTCACTCAGCAGTCCTGGGATGTGGTTTCTCCAGCGTCCTTATGAGTTTTGTATTGGGTACGTCTTGTCCAGCCTTATTGCTTGATGGTACCATCAGATGGACTCAGTGGTTTTGGTTCTCCGGTGTGTGAGGAGAGAGCACTCAGCTTCTGGCTGCCTGCTCTCTGAAATTCTTTCTGTTTCTTGGTCAGAGTGGCTATTTTGGATATGCATCTCTTGGGCAGCCCTTCCCGTACGGGAAGCGCTCGAAATGGAAGCAGGGCACCGTGCGGTTTCTAGGACTCCCTAAAAATAACCTGTAGACTTTTCCTACCGAGACCTGCAGGTGAGAATCCAGCAAAACAGATCTCATGGGGGAAACGCGTGCAGGGCAGGAGAAGTAAGTGCTCTGGACTGCGGAGGCAGCAATTGTAATTCTGTCAGAGTGCTGCTTGCAAGCTGCCCTCGTGGGCTGTGCTGTAAACCTTAATATATATTAACACTTTGTGTCTATTTGCATGTATTTCCACTCTGAACAAAGGCTGTGCTGTTCCTTAAGGGAATTTATAATAGCCTCTCTCTGACTTTTGTCTTTCCAGTGTAACCGGAGGTGCTACTTTGAATAACCAGAAAGTTTTCAACCAAAAGGTTTCTTTGGGAGAACTGGAGAATGAATAACGTCATGGGTTCAACTTTTTTTAAAGCTGGTCTCTTAGAGTGCTTTAAAATCCAAACTTCTGGCCCTCATAAGTGGTGTCAAGAGCTCGTGTGCAACATGGCTCTTCTGATGTTTCCTGTAACAAACTTACTTTGAAACCTGTCCTAACTGTGTTTTAATTGCTGTCACCCCAGCATCATGGAGCCTCAGGTCACCATCAGTTGTTCTCAACAGCTACATCTTCTTCAGTGACACTGAGTGTTGCGATGAAGAAAGAGGATGGATGCAGTCCAGGAGAGGGCACGGTTGTTGAGCATTTGCGGTATAGCTTTTTTCGTGCTTTGACAGGTCCTGTGATAAAATTGATGCATACGGGGATGAAGAAGTTGGTGGTTGTGGTTAACGCTGAAGTGTGAGAAGAACGAAGTGGTTTATTTTAACAGCAGGGAGTTGCCCTGGCTCAGGGCTCTTGTTTTTCACCTTCCTCTTACAGCGGGGAAGAAGTGAGTGATGTATTGGGGCCGCACTGATCTTCTGAAGAAAATGCCAGTGTTTTATTTCCAGTCCAGCTGTTAGAAGTGACTGAACACTACTATGGCTGCTCCTCCTTTTCAGCGGGAGCTCCCCATTGCTTTTCACCTCTCAGGAAGGCAGCTGGACAGACAGCCAAGGACTAAGAGACTTGGTGGTCTCAGGAAATCTTTTGCAGGGTAACAGCACCACAAAGTTGACGTGTGGGGTCTCCTGGTACATCCTGTGTTGTCCTGTGTGTCATGTCCCATCCATCCACCCCAGCTTTGGCGTTGCAGGGTAGAAGAGTGCTGAGTACAGCATGGGAATTTGAGAGGGCACGAGCCTTGTGGAAACCTAAAGCACGATTTTTTCTTGTAACAGCAAGGGACTGGGTGTTGTGCAAAAAGTTGCTGGTCTGTTTGCAATGACCAGCACTCTTTGAAAGCTATGATCTACGTAAATGCAGGGAACTGACCTCTTCTCCCAAGTGACAGGGGACAGGACAAGAGGGAATGGCCTCAAGCTCAGGCAGAGGAGATTTAGGCTGGAGATTAGGAGAAAGTTTTTCACACAGAGGGTCACTGGGCATTGGAATAGGCTGCCCAGGGAGGTGGTTGATTCACCTTCCCTGGAGGTGTTTAAGGGACGGGTGGATGAGGTGCTGAGGGACATGGTTTAGTGTTTGATAGGAATGGTTGGACTCGATGATCCAATGGGTCTCTTCCAACCTGGTTGTTCTATGATTCTATGATCTTCTCCCTGATCTGCAGTACTGACAGCTGTGCTGGAGGTAGCTCAAGGTTTATTTTGTCTCTGTCCTTAAAAAATTGGGGCAAGTGGGGGAAAGGAGTAGGGCTCTTGCAACTGTCTGAAAGGAAGGCTTCAAAATAAAATTACTATTCTTGTGGTTTGTGGTTAAGACTTTAGCGACTTGTTTGGGATATTTGATTTTCATTGCTCCAAAGTAGAATAGGAGTTAAAAATAGCTGAGTCTGCTTCCCACCTGTTTGGATGCTTGTCTTATTTTGGTTCTGAGATGGAATGTGTGAATGTAAACCACCAGGATTAAAGCAGCACGGGCACGAGATGGTTATTACTCCTTGGTGAGGATCGGTGCCCTGATTGATGTGACATGTGCTTTGTTGAAAGAGCAGGAGGAAAATGCTCCTTAGGAGGGACTTTTGGGAGCAATCTATGGCTTTTAGGGTGGAAAATTGGAGTCATGAGCCCACATGCTGAATAACAAAGACAGATATGAATATTGGCTGGCTGAGTGTTTTGAGCATTGTTCTCTGTGCTGAATGAAGCAAAGAGGCCTTGGTAGGGAGCCTGGTAGTGATTAAAGATCCTACCCAGCACGTGAGCCATTGCTGCGTAATGAAGCTGCCTGCAAGTGGGGAATGTCAGAGCTGGCTCGCTTTGCTCTGCAGCGTAACACTTCATTAAGTTGTCAGAGTAGGGAGCTAACTTAGTGGTGTTCGCTCTGAAACCTGTATTTAGGTGCTGCACTTCCATGCACCTCAAGATGCGGCTCTTCTGTTATGAACTTTTCCCTTGGCTTCTGTACAAAGCTGATTTAGAAAGGATTTCTCCAGTTCCAGGCTACGTGCATCCAAAATGTTATGCTCTGAGGCTCTTTGGAACAATGTACTCATATTGGGAGATGGGGGCTTTATCCCACCATGTACCACAACCTGTTATTTTGTGTAAAACTGTGTCTTGCTTGTGAACTCTTTGTGGCCTCGTGGAAGCTTTCTCTTAAGAGCACTGTAGGGTACTGTACAGTCAAAAGATGTGAAGTCTATATAGAAAAGAAGTGATTAAATTTGTCTTACTAAGAGATTATGAATGTGTTTAGTAAAATCTTGTTCATTAGGTGTTGCACTGGAAATATTTCTAAGGGTCTCTGTTCCTTTCTTCACTCATTTCTTGTCTCCATTCCCCTGCAGACACTGTGCAGTGCTGCCAAAGCACTTGCTGTGGATTTCGCCTTTCTGCCGGGATGCTCTTCAGTTATTCTGGGATGTTTCTAGTTGGGGTTAAGGCAGAGAGGTCCAAGGAGGTATTTGCAGAGGTAGGTTGTCTCAGTGTAGCTTCAGTAGGCATCTGGAGTGGCTGATGCTACAGGTGGATATGCCACCGTGCTTTCCCAGTAATCTCACTAGGACTGGTCGGCCTCCACCACAAGCCCATCCGTACTAGCCTGGCAGAAAACTCTAAAAGGCAAACAGCTTTTTTGTTTGTTTGTTTGCTGAGCTTTAAACTCTGCTGTGAACTGGAGACTCACAACCATCTCAGTCAGTGGGATGGCAGGTCAGTGAAGCAGTTTTCTGTGGCTTCACCCTCCTCTTTCTAACGGCTCTGCTACTTTTCTCCTCCCTAGTGACACTGCCCATATCCTTGCCTACCTTTTGGTCTCTTAAGGCTTTTGCCAGTGTTGTGAGAGCGCTTTCCAGGAGTAAATCTTGAAGCCCCCTAGGTGGATCCACAGCATGATATCGGCACTGTGTTTAATATCATGGAATCACCATGTTAGAAAAGACCAATTGGATCATCAAGTCCAACCATTCCTATCAAACACTAAACCATGTCCCTCAGCACCGCGTTCACATGTCCCTTAAACCCCTCCAGGGAAGGTGACTCAACCACCTCCCTGGGCAGCCTCTGTCAGTGCCCAGTGACCCTTTCCATGAAAATTTCTTTCCTAATGTTCAGCCTGATCCTCCCCTGGTGGAGCTTGAGGCCATTCCCTCTTGTCCTGTCCCCTGTCACTTGGGAGAAGAGCCCAGCTCCCTCCTCTCCACAACCTCCTCTCAGGTAGTTGTTGAGCTCCGCTGTGGAGGAGTGTTATGAGAAGCTTTACCTGCTAGTGGTGCTGCCAGGGTTCTGTGGCAAACATAATTTCAGGGTCCGTCCTCCGTCATAATCCACTGGGACCAGCTGGAACACCTCCAAGAGGAGGAAGAGAGAGGACTAAGGGAAGAAGAAACAAACATCTGGGATGAGTTTGCTTTGATTGTGCCGAGTGTTAGAACATGCTTTGATGTGTGGATCTGTATGAAATGAGAAAGGTCTCTGCTAACAGGGGTCAAGGGCTTGAAAGTCCCCTGCCTGCAGGGACAGGAATAGTTTGTGCGAGAGGGCTGTTTTGCACACAGCATTTCACTTCCAGCACAGAGCAGCTGTGCAGCCCCGAGCCTCCAAGAACCCGCTTTGCAGCTTTGTGCAGAACAGCCAGCTGGGAGACAATGATCTGCTGGAGAGAAATAACCACTGAAGGTTGTTCGACTTGTTAGATGGATGGAATCGGTGCATTTCCTTTCATTGTACCATGTTCTGTGGTCACTTCTGATGCATCAGAATTACAATTTGAGTGTTTTCTGTGCTTCTGCTGCCTGTTTTATTTGCGCAGGGAGGGATCTCTGAGGTAAGGAAAGGCGCCGCAGCCTGCTGAGGACTCTGCTTAGCATCACACCAACATAGAACAATAAAACATGACAATCACTAAAACTCTATTGACTTCATATCAGAGCTACATAGGAAAGGGTAAGACTTGCTGACCTTTCTTGGTGTTTGAAGAAGATACTGCACACTGGATCCTTCAAGTACGAGTGGAGAAGGCCTGCTTCACCCTTGGCTCCTTTTTCCTTGGCTGCAGGGCCAAAAGGACACACAGCATGCTGGGTTTTTTTGATCTTGCTTTTCAGTATCTTTACTGAATGAACATACTCGCCTTAATGCTGTCATAGCCATGGAGTGTGTAAAATAGCCTATGTGGAATCCTGAATTTGGTTAAAACTGTGAAAAAGAGTTGCAGAATTTCTAGTGTTTTGGCTTTTATACTACTTGTGCTTTGTGCATGTAGGGTGACTAAAGAAATTACTGCTGGTCCCGATGACTTTACTCTCATTCACAAAGTTTTGTGTATGTTTTGGAGGCGGTTGTTAGGTGTTTGTGTATTAACATTGTGTTGTTAAGTTTACATAAAGTAGTGAGTGCCTAACCAATGTGGAAATAATTATTTGGGCAAAGGATTTTCAGTGTTGCAGACACTGATTCTTGGTTTGTAAGTGGGGAAAAATGATTTTTAAGCTTAGGTGGAAACAAGGTGCTTGGTAGCTTTCGCACAATACATGCACAGTGCCATGCTTCAAACTGACTTTTTTCAAAGCATGAATAAGTGTGGAGACTTTTACTAACATGGAAACACTGGTTTGTTTTCAGTACTAACAGTTCACTGGCATTAGAGAATATTTTCAAGCTCAGCCTAACAAGTTTAACTTCCATTGCTCACTAAACCTGTAATTAAATTATGAAGTCTTCTCATCGGTTTTGAACTTAAATTATCACTGGTTTTAACTTTTTTTTATCATACATGACTCTTTGCAGATTGCGGGATGTGTGAAAGTGGTTTACTGTAGCCATATGCCTGTTGGCTCAGAACTCCAGGATGTTTCAGTTGATTTGAAGCATGGGTGGCTGTGTTGTGTGGTTCGTCTTTTACTAAAGCTGTGTTGATTCTTGCCTAGACTACTGTATCTGCTCTTGTTTGCATAGATTCTTCTGCAGAATCATTTCTGGTAGTCGCTTTGGGAAGGGATCAGGTTTGCGGAGCTCTCCTTGATCCCTGCCTTGCATCTAGCCCGTGCTGTTTTCTGGTGGTGTAGGTCTAGCTAGCTTGATACCTACAAAATGAATGGCTTTATTGTGAGTCAGTTATCCCAGCTGCGTGTGTTCAGTACAAAGGGATTGCTGTTATCTGTGGGAAGGATACAGCTAAGAAGTCATTTTTTCCCTTTATCAGCTTGATAACCTCCTCCTTCGAAGCTCCCGGATCAGCAGGCCTGCTTTACCATTTCTTTACGGATATTAGTGATGAAAGCGCTCATTAGGTCAGAGGGGAAAACTTCAGCTCTGTGGTGGGGCCAAGCCGCCTGTTCCGTGTATCTGTGTGCGCTGTGCTCTGCAGCGTATCCTGTGTGCGATGGGGATGAAACAGGAACCCCTGCAGTCTGGCTGGACTCATGCCTACCTACTCTTCGCGGGAAAGAAGCTGCTTTGATTAACGTCCTTTCCTAACCAACTTGTTTGATCTTTTTGCAATCTGTTCATGCATTTAGGAATGGAATGTCTATCGGGTTCTTCCTGTCCACAAGCCAGTTGCCTTTGTATTTTGCTGTTTTGTTCCATGCTGGTTTTTAGTGGTTTTTTTCTTAAGTGGATCCAATGTGAGTGTCAGAGGCTGCCCAGGGAGGGGGTTGAGTCCCCTTCCCTGGAGGGGTTTAAGGTGTGGGTGGACGAGGTGCTGAGGGACATGGGTTAGTGATTGGTGGGAATGGTTGGACTCGATCATCCGGTGGGTCTCTTCCAACCTGGTGATTCTGTGATTCTATGAAAGTCTGTGGCCTTCAACGCCTGAAGATTATCCATACTTGAGATATGACTGGTCCTTACTTTTCAGAAAGTGTACTGCTGCTCTTTCCTTAAAAGAATAGTGGAAATGTTTGTTGTCACTCCCTGTTCTGCTTTAAGGAGGGATTAAAACCTGAGAATAAAGGCTCTTGCACGGTTGACTTCAGACTCTCTGATTTGCGTGGCATTTGCAGGGGAGCAAAGGAAAGGAAGGTCAGGCAGCTGCTAGCACTGAAATAATTCCTACAGAGTTCTCCAAAGACCAAGAGTTTCATCCACAGTTTTTGATAAGGATTCTTACCTTGATTTCCAAAATCCAGTGGTGTGAATTATTTTTTTTAGAATATGACAAAATAAGGCCAAATCAAGGCTTGTTTTGTATCCACAGCTAAAAGAGGCTGTAACTCAGGCTGTGGGGTGTCAGTCATTGCACCCCAGTGGCACTGGGTGATGAGTGGGTCGCAATATTGCTATGACTAGATGAGTATTGCTGGAAACCAGCGCGATGGTGGCCAATTTCTGATGCTAAACGCCAACACTTTGTGCCTGGGTATTGGTGACAGGTTGCTCATTTGCTTTATAGTTTTGACCTCGTTTTATAGTGCTGCTGAAGCAGAGAGATTTGGAAAGGAATAGCTGTTGTGGCTTGTGTCAGTGAGTTGAGGTCTGGTGGAGGAGAAAAGGTGCTTTTAGACACAGTGATGCTGGTGACCACCTAGTCTGGTGGTGATACGACTTCATAGCAACCTTTGAATTCCTCTGTAGAGTTCACAGTGCTAATGCAATATGGTTTGTGGCTGGTTTACGCAGTAGAGTGGAAAGAAATGCTTTTTCTGTTCAGGTTTTCTTATAGCTAGTACTTGTTCTAAACTCTGCTTTTCCTGGGAGGTAGGCAGTGGTGTTCATACTTTGGACTGTGAGTGTTGGTGCGTGAAGGAGTTTGGAGAGCTTTTTAGAGACGTGCAAAACGAGGCAGTGTATTCCCACCAAAGCTGCTACACGGCAAAAGCTTCTGTGAGCTCAGAGGCACATGTACTTGCTATAAAGTCTGGTTTGAGTCCTTCAGTTAGGAGATGTAAAAGGAGTCCTTTTTCCTCGCTAATTGGTGGAACGTCATGGTTTCTGTCAGCTCCATCTCCTAAAATGCCTTGACTAGAACACTGTGCTGGTCTGCTCTTTTCCTTTCCCCTGCCCCAGGGTCTCTGAGCATCTCTGTTCCTGAAGCTCACCTTCACCGCTTGGGAGTGACACATTGCAGCTTTTCTTGCTCCTCAACTTCTCTTAGTGGTAATTTGAACTCTTACTACACAAGCATATTGTTCTTGTTTGGAAGGATTTTTGGTTGGATGTAGTGGATAGAGGGCTGCAGGCTGCCTCCTCGCAAAGACAAAATTGGTGTGGGTTGCACTGGGGGCATATTTCCTCTACTTCCTCTGACTCAGCCCTTGAGTTTATCAGACACATGATTTTCCCTTTTGCTTCACTTAAACTGGGAGAAGCAGGTCAGCATTGCTGCTGAACCCACTTCTCTGACTTGCAGTGATAGGAGGGAAGGAGGGTCACAGCTGTAGGTGCTCATCTTGTTCCACATATGAAGGATTGTTGACTCGATCTTACGTTTTTGCATGGTTAAGTACCGAACTGTCAATGTGTGCAGTACTAAAGAGTAGTTAAGGTCCCATTTAACTTCCAGTGCTCTTCTCAGAAGAGTAAAGCTTGGTTTCTCAGAGCTGCAGAGCACAGGGAAGGCCAGTATTTCAGTGTGCAGTGTTTTAATAGTGTGTATTTCAAGAAAAGCTTGTTTAAGCTTCCCAAAGCTAGTGAGAGGCATCTGTCTGTTAGCATCTTAGCATCTTTCCAGAAAAAATGATCTTTAATCTCTGGTGGATCTGAAGCAAAGGTTACTGGGTTGGAAGATGCAAAAATAACTGATGTGACCTCCATCAGAGGAGGTTTAGGCTGGACATCGGGAAAATTTTTTTCACAGAAAAGGTCACTGGGTACTAGCAGAGGCTGCCCAGAGGAGGAGGTTGAGTTACTTTCCCTGGAGGTGTTTAAGGCATGGGTGGACAAGGTGCTGAGGGACATGGTTTAGTGTTTGATGGAAATGGTTGGACTCGATGATCCGGTGGGTCTTTTCCAACCTGGTGATTCTATGATTCTGTGACCAAGAAAGGTTTTGGGAGAGCACTCTTCAGCCCTTTCAAATTCTTCTGCTTGCCTGTGCGTTGGTAAGCCCTGTCCTCCAGGGCATGACAGCGCTGGCCTATATGTTTTTATAAAAAAACTATCCTTGATGAAAAGTCTGAGACAGCAACTTCAGTGGAGGGCATTCTGACTCTCTGCTTTTGAAATTAGTCTAAAACTTCCTTCTGCTGCTGAATGGTTAGGATAGGTGCAGAAAATTAAGGAAAAACCTTATAAGTGACAATAGTGTTGGTTTGGAGGGTGCTTTAAAATAGTGTAGCTTGGATGTCATCTTCGTTTTCAGCTGTGAGAGCAAGTTTGCAGTCGACAGTGGGCCTTTTAAACAAAGCTGGTAGGCTGGTTTTCCAGTTTGTGATTACACTGGAAGATGCAGTTTTAGATGGCAGCAGCCTGACCAGACTGCAATCAATTATTGTGATCCTTCAGGCACCGTTTTGGTTTTTATGTTCAAAGCGGAGAAGTAATTTCTGCCACTTCCTGCTATACAAAATGAAAGTGCTTTAGTTAATAATGGCTGTAATTAAGGACTTGGAAACATTTCCTGTGCTGTGTTTTTCCCATAAACTTGCCTCCATGCTCTCTGAAGCAGCAGTTGTGCAAGTATTGGCCAAACACGTTGTGTTGTAACAAATCCTTGCACTGAAGAACTCTTTGGGATGTGGGCCGCTTGCCTCCAAATCTGATGAAATACTGGTTTTCTTAGGTCAGATTCTGAGGTCTAACATGTCAATAATGTGTTCTAGCTTTGAGTTTTGTGTGTCCATTCCTCTTGGAGCACGCCTGGCATCTTAAACATCAGTGGGAGCAGAGACTTTTGTGAAATCAAGGTTGATTTTTTCTGTGGGTTTGTTGAGCAGCAGATCTTGTCCTGTGTTTGTGCAGTTTTGCTGTGGAGATGAAATACGGATTTGTATGATTAACTTTTTTTCAAGGACTTCTCCATTGTGCAACCTACTCAGGCTGGAAGGAGTACAGGATGGTTTGCAGCCAGGGTTCTTTCCAAAGCTGCTTCCCGAGGAACGTGGGTGTTTTTGTTGAACACGCCAAGTGGTCTGGTGGAGGCTGTGCCTTAGGACTTGTCAGCTGGATCATCACGAGGACACAGCAGTGCCTTCAGTACTGTGAAATAAAGAATATAGTGAATGTTTTGAAATTATATAGGTCTTCTGGATGTTTCTGTTTCCTCCTGGTTGAAGGTGTACATCTCAGCACTACTTTGAACCAGCTTCTTTACAGCTGAAAGAAAAGACGTTGCTTCTCAGATGGGGAATACAAACACTTCAATCTGGGCAAGGGAAGCGAGTTCTACTTTTCTCCTTCGGTTGCACGTGTGACATTTATTTGTCTTTGAAGCTCTAATACCACTTTTTGATTTTTCCCACTGATGCTTTTTGGGCTTCTTGGTTCGGGCAGCTGGGCAGAACACAAGCACAGTCATGTTTTTTGCAGCAACTGCGCAAACTCTACCACTCTTGTGCCATTTATGTGCTTTAAGAGTTAAGAGAGCTTTGTGTCTAAAGTACCTGTTATTTCTATCTTTTTGATACTTGGACAGCATCACTCTTTTTATGAAACTTCTAAAATGTCCTCTTGCTTCAAATTGTTTCTTGCCCTTAAAATAAGTTGACAGTATGTTAGTTCCTGTAAGTTTATACTCTTCTGTATATTAAATGCATCCCATCAACAGTGAACTGACTCTTCTTTTTTCTCCTTTCAGCCAGATAACGAAATCTCTTCAGACTGCAACCATGTAAGTATTGCTTTGTTTTATTCGGTCTCTTCGCTGTGGCATTTGCATGTTACATCCCTTATCAAATTCAGGTATTTCACATAGTTTGGTAGTTTGAAAAAGGCATTAATCAGGATGCTTTTGAGTTTCTGTCCTGGCCGTTGGAAGAAGAACACAAGGTGGCTTCGTTAATCCTGCATGGCCACTGTGGTGTTGCTGGAGACTTCAGAGTAGAACATATCTTTAGAAACTACTTCTGTTTCAGAGGAAGATAGGAAACGTCTTTACTGTTCTGTAGTTGAGGGGTGGTTCCTGTGAGTCACTGGGAGCAACGTGATGTGCTCCTTTTGGGAATGATGTGAGCAGTACTGAATTTAAACTCTTAATTTCAGCAGTTGAAGCCTTCTGTATTACTCTCACAGCTGCTAAGTTCTTAGACTCGTTTGGCAAATGCTGTGGGTGTGCGATACAGAGGCAGTTTGAACCACTTGGCTGGTTTTAGAACAGATTTCCTCTCAGTGCTGTGTTTAACCGTGAGCGAACGGTTAGCCAGTTTTCAGGCTGTCAGGCTGACTCTTCAAATCCCAAGACTCTAAAACTAAAAAAAAAAAAAAAAAAAAATTATCAGAGCTAAGGTTAGGGTTACATTTCCCTTGGATTCTCTTGTCTGCATTCTGTTAGAATGCACCATACCATTATCTTTATTTGTTTGACTAGCCCTGGACACAGACAAGTGCAAGCCTCAGTGATGGTTTTGCCTGCTTGAGAAGTTGTCTTGGTTTATTATTGGACGATATCTTTCAGAAATGAAACCTGGCCGTGCTGTACAACCTGTAATTTCCAACCGTGTTTATAAATTAACCTTTAGCACTGCACTGCCTGACTTCATCGGCACCGTAATTCTCTGTGCTGCAGGGTTGGATCAGGTGAAGGGCACGTCGTGTTTCTGTTAAAATCTTATTTTTTTTTTTTTAACAAGAGAAATCGTCGGTAATTAGACCGTATCTACTTGACATTTAAATGATGTGCCAACAGAAATTACCTGAATGAAGAGGAAATTGAGAATTCTAGAAATAAAAGTTGGACTTTGCTGGATTAGATGACAGCCTCTCTGCCCCAAGGCTGCTGTGCTTTACAGAAGCTCTTCAGGAATAGGAAGTGTGGGAAGGTCTCATTTTCCCAGGCAGAAATTGAAGGGGAATGATCAAAAGCCAAACCACACAGAGGGATCTCATGTCCAAATGTTTTCTTTGCCTCTCACTGCAGTCTTTGGTAGTACAACTGCTGATCATCTCCTGGAAGTATTACCCAGTGCTAAACCCTGGATTTTTAAGCTGGAAGTTTACTCTTCCTTCTGTCTGTGGGAAGGTTCCTTTGAAAACCATCTCATTTTGAGACTCTCCAAAGTTTGAGATTGCAGATGGAGAAGTGTGTTCTTACAGTGTTAGACCTCATTCTTGTCCTCCCAATCCTGTATGCGAGAGGCGTGCAGCACTCATTACAAGGACAGGTTCCCGCTCTATTCACTTTTATCTATTAAACCTGTATATTTACAACTTCTGACTCCCTCTGAAATACCCTAGGGTCCTGTCATCTCCTTTCTTGAACTTTTCACAATTCCATGATGTGAGGTGGGGAAGACAGTGCAGCCGTGCTGGCTCCTTTTTTAATTCTCTGTGTGTGCTTCTACCCTCTTGGAAACGACGTAAAACTGCTTTCCTTGTGTACCAGCATGTTTTTGTGTTTTCTTAGTGTTTTGTGCACAGTTGAAACTTCAAAATAAAGTTTGGCCAAACTGTTTATGATATCAATTTGATTTTGTTACAAAGGCAGGGTTATTTGACATGAAGTTTTAAAATAATCGAATCTTTATGGTAATGAAAAATGTTTAAATGGAACTTCAGTTCCTGGAGAAAAACAAATGAGCTAATAGAGCTTTTCTTGGGCAACATCTTGGCTCTAAATCTGCTGAGATTTTGCTATCTTACTGTGTATTTTTACTTTACGGTGCCTCGGGAGGACATCTGGGATGTGTTTATATCTGCAGAGTGTGACTTGCCCAAGACTGATTCTTGCACAGCGCTCCAATGCATCTCAGTTCTGATATGAGCTAATCTCTGACTCCTGGAAGAGCAGTTGTCCTTACTGAGGCATTTTGTGGTCTAATGCCTAATGTATCATTGTATTTAGCAAGAGAGAGAACCTCCTCTAGGTTTGAAATCTATCTACATTGAGAAAGTTGTCTGTTCACAGCCCCTCACAGAAGGGAGTGAGTCAGGGACCAGATGCATTGTCTCCTTGCTTTTGCTAGTTTTTCAGCATGAAATCTGCTCATATGGAGGACTTAATTTTTGTTAGATCAATCAGCAGATGAACCATGGAGAAAGGTGTGGTTGGCTAAAGACAATGCTAGCTATGCAGCAGGTAGCAAGTTACAGCTTTCATTGGTTTATCTTTTCAGTTATGAAATTGTGTTTATTAGAATTAATTCCTTCTGATGAGTCAGCTCATGACCTTATGGAGAGATTTCTGAATTTGTTCAATAGGAGAAAATTACTGCAGAAGCACACGGGCAAAGTTGTCTCCAAGGAGACTTCACACTGATTGTTGCACCGTAGGATGACTGTACAGATTGGCAATAAATGGTGTTCATTCTTTTCTGAAGCAAAATATTTGTCATTCTCCATGGGAAGCTCTTTAAACCCCCTTTCTACAAATGCTCTCTCCGTAGCTCTTGTGGAATTACAAGCTCAACCTGACTACAGATCCGAAGTTTGAATCCGTGGCCAGAGAAGTCTGTAAGACCACTATTGCAGAGGTGAGCCAGAAGAAAGACCTGACTGCCACTGTGGCACAAAGGTTTCTTCCCTTTCTTTGTGACAGTGAATTACTGTGCAAATGTTTTGGGTTTGGGGAAGCTCTGGTCTTACACGCCAAGCTACTGGACATAATTAATTCTGTCTCCATGTGGAAAAAAGCCAGTTGTGCCAGGCAGAGGGATGGGGGAAAGAAATGATTAACGTCCCATCAGCTCTCATCTGACCTTTTGTTGTGTGGATTGTGTTTGTCTCCTCTTTATTAGGTGTTGGACAATTGTAGCGGTTGGTGTGGCGAGGGATTCACCGATATTGGCTTAAGACTGGTTTTGGATTGTGCCTTGCGCTAGCAGAAAGACATCAAATCACAGAATCAATGTTTTTTTTTCTTCCAGGCTCAAAGCTTAATTACTCCATGATCTCTCTGTTAGGAACTTCATATTTTTAGGTTGCGCTAGGAGTTCAGGTCTTGTGTATCTCAAGCATCAACACACCTCAGCCCAGCTTCAAAGATTACTTGATTAATCATTTATTTTGTTATGCTTGTGCTAGAGCTCTTGAGGCTGTGCACTGACTGAGTTGAGGGTTTTTTTCCCTCTGTTTGGTGTAGTTTTCAGCTGGAATTCAGGGGAAGCAGTGGGTCTTCACAGCAGTGCAGGCTTGAGCTGGATACTTCAGTCACTAAACTGAACTGAAAAACATCATTTTTATGTCCATCAGAATAACTTTACCTGCCCATAAACTTGTTTTTTTTTTTTTAAAAAAAAATTCAGTTTGCTGTAGAGAGTGGCCCTGTTGTGGCTTTGAGAGTAGGTTTTCTTGACAGGCAATCAGCTTCAGGAGTAGGAGATTCTCTCAACCCCAGTTTGTGCTGGCAGTTTATCTTCCATAGGCCTAGTTTTGAGAGTCAATAAGCTTTGACTTGCTTATCAGACCAGAGGAATAAGTCAGTGTTCAGAGCAAGCGTAAGATGAGCAATTCCCCAAGTCCTCATGTTTTGATGGAACCACCTACATGGTTGGTTCCTCCTTCTTTCCAGAGTTCTCATTTGAGAAAAACACATAAAAATCTGAGAAACTGAGGAGTTCAACGGCAGCCTGACGGCAGACATTTGAGAATCAGTTGTGTTGTTGAGAATCATAGAATCATAGAACAACCAGTTTGGAAGAGACCCATTGGATCAAGGAGTCCAACCATTCCTATCAAACACCAAACCATGTCCCTCAGGACCTCATCTACTAAACACCTCCAGGGAAGGAAGAAGTACTTGACTGCCTTTTCTTCATGGCCAGCTAGGATTCTGCTTCCCATTCCCTGCACCAGCTGAGTTGCACGAATAACACTAGTGAGAAACCATTATTTAGTATAAGAAGAGATCAAGCAAACAGTTAGTATAGGAAGGCTAGGATATTGAACAGTGGAGGAAAGACAGCTTGCATGAAAGGGTTGTATTGTGTTTGGAGTTCAGTAACTCCCAGAAGCAAACACTGCGACATCTGTCAAATCTTGCTTTTTTGCAGTCATAGGGAAGATTATCTTTTCCCGTTTTATGTCAGCAGATAGCTGCTGCAGAATTTTTACGACCATGGTGCTCTTGAAAATGCTCTTTTAAAAGTCTACTTAATTACCACTTTGTACAGTGACAGGCTGGCACTGCTCTAAACTGTGTCCTCTAAATCTGCGATGAGATGTCTAAGAGCAGTGGGAAGAGCGTAGCCTTTTAGCTGCACATCACCCACCAGTGTTCCTCCTCAAATTGTGGTGATGATGGCATGAACTGGTGGTATTTTGCCATTTGGTGAGTGGGTTTTATTTAAAGAAAATAAGTTGCACAAGTAAGAGTGATTTCGTGCATTTGATCTTCTGGTACTTAATACTGAGTCGGATGCATAGACTGTTCTGCTAATTTTTTATAAGTATTTCTAAACCACTCTAATACACGCAGTGGGGAATGTGCTGCTAATATATAGTGTTAGCCTCTTGGTATTTCTGTGTAATTCACACAGACAGGCAGGTATTTTTCTGCTGGTGACCGAGCTCTGATTTTAAGTGTTGCTTTGTGTTAAGAACAAAAACCAATCAGAAGAGTAATTCCTAGTAAAAGTCACTTGTGAATTGTCCCAACTGGTTACACTCTGAAAAGTCCACTTATAAGTTTGTCAGCTAAATTAGGCTTAAATATCAATCTTTTTTTCCCCCTCAACTGTTGCAATTTTTTAAGTTCTAGCAATAATTTTAATCTAGAATTATAGTTGGCTAGCAGATAACGGCATTTATTTCAGAAGCGACCAGGCAATAATGCGATCTCTTGGTGTTTTACGCAGTTTACTGGTTCAGGCCATGGAGCTCTGGGGCTGTTTCCAAGCTCGTGTTGTTCCAAAGCATTGTGTTGCCGTTGTGCTCTGCTTTGGCTCTCGGTTCTTGAGCTGAAGTAGTGCCAAACCGAAGATGCAACTTTCTCAGAGAGCTTGCTCAGCTCTTCCCCCTTTCACCCTGCAATGAATGACACGTGTTTTCACCTCAAAATGTATTTTATGCCTTATCTATAACAGTTACCTTGACCTTAGTAACTATGTTTTTGTAATAGCTGTATGGATTAGCTGTATGGAGACGAGCAACAAAGCTGGTGAAGGGGCTGGAGAACAGGCCCTGTGAGGAGCGGCTGAGAGAGCTGGGGGTGTTTAGCCTGGAGAAGAGGAGGCTGAGAGGAGACCTCATTACTCTCTACAACTACCTGAAGGGAGGTTGTGGAGAGGAGGGAGCTGGGCTCTTCTCCCAAGTGACAGGGGACGGGACAAGAGGGAATGGCCTCAAGCTTCGCCAGGGGAGATTTAGGCTGGAGATTAGGAGGAGGTTTTTTACAGAAAGGGTCATTGGGCATTGGAACAGGCTGCCCAGGGAGGTGGTTGATTCCCCTTCCCTGGAGGTGTTTAAGGGACGAGTAGATGAGGTGCTGAGGGACATGGTTTAGTGTTTGATAGGAATGGTTGGACTAGAAGATCCAGTGGGTCCCTTCCAACCTGGTTGTTCTATGATTCTATGATTAACTACAGATGCTCTACCAGCCTGCATCTGCCTTGGAATAATAGTGTTTAAAATGCTGCATGTTTCGTTTGTTTTATAGAAAGTAATGACCTCATAGGTTGAGGCAGAGAGATGGGGTTTATTCATCTACTCTGACCTGTGTGAGCCTGTCACAGGGTGCCCTGGGTTAATTCTCCTTTGGATTAGAATTTGTCTTTCTAGAGATAGCTCTCCATTTTTTAAAATAACCAGCGTAAATATTCCAGCTTGGTATTTGAGAACGGATAAAATGGTTCCCTGCCTGTTCCCTTAGCGCTGCCCTTGCTTTGTAACCGTACCCGCCTGGATTATTGATTGCCGTGGATCTCGCTTTAGATTGATGAGCCCTTCAGTATTTGTACAAGAACAAATCTTTGATGTAATCAAGTCAACCCGTTATCTATTGCTTGAAACACTGTCACCACTGAACTTTAGCGTCTGGCTGTCAGACGTGTTTCTGCGTCATTGTGGCTGCGGTTCTCAGCCTCCTCCTGAGCAGGGGACACCAGAGCTGGGTAACTACTTAAATGTGAGCCTCCCAGTGAAATCCTGATACTCAATGGAGCAAGGCAGTGCACTGCTCCTCTCACAGGATTCCTCGAGGAGCATCGTTAACTGATAAGAAACCGTATTTTCCACTTCCTTTGGAAAAGTGCTATCAAAACGCCTGCATCTTTTGCTTCCAAAGGTGCTGGGTTTGGCAGTACTGTCAGCTTCCCAGGGCAGTGCAGGCTGTGATTTATACTGGGGACCTGTCTGTGCACGCTGCTTTTCCAGTCCTTGCACAGCTTTCAGCTTTTTTTTCCCCTGCGATTTTTATTTTTTTTAGTCTGCTGAGTAAAATTATTTAGTGCCAACAATCAGTTCCTGTAAGAGCCTGATGAAAATGAATTTGATGAGGATTTTCCTTAATAGTAATTTTCAACTTGCAGCAAGTTATAAACAGGTCAATAAATAGCGTTGACTTCTGAATCACTCACTTGTAGCCAAAATGCTCTGTTGTACAAGGTCAGGTGGCTAATGGGGGTCCAAGTGTGATTTAGCGATGCTGTAATGCACTCAGCTTTCTAAATAAAGCTTTGTCAAACAAGCATTTCTTTCCTACAAATCCACTTGATTGCAGGAGTTCAATGTGATTATTATGAAAGGTGATTATTGAGCGAGAGGGGTTCTAATCCTCAAAGTCGCTGCGTTTGCTTTCTAAAGATACCGCCACACAGGAGGTATTTCTCAGTTCTGAAATATTTTCGAGTGTTCTGACTTTGTGAAAATCAAACTAAAGCCTGGAGGGTTTCTTTGCCAGAAGATTTTGAAGCTATAGATGCAAGCTCCTCCAAGAATTTATTTTTTTTCCTGCAAAAGAAAGGTTAAATTCAGTAACTGCAGATGCTGTATTTTAATTTTTTGGGGTTTTTTTTCTTATTTTAAACAGATCAAGGAATGTGCAGATGAACCAGTTGGTAAAGGCTTCTTGGTGTCGTGTCTGGTGGATCACAGGGGCAACATCACTGAGTACCAGTGCCATCAGTACATCACTAAAATGACAGCCATTATCTTCAGCGATTATCGGTTGATCTGTGGCTTCATGGATGACTGCAAGGCTGACATCAATCTCCTGAAATGTGGCAGCATTCGACCTGGAGAAAAGGTATCTGGAGAACGTGCAGATTGTGAATGGGCTTGTAAAAGTCATTTGCTTAAGGGAGCTTAGGTGGAGACTCTGCAATAGCGTTATTGTCTTTAATTGCAACTGAGAAAGTACGTGGCACCTCTTCTCCCTGCAAAGGGTGATGTCCTGATTCTATATAGCTCCTTTTTAATAAATATGCATTCATTCCTCTGTGAGGGACTGCTATTCGGACACGACTTTCATTTGCCTTTCCTTCCCGCACTACAGGTGATCTGGTAGGTAGTTGTCTTTCTGATCATGATCTGTCAGGCTTGGCTTGATGCCATGAATCCAAACAGTGGATGTGAACAGACGTGTTGCTAGGCTCATTTCACAGTCTGCTTGGGTCTGATGCAGGCGGGTTATCGCCGTGATGTGGGGCTGGTGCTGTAGCCCTTTCGGCTTTCTCAGGCTGCAGTTGGAACACTGGATCAAGAGCTTTTATCTGCTTGCATCCCCTTTCCTCTGCCCACCTGAGAACAGTTGGAGGATGTGAAGGGTGGGTTGGAGCCTATTTGTGGTATTTTTTTAATTATGACTCTTACACTTTTAAGAATTAGTCTCTTCAATCAGTTTTTAATGAGGAAGTATGTAACAAAAAGTATGTAACAAAAAATACATACTTTTTTAGGTACAAAAAAAGTTTTCGTTGTTGTCCATAGTGTGTTAAATTGAGGGGCTGATGTATTTCAGAAGACTTAGCTGAACAATAGAAAGCAAAAAAATAAGGGCTTGCTTTCAAGACAAAAGGAGCTATGGAAGTAGGAGGAGCTGACAGGCCCCACACACTCATCGCGGTAAGAGCCGAGTAAATTGCTTTCTCCATAAACTAGAACACTTGGCTGGAGGACCCTGTGAAATGAGAAATGACTTTTAGCAATCAGTATTGAATGAGGAGCGTAACACACGAGTCCTGTGTGTCAGATCTGCAGATTACTGGTGGCGTGACCACGTTAGAATAAATTAAAGTATAATACTTACAATATCACTGAAAGGTACAGCAGAGGGGACTTCACGAGCATAAACCAGATCTGTAATAGAAGCGAAACCAGTGCTGGCAGGTTCACGTGTGTGAGTGCACACAACCCACCGTGTTGGGCGTGGGTGGCTGGGGTGGGTAAGGTTACAAGACGTCAAGGAGAGGGAAGGGCACGCAAATTTTGGGTCACTGTGTTTCTGTGGGATAGCAAAGTGAGTCGCTAACCCAACTTTTATGGGTTTTAATGTGATTTATGCATATCCCTCACTTTCTCAGTACCCAACCCAGAATATTTCGCCTTGGTCTGTGAAAGCATCACAGCCTGCCATGTGATATCTTTTGTTATGCTGTCGTCCTTGGCACTTAGAGCAATTGAAGTATTCTATACTGCTATGGAAACAGCTATAAATGGCTATGCAAGCGTTTCTTTTGTTGGTGTTCTGTTCTATCCCTTTTCTGCTTTGCAGAATTCTCATCTGATTTACTCTCATCAGATGTTGGTTCGGGTTTTATTTTCACGCTGTAGCTTCCGAGAGTTGCCTGTAGAGAAACAGTCATTATCCTTTTGTGTGACTGAACGTAACTGTGGGTTTAATAAATAGCATCTGGGCATCTGAAGAGGAAGATGGGGGAAGCGATTGATCTCTCTTTTTAATGGAAGTAAGCTCTGCTAACTCCATCTACATTAGGCAACTCATAGAATCTGGTGTGATAGCTTCATCATAGGATCTGAGAAAAAAAATTACCTTTTTGACTGTAAAAGCCACTTCAGTAGGTGTTCTGGAGTTATACTGCCTCTTGAAGCCCTTCTGCTAGTTAACCTCTTTCCTTTTCTATACTTCTTTTTTTTGTTTGTTTTAGCTTACATTCTACTGCCTAATTGAATTCTGTTGCTGCTGGGTTTGTTGCTTCTGATGTGGTATTTTCTGTGCTTTCTTTTCCATGTTTCCCATTGGTTTTCTGCTCTTAAGAGCAATAAAGTTGAGCTTGGAAGTCCTGATCTGACAATAGACTTCACTTTGCTTAAAATGCCTTCAAACAACATATGTGCAGCCTAAGCTTTGAAATGTTCTTGTGTTGTGGAGCTGATTATTTTTATTTTTTTTCCTTTCAGTTAATGGAGAAGTATTAAATAATAGTTTCAGTCATTTTTCAGAGTGACTGTTGTGCCTCACAGTGAATTTGGTCTCCTAGTATTTAAAGCTTGCTTTGTCTTCGTGCAATAGGGAACTAATTTGAAATTGGTAGTTGCAGTGGAGCTTTTCTTCTTGGGCTGCCTGTCAGAACAAATTGCTTTTTTAATCCCATTAATATTCAGGATTGTATCAAACTAGTGTGCAGCGTGTATCTGTAGTGCTGGATTTGGCCATGATGTCCAAACTGGAGTAGATTATTTGTCCTAGTGAAGGCTAATTAAGGGTTAACTGCACCTCTGCTCTAGTAGTTGACTGGGTAATAGTATTTTTCAGGTTTCTAAAAAAAGACACGTTTGGAGGCTGTTGTTGTCTTGCTGGTTTTCACCCCTAAATTGCTCTCACTCTTTTCTGAGTCCCATAGGAGGACTGGACGCAGAGGGGAAACGAGTCTAAATAGAAAGAGGTGATGACATTTGGCTCAGTCTTTGTTTACCTGGTGTAGTACTACAGCAATGTGCTATCAACTGAAGTAACTGGGGGTGGTCCCTGTAGCCCTGGGGTGTCCGCGGTGCCAAGCTGGAACTGGCGATAGATCTACTGGGTGGATTTCCATAGCCTGACCACTCCGGCTCCGGCAAGTCAGCACAACCAGTCACTGCAAGGTGCTGTGCTGATAAGGCATGTGATGCATATTTGCAACTTTCTGTTAACGTTCTCCATTTAGGATTGCTAGTGATGGTGAGGCAACAATTCTGAGAAACGTGTGGGTCTGAGGTATAATCTCTTACATTGCAGTGTGTCGCAGTGGAGCAGTGAAGCCTAGACTGTCAGCCCCCTAGTTCTGGGGGGAGTCCTGACTTGTGGAAAGAACTTAAAGGTCTTCATAGAATCATAGAATCAGCAGGTTGGAAGAGACCCATCGGATCATTGAGTCCAACCATTCCTAACAAACACTAAAGCATGTCCCTCAGGACCTCATCTACCCTTGCCTTAAACACCTCCAGGGAAGGTGACTCAACCCCCTCCCTGGGCAGCCTCTGGCAGTGCCCAATGACCCTTTCCGTCAAAAACTTCCTCCTAATCTCCAGCCTAAATCTCCCCTAGTGGAGCTTGAGACCAAAAACTTAAACTGGAAGATGGAGGCTTTCTGACAAGGGTGCACTGGATAGAGGAAAAGCAATAGGGTTTGTTCTCCTGCAGAACTGCAGCAGGCGTTTAGACCATATATGCACCAGGCATCTGGCGCTTTAGCAGGACCAGGAGAACAGGAGAACTGTGGGGTGCTGAACCTTGGTTTTGGTGCCTTCAGAGCCAAGCTGGCCCAGCAGGACTGGTGGCACATGGAACAGGCAGCTCTGATTAGCAAAAATGTGTGTCAAAGCTGTCCTGTCATCCTTATCAGGATGAACCTGTCAGACGTTTGATGGTCACCTGCTTTAGGAAAAGGCAGTTGAGTGCAGCCATACATGTTTATTTTCCCTCCAGCCTGCAGTTAGAGATTGTACAACTTTTACAATGAACTGGTGGTCTTGTATTCTTTGCATAGTCATATTTGCTAAGGGTAGGTCAGTGGAGCACCTCCCATATGAGGACAAGCTGAGAGAGTTGTGGTTGTTCAGCCTGGAGAAGAGGAAGGCTCCAAGGAGGTCTTATAGCCACTTTCCAATAACTGAAGTGGCTGCAAAAAAGCTGGGGAGGGACTGTTTACAAAGGCTCATAGTGATAAGAACAGGAACATTGGGTATAAACGAGAGAGGGGCAGATTTAGACTAGACATAAGGACAAATTTCTTCACTATGGGAGTGGTGAGGCCCTGGCACAGGTTGTCCATGGAAGCTGTGGTTCCCCCATCCCTGGAGTGTTCAAGGCCAGGCTGGATGGGGCCTTGGGCAGTGTAGTGGAGGTGTCCCTGCCCATGGCAGGGTGTCTGGAACTAGATGATCTTTAAGGTCCCTTCCAAACCAAACTATTCTATGATTCTATTCTATGAATGCTTTGGAAGCAGGAGAAAAGAGCAAGACTGCATCCTTTCGGAGCTGTCTGTGTTGACTTGTGTGTGTTTGCATTCCTCTTAGGCCTTAAAATTGTTCTATTGCAGGACAGCAGAGTAGAAAGCACCACAAGAGGATCTACCCAAATGTAAAAATTGTGTTTGTGAAGTAATACAATAAATTAGTCATTTCACGTTGCGTCCCTGCAATCCAGCCATAAACATTCGGCACCCAGCAAATGGAAATTTGCTTTCACTAGACTGCTAAAAATGGGTTTACTTTATGTACTACCAGGAACAGGAATCTAGACCCATGCTGCAAGAAACCAGGAAACTTCTGTTTTTCCTAGCAGGGAAAGCTTGCCTTGTGCTCTCCTTGCTGGCTTATAAGGTGAGCGCAAGGAACTGCAGGCTGCCTTGCCTCCCAGCTGCAGTCTCACCTAAGCTGCAGGGAAAAAACTGCCAGAGGAGCTGAAAAGGGTTGTTTTCAATCACTTACACTTGCTCGCTCCTCAGTTATAATTATTGCTTGTGACTGACCACAAGGATTTGGTGAACAGTGTTTGCGTTTGGCATGGTTATGGATAAATGACAATTTTAAGTGATGTGGCAAACACGCTGCTAACTCACGTTCCTCAGATCCCCTTTGGATTCAGTCCTAAAGGGACTGTTGATATATAATTACGTGCTTCAGAGTTGCCAATATTTGGCCAGCATGTGGAGTTGGCCAGTTCTCACTGAAAGAAAAGAGCAAACCAAAATATGGGGTTTTGGAATATGTGGTTTTGGAGGGTTTTGCCTTTTTTTTTTAAGGGAAAAACTATTTCTAGCCCCTTTTAAACTGGGTGTGCTTATGGGTTGTATTTATGACTTTAATTGACCGATTCCGCTTGTGCTCCAAGCATTGCAGAGTTAAAACAGGAATGAAAAGGCTGCCTGCCTGAGCAGATGTGTCAGAACAAAAAGACAGGGAAGAGTTGCAGAGTTTGAATTGTCACGGTCATGTTTTATGGAGACCGCTCTCTCACTCCTGCTGCTGCAACAGCGATGGATGAATCCACTTGACAGAGCGAGCTCAAGGGGATTGCTCCTAAATGGTTGCTGCAGATGCAGGATAGGTTTATGCAAATATTCTTGCCTTGTCATGTACCCCAGATAGTCTGATACAAGTTTAGTAACAATACCGTCTCACAGCAGAGCAGCATCAGTTAAGGTGATCCTCTCAGGAGATACTTGTAGAAGCCTTGAGAGATCTGTTCCAGAAGAGCTCTTGTTTATTAGAGGAATCAGAGGTAGAGAGGGGCTACACTTTCCTTTCTGAGCACGTACAAAGGTTGTAGGAAACTAAATGGAATGTAGACCTACCTCTTCTGGGCTTTCATACCAAACACAGGCTCTCTACATTTATTGGCACTTGCTGTTCATAATCCAGCGTCGTCTTCAGGCTTGCAGGATGCTGGATGTGGTGTATAGTATTGGGCCAGAACTGCTTTGTCCAAGACTTTGTCTATTCTTGAATACTTTGCATTTTTTTTCCAGTCCCTTAATGGAGGAATTAGCATTGAGAAGCCTACATTGGTCAAAGCTCCTTTGTGGCCTTTTTAGCATCGCTAATTATCAGCACCCAAAATGAAGGCTTGTCTGAGCATGGAGGAACTACGATTTTTCTGTCCCCCAAGCATGTTCTTAATGCTTTGTGGTTGCCATGGTGCCAAGAGAGCTATGTCAGATTAGAGATAATTTGGCTGTTTTGGTAAACTGCTCTGAGCAGTGTGACTAAGTAGTGATAATCTCATTAAGTCACATTAAAATAAACCCAGAGCATTGGAAGGGGGGATGTCACAGTGGCTATCAGCAGGATGGTGATGTATAAAGTGTGTGGATAGTACAAATATGTTAACTGTTGTCTCCTCTGAATGTAAATGCAACTTAGGCGGAACTTTCGGAAGTCTGTATGTAGACAGTTTGTTGCTTAATTTATGTGGTGCTTATCCATAATCACAGATCACTTGATAAAATAACTGGCTGGTTACAGATGTTGTCTCGCCTTTCTCGTGTAGGATGCCCACTCGCAAGGAGAGGTGGTGGCTTGCCTGGAAAAAGGCCTTGTAAAAGAGGCGGAGGAGACCGATCCTCGGATTCAGGTTTCTGATCAATGTAAGAAAGCGATTCTTCGTGTAGCTGAACTCTCTTCGGATGACTTCCACTTGGACCGGCATCTCTACTTTGCGTGCCGAGATGATAGAGAACGATTTTGTGAAAACGTGAGTAGTTTCCTCTTGCCTTCTTTTCTACTCCAATTCGTTAAAAAAAAAAAACAAAACCGCCTTGGAAGGAGGAAAGGAACAGTAGAGTGGAGCTTGAGTGAACTGTTGTAATACTGAAAGCAGGCATCTTGTAGCTGTCATTTTATAATAAGTCTGGTGTTAATTTGACTCGCCCAACAAATGAGCAGCATTTCCAGGGAGTTAATGAACTGAACGGGCATAAGTGGTTTAATGGGCATTGGGGCTGGTGTGACAGGGAGGGGAGCAGCTCGAAGGGGAAGGAAGCAGCAAAGGTAAGTGACCGCTCACTTCTGCAGCACTAAGCTGTTGCATGAGTTTAGCCTGGTCTGACTCGACTTGCTATACTCCTTGTCCCTGAAGTGATCAGCCAGAAAGCAGCATTGTTCAGTCTGAATTAGCTTATATCAGCTGAGTGTCTTCTCACTAAAACGGTGATAAACACAACCCGACTTTTTTTAATGCAGTAAAACTTAGGCGATTTTTATAGTCTAGAAGCTATCACTGACATTTGAAATATTAACTTTAGTGTATATATATAGTTTAAAAATATTAATCTCTTTAGGTGTAGTTTAGCCTGCTCGCTAAGCATTACAAGTCTTATCTTTAATGACAGATGTTATTGTTCTGTTTCACAGACTCAAGCCGGGGAAGGCAGAGTCTACAAGTGCCTCTTTAATCACAAGTTTGAAGAATCAATGAGTGAAAAGGTAGGTATCTGTCTTAGCGAGACAAATCCTTAATGCAGAAATCATCAAATCATTCATCAGTTCAGGCTGCGTTGCTCTCTTCCAGTGTTGAGGAAAATCCATCGTCTACGTGGCTGGAAAACTGACTGCTTTAACAGATGCTTTTGCTTTGATATGTTTGTGTTTCTAGCTACGTGCTGACGGCTTGAATTAATTGTGCTCAAGTTATGGCCTTTAAAGTTAAGGGTTTAAATTAATCAAAGCTTTTGGGTGGCTGATTTGGGAAGGTAGATATGGAGATCAAGTGGTAACACTGTGATCAAGTGTTTAAAGCAGAACTCGTGCCGTGCTGAGGAAAGCCTCGGACAGACGCTGGTAAAACATACAGATTAGAAACTAAATACCCAGATGCCTCAGTGCGGGAAGCTCTGTGCTTTGCTTTTTTCAGGGCTATGAGTGAGCAGCAGATTCTGTGGGAAAGTTGTGCAGTTACCGACATTTTCCTTATGTTTTATCTGTGTTTTTCAACAACAAAAAAGTTGTTCTGGAAAGCCAGTCCTGAAAAGACTGTATTGGTATCTTGGGGAGGCAACCGTGCCTTCAGTGGTTTTAGAAGCAGCATCGTAGTATTTGGGATTATACAGAATTGTATCACCTGTTTGAACAGATATGAAGATTGATATCTGTAAAGCCCTTCCTGGAGAAGCTTTACTGCAGGAGCCCAGTTTGGAGGCCTGGAGGGATCAGCCTTATTTCCTTTTCTCTAACTGTGTCAGCTATCTGAAAGCTTAGTTCCAATTAACAAATTTGAAACTGTATGAGTGATCCCCAAGGGCTTGAACCAAAGCTTCATTTTGTCCAAGCATGTTGTTGAAACTGACTGCTGGTTTTGCTTATGCTGTTTGTCCTTGTGCAGGGGCAGTGGGATTTTTTTGAGGGTCTTTTTCATGGTCAGGTGTGTGACTATGGTGATTGTAAGATACTGAGAGTTTAGACAGAGCTGGAGCAGATGACTTGGTAGCGAGAGAGGGATGGGTGTTCTGAGGGTGCAGTTTGCAGAGCAGGAGGAACACAAAATCTAGTTCTCACTCTTGTAGCTGCCAAGGTTGGAACATTTGCAAAGTCACCAGTTTTTTTAGAAGCTGTTACCCAGTAAGAACTCCTGCCTCGCTGATGGCGTTGGCTGCTGCATACACATGTAGCCAACAATAGCTGCCTAGTGGGTGGCTTGCTTTGTGTAATCCAGAGCTGCCTGCCAGGCTGGGCTCCCTGGCTGTACTTGATTCTCCTCTTCTAGTCCTCTCTCGTGAGACCTCACCTGGAGAACTGTGTGCAGTTCTGGATTCCCCAGCATAAGAAGGATATGGAACTGTTGGAATGGATCCAGAGGAGGACTACAAAGATGATCCAAGGGCTGGAGCCACCTCTGCTATGAAGACAGGCTGAGAGAGTTCTTCAGCCTGGGGAAAAGGCTCTGGGGAGACTTTATTAGCACCTTTCCTGTACCTGAAGGGGAGCTACAGGAAAGCTGGGGGGGCCTCTTGGTCAAGGAGTGCAGGAATAGGACAAAGTGGAATGGTTTTAAGCTGAAAGAGGGGAGATTGAGATGAGATCTTGGGAAGAAATGTTTTCCTGTGAGGGTGAGGAGGCCCTGGCCCAGGTTGCCCAGAGGTTGCCCAGAGCAGTGGTGGCTGCCCCATCCCTGGAGGTGTTCAAGGCCGGGTTGGATGGGGCTTGGAGCCCCTGATCCAGTGGGAGGTGTACCTACCCGTGGCAATGGGTTGGAGCTGGATGGGCTTTGAGGTCCCTTCCAACCCAAACCATTCTATGATTCTGTGGTTGTCCAAGCTTCAGAGCATGAGGTATCTGAGAGCCTGTGTCTCCCTGTGTCCAGAGCTTTAAGCCTGTCCAGTCCCAGTCATGGCACAGAGCATGAAGAAGGGAGTGGGAATATCTTGGAGTAGGGCTTTCCAGGTCCTGGAGACGGTGTGGGAAGGCACAAGGAAGAAAGTCAAAACACTGATGTAAGGAAGGAGAGAGGGCTATAGGACTTCTCTGTTCCTTCTGCTGAGACTGCTCCCTCTTCTCCCTGCCCTGCCCGTGCACAGTTTTCCGTCCCTTTGAATAGTCCAAGAACGGGCAAATTTGCCTGAGCTATTCTGAGTTATCCGCCACCCTCAGATTTAATTTTCATATAATTTAAACCAAAAGCTATAAAGCGTAACAGTGTTTTTACAGGCCCTTTTTGGGATGAAATCTAGAGGGTTGTTCTTGCAACCACTGCGTTTAGGTTTGGCCACAGTACCTCCTTGGGAGCCTCACCAGTTGTGGAGAATGGCTAGAAATTCCCATGGTTAGACTGTTTTATCTCCTGTCAACCGTCTGGCACGTTGCAGAGCAAATCCAAAGAACACGCTGTTTTGTAAATGTGACTGGAAAAAGTTGTTTCTTGAGGGCATGGGGTGAGCATATACCACAGCTGGGATAAATGTCAGCAACTGATCCTAGTTACCACGAATGAGTCATGCTCTCAGCCATAGCTCTTCACAAAAAGCTGGATGAATGTGCAGTTTTAAGACGTGCTCTGCAGAGAGCTGCTGCCTTTAAAACTCTTGATCTCTTGACCTCGGTGAGCATTGTTAACTGTGTGGTTTCTGGGAGACAAATGAAATTTAACTGCAGTGCAGTTTAAACACATGAATTTTAAAGCTTCGGTCTTTCAAAACCCAACTGGAAATCTTAACAGCAGCAGATCTAGCTCTCTGCCACCAGCATGTGGAAGCTCAGCCGTCCCAATGTTTCTCCTGCAGTGTCGTGATGCGCTGACCACCCGCCAGAAGCTGATCGCCCAAGACTACAAAGTCAGTTACTCCCTGGCAAAGTCCTGTAAGAGTGACCTGAAGAAATACCGCTGTAATGTGGAGAACCTTCCCCGATCTCGGGAAGCCAGGCTTTCCTATCTATTGATGTGCCTAGAATCTGCTGTGCATAGAGGTAAGTGGAGTTGAATTGAGGTGTGTGACTTGCTAGGACCTTGGTTTTAAGTTTCTCTTGGACCTTTGGGTTCAACGTGTATTTACAGTCCTCTTTGCCAAGTAACCTTTTTCAAACTTGGATTCAAAGGCGGGTTTCCTCATCATGATGCTTTGATCGCTATTGTTTTGAAGATCAGAATAGCTAAGTAAACATCAGACACTGACTCCTCTTATGTAGGTAAGAAGTTCAAAATGCAAAATAGCAAATCCCTCTTGGACTGATGGTGTGTAATTGCAAATCCTTCTATTCACTGTGAGTTCAAGCAGCTTTTTTCCTCCTTTATGTAGTAAGCATTAAATATGCTAGTAGATTAAAAGACAGACTAGAGAACCTGCTCATCACCACTTAGGGAGAGCCAGATACTCGACCCTTTGCTTCTTATAACTGATCTTTCCTTGAAGTCCAGTAGTTTGGATAAATGACTGAGTTTCTCAATTTTCCTATGTAGAAGGAAATATTCTTTTTGTTCCTTTAAGTTAGTATAAGCTGGAGATGTTCTAATGCCAGAGGCTGTCCCGAAGACCTTGGAAAGCCCTATGCAGCAGGACCATGCTAAAGATCCCCTGTGAAATTATTTTATCATGTAAAATGACACGCTGTGTTCTCTAGGTCTATTCTGGAGAATTGTTTGGTTTCCCTCTTGGCAGGCAGCTGCGTGGTTTCTGATTCTGCGGCAGGACTGCCTGCTGCAGTGCCCCTGGCAGGGGAGGGACAGGCTGCCCTTACACCACAAGCAGTCTCTGCGTTCGGGAGTTGGAATAACTCATTGGTTTTGATTGATGTGGAAATGGAAGTGTGCTGCTTGTGGGAAAGTTGTGGGTTTTTTCCCCATCTACTGCAGGAGGGCAGGTGCTTTCCTGAAATATGTGCAGAAAAGCGCTGTTGAGTTATGAGCGGCCGCTTTCGTGGTGGAACAGGTTCTGTGGTGTGTGGTCATGCACAAAGCATTGCCCAGGAGGAACACTAATTACTCCACACATGTCTGTGTCCGTTATAATGCCTGGGAGCCCCTGCTGGGCTATGGGACTGTGGCTGCATGCGATGTTGTATGCATGTTGGTGTGTTGTGATGGGGACATGTTCCTTTTGATTAAAAAAACCAACCAGCTGTCCGCGTGGGCACTGTAGAAAAGCTTATGGCAGATCAAAGCACCGATGAAAGTTAATTTTTGTTGGTTAGACACTCCCTACTCTTGTAACCTATTCTATTCTGTGTTTTGGCTTCCTGAACAAGTATATACTGTTGCTTTAGAAAACCTTTTCCTCAGCACACATTTGACCTACTGGCCAGACAAATTATTCCTGCAATTACATATCAAGCTAGTGAACTCCCAGAAGTAACTTCTGTCTCTGAGATGGTAAAACAAACCTCTGAGCCTACAGGGAGGAGCTGACGTGTACCACAGAACTGAAGGTCCACCAAGTGCTTTCAGTAGTTCTTCAAAAGCACCTCCAGTAATGTGAAATCCAGAACAAGATTCTCCTAATCTTTCAGGGATAATTTTGTTCAAATCCATACATTGAATGCATAGACTGACTGTTTTACAGTTTCCGTTAAATACTAGGAGCTACCATAACAGCTGATTTAATCCCCCAGCACGCCGCTCCAGCACGTTTATTGCAGCCTAGTGTTCTCCAGAGCGTGGACGTCGGCCCTCTTCTTCCAGCACAGGTCAAGAAGGGCTCTGTTAAGCATTGACACTAAATCACATTGTCTCTTTTTTGGCTCAGGTCGACAAGTGAGCAGCGAGTGCCAGGGAGAAATGTTGGATTACCGGCGCATGCTAATGGAAGACTTTTCACTAAGCCCAGAAATCATCCTGAGCTGCCGAGGGGAGATCGAACACCACTGCTCAGGCCTGCATCGGAAAGGCCGCACCCTGCATTGTCTGATGAAAGTAGTACGGGGCGAAAAGGGAAACGTCGGGCCCAATTGTCAGCAGGCTGTAAGATGCTTTTCTGTCTTTTTGCTTCTGGGTTGCTGAGTTGGTAGAAGAACTGATTAATCTGTTAACGTTTTGCCTTGCAATGGAGATCTTGAGGGTGCAGTGAATGCTAAAGGTATTAGGGCAGTTGACACAGTATGAAGTTTCACTTGGTACCCAGCAGCACGTTAGTAACGTGGCGGGGGGCGGTTTCCCCTCAGGAGATATATTTTGACTTGTTCTGTACTGGATCTCCGTCAGCTCTCAAGTTATGAAATTCTTTCCTGGGTGCAAGAGAGAGGGAAACTGGCTTTTGTTATGTTTTAAAACATCTCTTCTCCTTCCTTTTTCCCCCTGTGCCCTGTCCTTGGAAATGCACTGTATCTTCTCCAAGCACCTTTCCACTTGCTTTTACTTTTGCTGGTTTATTCAGTTTAAACAGTGGAAATGTTTAAATGTTTAAACTGGTGAGGCCGCTCCTTGAATCCTGTGTTCAGTTCTGGGCCCCTCACCACAAGAAGGATGTTGAGGCTCTGGAGCAAGTCCAGAGAAGAGAGACGAAGCTGGTGAAGGGGCTGGAGAACAGGCCCTATGAGGAGCGGCTGAGAGAGCTGGGGTTGTTTATCCTGGAGAAGAGGAGGCTGAGAGGAGATCTCATTACTCTCTCTAACTACCTGAAGGGAGGTTGTGGAGAGGAGGGAGCTGGGCTCTTCTCCCAAGTGACAGGGGACGGGACAAGAGGGAATGACCTCAAACTTCGCCAGGGGCCACTGAAGTAAATGTCTTTCTCCAAAATACCTTTTTAAAATGGGATAATTCTTTTCCCTTTTCTTAACTCCATTTTGGCCTAGGTGCATCCTGGTAGTCTCTTTAATTGAAAACAAGGCTTTAATATTCATTTGAACTTATTAGTGCTTTTTAATGGGATACTGTGTATTCACACATAATATCTACTTTAAATGGCCTATGAGTCTGAAAAAGTGACACCAATGCCAGAAATGGCTTGGGAGTGTTAGTGCTGATGTAAGAATTTCTGGAGGTGTATGCTCTTGACCTCCTGCAAGGTACAAAAACTCTACAGTCCCTTTTCAGTATAAATGTAACTTAAAGCCTGAGCCCCAGATGCTGCCAGTTTGCATATGTTATTAAAGATAAAATAGTATCTGTAAATTTTTGTCAGGCATAGGATGCTTCTGCGATGAGGCTTATTTCTGCATAAACACCAGGTGTGCTGGTGCAGCGGCTGTACAGGTTGAGTCATTTCTGCAGAGAGCTGTAGTGCATGACTTATGCTTTGCAACATTAGTGTGGAAAAGCAGCTACTTGTTTCTCTTTAAATATGAAATTGAGCTTGCTGCCTACGAACTTGATTATTCACAAATTGTCAAAAGATCAGTCTGTCTTGGGAATAACAACTTACAGATCATGAAGTTAATGTTCAGAACAAGTCATAAGTCAAGGCAGGGGGAACCCCAAAAGTGATGCGAGATTTCAGACTTCTGGAGAAAAAAGAGTGCTTGTAGAAATCTACAGGGTTCTTTTTTTTCAGTCCTCACATACTTAAGTTTCTGCTTTCTTTTTGTCCAGTAAGTTGATGCAACCGCAGGGCTTGTCTGCGACTCCCCTTCAAGTTGAGTGACCTGTGGTCTGAGCTCTGTGTAAAAGACAGCAGGAGCAAATTAAGTGTTGATTTTATAAAATATGATTAGTTTGTCTGTATTGTAATGGACTAGAGGAAACAGATGATTGTGAGAAAAGAGTAAGCATTCCAGTGTTCTGGACTCCTCTGAGGACTGGCATGTTTTTATTATATAGCTGCCTACAGCTTCCGAATACTGTGTCATTTATTGTTGTAGGTGAACAAGAATGGTTGTCTCAGCTGTCACTGGTTTTGTTCTGTTTTGATTTATTATGTTAGAATGATCTTCTTGTTTGTACCTTCAATGGTAGGTAAATTACCTTTGCAAGGAAGAGAATGTTGTCTGAAACCCTTCTAGAGACTGTGTGGCTTGTGCAGGAGGTTCAAACTCAGCTCTCATGTGAGATTGGCTGTATGACAGGCCATGAAGAAGGCAAGTGGGAGGTCTATCCATTCATAGTCGTTGGAGCTACTTGGTTTCCTTTTGGATACCTTGATAGCACCTTTGACATACGCTTGTTCTAAGCCACTGATGCTTTTCTGAAGCTGATTTCTCAGCTATTTCTTTGCCATCTGTCAGTATAGCTTGGTCTTTGAGGCCTGTGGATGGTCTCAGAAGTGCTGCTTCAGTAAATTCGTTCATGGAGGAAAGACTGACCTGTGTTGGGCTTACCAAAAACTAGTAAGCAGAGCAAATCAAAGAATGTGGACTGTTTCGTTCTGGGCCTTTTTGTCTTCAGCGTAGCCTTGCTGAGAGCTCCTATCACTTTGTACTTCCGGTGACTTCTCAGATATCTGCAGATAGGATTACTAGTTCAGTCATCTCCTGCTTGTTTGCTTCCTGGCTACTGCTTGGTCCATGTGGCTCCAGCCCAAGTCCAGCTAAACCTAAGCTGACTGATGTTGGTCCTTACTTGTTGATGTTCTTGGGCAGTTCTTGTTTCAGGAACATGCTGCTAATGCTCTTGAATTGACCTCTGATGGTGGAGCTACTGGTCTGTGGCACCTTTCCACCTGCAGAAACAGAGGAAAACACCACGGTTGCTTTGGGGCTGTCTCAGCTGAGCTGGCTGAAGTGCTTTGTGCGCATCTCCCGACACTGTCTTTTTGGTGCAGATTCAAAAACTTGTCTCCTGTACTTTTAATAGCATCATTAGGTAATGCTAATCAGTGCTTTTTCTTGACTACCTCAAAGCAATAGGACTTATCCTGGAAGTCTTCATTGTAGAAGCTGTATGACCAGATGTGCTTGACTGGATGGTTTGCTTGAGGAAATTGGAACAGGAAATGTCTAATTTGGATCTGGTTTTACTTACTGTCCTGTCTGTCTTGCTCCAGTTCTGCTTGCCTTATGACAGGAAGATGTTTGCCCATCTGCCAACACCACCACAGAAATCCCTAAACAACCGAACATAACCAAAGATCCTGCATGATTTTATCATCCTGAAAGAGCATCTGCTTCTACCCTTTCCTGCATGAGGAGCTGTCTGTGAAATCATAGAATCACTAGGTTGGAAAAGACCCATTGGATCATCGAGTCCAACCATTCCTATCAAACACTAAACCATGTCCCTCAGCACCATGTCCACCTAAGGACCTTAAACCCCTCCAGGGAAGGTGACTCAACCCCCTCCCTGGGAAGCCTGTGCCAGTGCCCAATGACCCTTTCCGTGAAAAAAATTTTCCTAATGTCTAGCCTAAACCTCCCCTGGTGGAACTTGAGGCCATTCCCTCTCATCCTGTCCCCTGTCACTTAGGAGAAGAGGCCGGCATTCACAACTCCCAGTTTCTTGACTGTGTGTGGAGGGGTTTACTTCTTGTGATACCTCAACTGCAAATGTTCTCACATGTGAGTGTCTGCACTCGTGATAAACCCTGCTGTTGAGCAGGAGACAATCCTAGACCCAAACAGCTGAGATCTAGGGGAACGGGGTTGTCTTCATTTTGATTAGTGAACTCTCCAAAATGCTCAAGTTCTGTAAATAGGAAAGGAGCGATGTCTTTCTCTGTAACATAAATGGTTCAGACCAAGTTCAAAAACACTCCTGGGTGTTTGGTCAGCTGTTCTCTTGCCTGACCAGAGGTTTTAAGTACCTTGCTCACCCTAGTGTATTGCGGGTTCGCTCTAATGCTGTGCCCTCTTAAGGGCTGTGTGCAGTTTGGCTTTGCCCTCTCTGGGAGCAGCCTGCCTCTCCTGAAGCAAAGTTCCTGTTATTTATCCTATTGATGTACTTCTACAGGGACATGCATTTTATTAAGAAAAAGATATCAGGAGGAGATAGTATTTCTAGAGCATGTCTTCCCACATAAAACAAGTTCTTCTTTCCTTTGCTGAAGTGTATACAGCTTGGATTTGTTCTAGTCGTTAAAAGGTCTTCTACAAATATCACTGTTAGGTTATTCTTCAAAGATGGAGATCATCCTGCATGTGAGGGAGGGTGGGTCTGCAGTGCTTTAGGTCATCAGGCAGAGGATACATATGCCTCTTAATTTTGAGCATCAGCCCAGGTCTGCAGCTGTACTGGTGGTGTCTGGCACTGTGGTGTCAGTGAGTGGAAGCAATATTTTATACCAGAGCGGTTGGCTAGCTGTTTTTCAAATATGTGGCTTTTATGTTGCTCTGATCTAATCTTTCTTTTTCCTGTTCAGTCCCTTGAGCATGTAAATGATAATCCTTGCTGAAAGGGCAGATATTTCTTCTTCCAACTTCTAAGACAGCTAATAAATTGATAGTTAATTGTTAATCTAGCTCCACATCGGGATAAAAGTTCAGGGGATTATGAAGTTTATCCATCTGCTTTTCAGCTGCAAGGGTTTGTTGTGAGAAGGAGGAAACTCCTATAAATCATTCAGTGTTAGACTGGTGCCAAACGGCTCCCTCACCCCCGCAGTCCGAGCGGCTGGTTCGCTGCTGCACATCTTGCATGTGGTTGAGAATTGAGGATCCTGCAGTTGCACCCAAAACAGAGTTGAGAGCCTGGGAGGTGAGCTGGTGCTTCTGAACTGTTGCACCCAGCATGCTTTGGCCTCTTCCACTTGACAGCACCAAAAATATCCCATAAACTGAGACCTGAAGAAAAATCCTGCCTGTATAATACTCTGGCCAGTTTGTTTAATCCATGTGTGTAAGAAAGTGTCAGCTTTGGGATTTTATCCACCCCTTTGTCCTTGAGGGAGTAATTCTTGTAGTGGTATTTGATCCTTTTTTCTATGTAAACATCTGACTCAAAGCGATCCCAGTGCTTCACATGCCTGTCTGTGCAGGCTCCGCGTGTGTGTGCAGCCAGCAGAACCAGAACCACCGTATTTGCTGCCTCCTTGCATTGACTCTCGTGGAGTTGATAAAAGGGTGTATCACTTTTCACTTACCGTGATGATTAAGGTCCAGTTCCCTGTTACAGAATCATAGACTCATAGAACAACCAGGTTGGAAGGGACCCATCGGATCTTCTAGTCCAACCATTCCTATCAAACACTAAACCAAGTCCCTCAAGACCTCATCCACCTGTCCCTTAAACACCTCCAGGGAAGGTGACTCAACCACCTCCCTGGGCAGCCTGTTCCAATGCCCAGTGACCCTCTGTGTGAAGAACTTCCTCCTGATCTCCAACCTAAATCTCCCCTGGCGGAGCTTGAGGCCATTCCCTCTTGTCCTGTCCCCTGTCACTTGGGAGAAGAGCCCAGCTCCCTCCTCTCCACAACCTCCCTTCAGGTAGTTGTAGAGAGTAATGAGGTCTTCTCTCAGCCTCCTCTTCTCCAGGCTAAACACCCCCAGCTCTCTCAGCTGCTCCTCATAGGGCCTGTTCTCCAACCCCTTCACCAGCTGTGAATTGAATGGCTTCTGTTTGACCACCATCACAGTTGTATAGAACGTTGTTGTTATTATTTGAAAATATCCCAAGAGTTTTGGAATCAGCAGCTTCTGCCTGCAACCCTTAGAAGCTGAGGCTGGGCACAATTAACTCTGGCCAAGAGCAACTTGCAGGAAATCCTAGGTTCCTCCCAGGCAGTCTGTGGTCTGTCTGCTTGATTACAAGCTTCCTATTGGATAACGAGTGCCAGCTTGTATTTTCTCCAGTTCTCTTATGCTTTCTTCTTTGTGTTTTGTGATGTTGGGGCTTTGCCCCTGAAAGTTTCCTAGATAATTTTTCTGTGGAGACTTTGAAAGTTAGAGGATAAAGTTGTAGCTGTGCCTTTGATTTCATTGGGCTGGGGGCCAGGAACAAAACCCATTAAGTAAGCATTGAGATATTAACAGTGCAGACCACTTGATGTCGGTGTGCAGCTGCCTTCTAAGCAAGCTCACTGTCTTTTTTCTTTTTGGCTCCAAATCTGTCAGCTAAAAATGTTTGCCTGTTGAGTGCTGATCCCAGTCTGCCTGATGTTTGTCTTTGGGGAGCCGGAGCTTGGTGGGAAATGGGGAGACATGGGGATCTTGGGCTGAGTGATGGCCCAGAAAGCTGTCTCTCTCCCCAGAACTACAGATTAGGATTAAGATTTCCACAAACTCCATTCCACTGGCCCAGCAGATGCCTCCCAAATTCACGTCCAGGTGTCAAGGGCTACATGAAGATGACCCATCTGGATCTAATGTTGAAGCTCAGTGCAGTGGGGGTTAAGTTACAATTCCTTATTGTAATAGAATTTGGCAAAACATTTGAAATAAACACTTGTTGAGCAGAGGTTATACCTGGTCGTGTTGTTGGCATGGAATTGTGATGCTGAGAAGATGTAAATGCTCCCACTTTGGTTATTATAATTTGTTTTCCTATCCACAATTTCTTTCTTCCAGCTTCAAACACTGATTCAGGAAACGGACCCCGGTGCTGATTACCGCATTGACCGAGCACTGAACGAGGCCTGTGAGTCAGTGATACAGACGGCCTGCAAGCACATACGCTCTGGAGACCCAATGTAGGTGCCTCGTGATTACAGCTGATCTTTATTTCTCTTGGACATCCGTGGAGGTTGTGTGATTGACCAGTAGAGATGCTAAAACCCGACCAGAAATGATTGACTCCAATCTAGCAGTTCATATAGGGCTAGAGGTGTGAGTTGAGCTCTCACTTCATTCTTGCCACATAAGCCTGCTGGTATTTTTGTAACAGGGCTGTTGAAGCACTGCTGAAGGATATAGCTGTCACAGTTGCTTAGATTAAATTTGTAATGCTTGATGTGCTAATTTCTGTTACTATGTAAATCCTTAGCAATATCACAGAGAAAAGTAACAAGCCTTGAATGACCAGTTAAGCAAACCAGTCTTCTTTATCTACATGCCTGATATAGATGGGTCTCCTGAGCTGGATTTTATATAAAATATTCCTTATGATTTTGTTACATATCAGACTTGCTGAGATAACTAAACCAATGGAATTTAAGAGGGTACAAATGTGGTATGTGGTTGCGATCTTTTTTGAAGGAAAGATCTTCACTGTGTTTGAATGTCTTATCTGTAGTTCATTGGAACGACTGATTTGGCAACACCAACAGTAGGAAGGAAGCTCATCATGATTATTTGATAGGAATGGTTGGACTTAATGATCCAGTGGGTCTTTTCCAATCTGGTGATTCTGTGATTCTATAACAGACTGTTGCCTGAGTTTCTTCCTCTGTTTGTAGGATTCTGTCTTGCCTGATGGAGCACCTGTACACTGAGAAGATGGTAGAGGACTGTGAGCACAGGCTTCTGGAGCTCCAGTATTTTATATCTCGTGACTGGAAGTGAGTACTGCAAAACAAGATTTGTCCTTGCTTGATGTTTGTGATTAGTCTCTGTATGCATTAGCAGTTCCTTGTAAAACTGTGCTTGTTTAAACGAGGACTTTTAAGCACGCCAGATCTGTAGGGCCTGAGTGCCTATCTAGGACAATTAGAAGCACAAGCTGCTTAAGACGAAGTATGATGCTTAAATCAGACACTCCCTTAGAAATGATGCAGCCCTAAAATGCGTCTCGAGTTTGAGTTCTGAAATTCAATCGTCTTTAATTAAAAGCAGTCTCTCTGGTAATATTGAAGTTGAAGGTAGCTTTCTGTGTGGGTCATAGCCAGTTCTGTTTGCTCTGAGGACTACAGAAAGGGAGTTAAGAAAACCAAGCTACTAAGTTTAACAGAGAGACGCGCTGGGGGCTCCCTGTTTCTGTTTCTGCCTTTTTTCAAATTCTCTAGGTGTGGTTACAGCCTGGAGAGCAGATGTAATTCCCTTTGGAGCACTGCTCTTCCAGCATTCTCATCTAGAGATGGCAACGCTTTGTTTGCAATCTGTATAGACCCCCTGTGTCTGTGCGAGTTCAACGAGGAGAGCATAAATTTGATAAATGAGGCCAGTGAGGAAAGAATAATTATTTGGCTTTTCTTCTGGAGAAGACTGAGAGGTGAGGAAGTAGAGTTCATCAAATGGGGTTACTGCCAGAAGAAGAATAATTGTTCTCAGTGACCACAAGGAGTGTAAGACAAGAAGTCTCGGACTTCGATTACAGCAAAGGATATTCTAATCAGACATTAAGATGATCTGACTCATGGCTGTATCTGTGGCAGCATTGCTAGCAGTTGGGAGCTGACATGCTCTGTGAACCTTCTCCTTTTAAAATACATGGGACTTCCTGCACCAGAGAATTCAGGGCTTTGTGGGTGTTCATTTAGTCATCTCAATAACTGTTTTCATAGGGAAATAAGAATACTTTAATCGTTTTTTCCTCCTCTTCCCATTTCCATTTGTTGCTGGTTCTCCTGCCTTTACCCTGTTTCCTACAGTTAATTCATTGCTTGAGCCAAACTTAAGTGATTGGAAGAAGTAAGACTTGAGTATTTGCATTTTGCTGGGAGTAAATGTAATTTTAATTCATATCGCAGGCTGTGTGACATGAACTCATCTTTCTTGTTTGACCACTGTTTCCTAGAACTAGCTGTGAAAACTGTTCTATTAACCATGCACCTAGTACAGATGCATAAAGCAGAAATGGTTTTCATACTACTTCATCATTATTTGTAGAATTGTGTCCATATATTGCTTGGTATTTGCCTTCTAAAGTGATGTAGAAATTTGAAGTTTCCGTTTTGGAAAGTTTGCAATATCTCATTTAGCGTTAATGTAATTAGGGATCATCTAAAGAGACCTGCACTTGCAGTTTTCTTATATGCAGAAGCAAGGATTGCTGAGTCTTCTTCTAGCTCACATCCAGAGCCAGCAATAATTAATCTAACTCAGGTTTTTATGAAACTGGATCATTTAGCAGTGCAAAGTATGTGTAAGGCATTATACAAGCAGATCATGGTATGTACCTGCCTTCTGCTGCTCTAGGACAGCAAGGAGATGATTTTCCAGTGTGTCAGCATCTGGCTGATGTGCTGCAGAAGAGAATGGGAGGTGCTTCAAGAAGCACTGAAGATGTAATCTATAATTATAGATCCCAGTGTATTTTTGCAACATTAGGGAGTTGGTTCCAAACTGAGTGACAGGTATTTTATGCCTGTTGGTTTAATTGGCGAGACGCCGCTGCTAAACAGTGTGGTGGTGTATGAAACTCAGAGTAGATTTTTCTGCCTCGAAAGCATTTGAGAATATGAAAAACTTCTCTGTTTGCAGATTGGATACAGTCCTCTACCGCAAGTGTCAGGGGGATGCCTCCCGTCTTTGCCATACCCATGGCTGGAATGAGACCAGTGAGCTGATGCCTCCTGGAGCTGTTTTCTCCTGCCTGTACAGGCACGCGTACCGCACAGAGGAGCAAGGGAGGAGGGTGAGTGCTGGAGTGCTGAAACTGCAAAGACTCACCAAAGCTATTTAAAGGCATTTCCCATAGGTGGTACCTGTGCTGCTTTGGATGCCCGAGTTCTCCTCAGACAGGCTGTGAAGGTCTGTGTTGTCCTTCTAGTAAGGCAAAACAACCACAGCAAGATGTGACAATTGCCTTCAGGGGGAACTGTGTGCTGGCAACAGCTTATGTGTATCTGTTTTGACACAGTGTAAGTCATCCTCCTTGTCTTTCCAAGGAGGAAAGTGGTTCCCTGTGGATAGCTAGCATAGCTGCGCAGTTGGCTTTATGCAGAAAAGGAGTTTCAAGCCCTGCTTTCCTAGGCTGTTCCCAATTAAGTTTTGATTTAAATATAACTTCACATTATACTCCATTAAATTCTTCCTATTGAAAGCATTCTTTCAGTTCTTTGGAGCATGCTGTACTGGTAAATGTGTTTATGCTGCCTCTAAAGAAGACAGGAGGAATCCAACTTGCTGCCCTGCAGTCTGGAGATCCACCATCATCCCAATTGCTTGGTTCAGAGCTGCTCTTTTCAAGTCTGCCGCCCCCTCGTGCCTTTATCAAGGCTCTCCCTTGAAAGCAGCTCGGTACTTAATCCTGTTTCTTTTGGCACTGTAGTGTACACAGCCCCTAGGAGTTGGATTTACACAATGGCCTGCCTTAAAAATGAATTTCTACAGCTTGGTTTAAAAGGTCTTTTGTGGCAGAGGCCAAGTATTAGTTGAAATTATCTTTTAGGGATAATTTTGTTTAATGCAGTTTCTTAGTCTGCTGAGTTGAGACGTTAAAATACCATTTTATATTAGTGCTGACCAAAGAAATCAATAGCCACCTTGCGAATAATGTATCAGAGAGAGAAAAGGCTTTTAAGTGTTTTTGTGTTTTTTTTTTTTTTTTTTTTTTGTGGAAAGGAGGCTAAGGGAGCAGATGTCATTTTGAAATGTAGTGTTTGAAAGCACGCTCCTCCGAGGTTAGATCAGTTCTGTCTGGGTAACTTCCAGTGTTTTGGGTTTTCAAATGTATGGTTTTAAACTCCAACTGGTGCGTTCTAGGTCTGACAAGCACCATGCCAGTTTGCCTTGATTCTCTGCAATTTGTTTCTTCTTCATTCTTGGCAAATGCTGATTGTGATGTGCTGTGGTGGGGATTGCCGAGTTGAAATTACAGCCCTCATTCTGGGTTTTCCTTTTGGTATTGAGGGCAGGAGCTATTTGGACTTTCTTCTCCAGGAGCAGTCTGCAGCTGCTAATCTAGGAACCTGCTTTGACATCTCGTTTCAAAAGCAAAGTGAAGGCTTAAGAACGTAAAATTTATTTTAATGGAATGATAGGAGCCTCCTTTCCAACTATAAATGTCAGAGCTTCACATTCTTGAATGCTTGTAGGGGGGTCCCAGCAGGCTTGTGCCGAGCAGGATGGATTTAGTGTGCCCTCTGGCACTTGTGTAGTCTCTCTCGGTGCCTTACCTGACAGCATCTTGTTTGCATTCTATGGGTGTAGGGACCCCAGACTAAATGCTCTTCACCCTCTTGGCAGCTATCGCGGGAGTGCAGAGCCGAGGTGCAGAGAATCCTCCATCAACGCGCCATGGACGTGAAACTGGACCCGGCCCTCCAGGACAAGTGCATGATTGACTTAGGGAAGTGGTGCAGTGAAAAAACGGAGACAGGGCAGGTACTGTACACGCTAACGCTGCTGAGTGACTTGCAGAGCTGGAGGAGTGGGAAGGCCGAGAAAGGGGAGAAAGGGACATCTTGTTACCTGTCTCTTTGTAGCTGAGACCATAGTAAAATGTGGGTGGTTTGAAACATAATCTACACTAGACTGAGAGATGAGTGATATGAATGGGTTGTTTAGCCTGGAGAAGAGGAGGCTGAGAGGAGACCTCATTACTCTCTACAGCTACCTGAAAGGAGGTTGTAGAGAGGAGGGAGCTGGGCTCTTCTCCGAAGGGACAGGGGACAGGACAAGAGGGAATGGCCTCAGGCTCCGTCAGGGGAGATTTAGGCTAGAGATTAGGAGGAAGTTTTTCACACAGAGGGTCACTGAGCATTGGAACAGGCTGCCCAGGGAGGTGGTTGATTCACCTTCCCTGGAGGTGTTTAAGGCACGGGTGGATGAGGTCTTGAGGGACTTGGTTTAGTGTTTGATAGGAATGGTTGGACTAGAAGATCCGATGGGTCCCTTCCAACCTGGTTGTTCTATGATTCTATGAAGTAGCTTTTCACCTACTGCAAGGCTTCAGTAGGTTCAAATGTGCAGTGGAATGAGAAGGAGGAAGGGAATGATTACAAGAAGGACTTTAACGAAGCAACTCCACCTTGCCCTGGCTCCTGTCTGTAATATTCTGTTACGAGCTTGACATTTCCCACATAAACTTTATCCCATTTTCGTTTGGCAAATACTGACACGCTTCCTGTGTTTATACAGAACTGAGCTAACATCTGCTGCCACTTCACAAAGTTTCAACAAATACTTTCATGTTAAGTCACTGTGCCCTAGCGTGGCTGTAGGGGAGGAGCCGTTCGGCAGCAGAAGCAGTAGAGCGTGCACCATTGTCATTTCGAAGTGTCCATCATAACTCGTAGTAATTTGGGTAGTAGTTTGGGTAATTAACCTCTCATTAAGGTGATGTGAGGGGCAAATTAAACGTGATGTTTCAGAAGTGAAAGTGCATCGTGCAGCTTTTGGGAACAAGCAGTAACATCCTAGACCAACATTCCCAGTCACTACTACAAATATGTGTTCTGGGAGTGCCAGCAGAGTCGTGGGGTTAGGTGACACTTAGGACTTTACGAAGAGGAGGGTAGTTTCACATACATGACAATATTTCAAGTGCAAATTTTCAAACAGGGGTTTTGGGTTTTGCACTAAAATGTCTGGTTTCGTAGGAGCTGGAATGTCTTCAGGACCATCTCGACGACTTGGTGTCTGATTGCAGAGACATAGTGGGAAACCTCACAGAGCTGGAGTCTGAGGTGAGCACTTTTCCAGCCTCGCATAAAGGGATAGTTAAGCGTGTGGATAATAGAGGTGATGTTAGAGTAGCTGCAGAAACACAGCTCTCTGGGATCAAGCAGTGACCACCCATTCTACCCTCTACAACATAAGTTATCGTGGGGGTCTTGAGGAAGAAAAATGAGTAACAATTCAGGATTTTAAGCTGATGATGACCCTTCCCCTGCTTAAAAAAATCAGTTAGGGTACTGAAGGTAAGATTTCTTGCACTGGTAACACTGTTACCTTTAGTGCAAGTCAGGATACAGCATGGAACTTCATTTTTGTCTGTCTTGCAGGTATTTTTAAGTTCCGTATTGCAGCTTCCCTCCCCCATCCCAGAAATTTTGCAATAAATAACTGCCAGGTGCATCATGAGAAGTTTTCGGTGAGGTCAGCAGCTTTACTTACTTTATGAAGCTGCATATTTGACTAGCCTGCCCCAAGCTGTTCTCTGTATCTCTTAAAATGTACGTTGTGCCCTAGGGAAAGCTTCCTTTCAGTGGTTACAAAATGGTTTCCTCAGAACTGTCGTAAATCTTTAGCTCCTGTCTAGGTGTAAGGTGATACCTAGTGCTGTAGTGTCCAGTTCAAAGGTTGAATTATCCAAGCAGTGAATTTCTGTGAGACCAGGCATTTCTGTTAAGATGGAAGTCCTGTCTTGCATTTACTAGTTTGTTGGCAAGAATGAACCCTTGGATTTCCAGAACTGAAGGGCAAAGATGTGTCCGTATTGCACCTTTGAGCCCTGTAAACTGGGTTGAGTTTAACTTGTTATCACAGGTTTTTTTTTCTGAGCCTTTTTTCTTGTGCATTCACTGTGAAAATGAAATATTGCATCTTTTCGGCAGGACATTCAAATTGAAGCCTTGCTGATGAGAGCATGTGAGCCCATTATCCAGACATTCTGTCATGTGAGTTCTCCATAATAGCTGTGGGGGGGAAATGCTGTGTGGGAAAGGCTAGAGGTGTTTTATGTTCATTCTTGATGTACTTTCTGTGCTTCAAAACTAAAATCCGAGGTATGCTGTTACAGAAGTCTTTAATTAAAAAGAACAGCCTGAAACGAGAATTCTTTAGTTCCATCAAGTGCTTCTGCTGTTGCTGGAGCTCTACCACAAAGCTAGAGGTTTAAAGATGAAAATTGCCCTGTAATTGGAAAGGTTTCTCTTTACAGCGAGTTAAAAACAACTTTTTTCCTTCCCCTTTGCCTGCAGGCACTGTCTGTCAGCGTTGCTGAAATAACTCCTTACATTGCTCTAGGACTGAGTAGTTAAATAACAATGAAGCCACCTAACTATTATACTTGATGTGAGCATGGAGTCTCTGCAGTGTCTTGTTCTGAGTCTAAAGTGGTTTAGTATTTGATAGGAATGGTTGGATTCGATGGATCTTTTCCAACCTGGTGATTCTATGACTCTGTGTATCCGAGGGGATTCTTCTCTGAACTGTATCTGTGTAAATACTTGTGTGGTGCAACTCTCAGGTGTTCAGTTAATGGTTGAGAGTAAGCTCACAGTAGAGAAGGGGACTGTATGTTCCTTTATTTCCTCATCAAAGTGGACTAAAGGAGCATAAAGATAGTGACTTGTAAGAGTAGCTCATTTTTAAGCCCTTTTGGTGTTTTTCAGGAGGTTGCAGATAACCAGATTGATTCTGGAGATCTGATGGAGTGTCTAATACAGAACAAACACCAGAAGGAAATGAATGAAAAATGTGCAATCGGAGTTACTCATTTCCAGCTGGTAAGCAGCACTTTTCTCTGTTATCAGTGGAAGCCTGTTCTGTTCCGTTGAGGGTGTTGACAGGAATTAGCTAATTATGAAACCTCTCCTTGGGGATGGATTTCCCACCATATTAAGTGCTCTTGTGAATTCAAGCAGTTGTGTTCACATGCCTGGTCATAAGTGGTCGCTTCTGGAGATTTTTTTTTTTTTTTTCGGGCCCCCCTTCTTCCCTGATGAACAGTAGATAAGAGTCCCCACTTTCTCAGCAATGCAGCGTCCCCCTTCCTCTTTTCATTGTTTTCTTTCAGGTTACTAAGGTTGGCTTTTTTCCTCATTTCTCTCTTGCAGGTTCAAATGAAAGATTTTCGGTTCTCCTATAAGTTTAAAATGGCTTGCAAGGAGGATGTGCTGAAACTTTGCCCCAACATCAAAAAGAAGTACGTAGCACCCGACCAAAGAGCAATCTGATTGTATAAATACATAATAACCTTACAGGACATTTCACGATGGGGCAGAAAATGCTGCACTTCCTTTAAAGGCCGATGAGTTTGTGTTTTCCCTTAGTGACTGTATTCTGCACTTATTTAAGGTAGAGGCACTGCCTGCCTCTTCAAAGTTACTTCTTTACTCTCGCATATAAACCCGTCCTCTTTATTTTCCGTGCGCTGAAAATAGCTAGTGATTACGATTAGTGGACCGCATGTCCCAGGGTGGTTTGTGTCCTTGCTAGATTCATCATCTTCTAAGATGCAGGCCACCTTTGTTCCACTTGCTGATCTGGGAAGGGAAAATATCCCACTTCTTTTAGCTGGTTTATTCATTTCAATGTAAGGGGCTTTTTTTTTTGATCGCCTGCTGTAATGGTGTACGGCTAAATTGCACACAAGGTCGATCCAGTTCGTGGACGGAAGGACTATTTGCATTTTATGATATAAATGTCCTTCCTGTGGTGTGAAAGGATTGTTTGCAATGCCACATAGGTATTCACCTTCATGTTTCTGAGATTTAGTAAAACTTTTCTAAAGTGTGCGCATGATTTGAGAGCAGAGGTTTTGCTGGGCATGGATGTGGTGAGATTTTGACTATCTTCCTGTCTGTTTATTTAGAGTCCGACCAGATAGCATTAGATTTAGGTTTTATTTGTGATCCAGTTCCTCTGCCTAGGGCAGCACCAAGGCTACGAGTAAGCCCAGATGCACAAGGACTTTATGTTGTCTTTGGATTGCTGGGGTCAGTTTCTCTGGTGTGGTGATCCAACACAAATCTTGGCTGATCTCTGTGAAGGGTGTGTGAGTAAAAAGCTGTTTTCTTTTCTACAGGGTGGATGTAGTGATCTGTCTGAGCACAACTGTGCGCAATGATACTTTGCAGGATGCCAAGGAGCACAGGGTCTCTCTGAAGTGCCGCAAACAGCTGCGTGTTGAGGAGCTAGAGATGGTAAACATGCACGAAACTCTTGATCTGCCTGCTTTTCTAGCGCGAGGTCCTTGAATTAAAGCTTCCTGGTTTGTCCACCCTGGTGAAAAAAAAGGAAGCTGATTTGTAAGATGCATTTAATTTATTTTTTCCGCTCTTCTTACAACATGAGGCTCAATTGCCCTTCACAGGGAAAGTAATGATTGTCTTACCATTATGCTTTAAATATTGTCTCATGAAGGCTAAGGCAAGCGAAGTAATGGTCATTGGAATTTCAGCTCAAAGCGATTATGTTTAGTGTTAGGTAGCAATGTGCTACTCGTGCTGATGGTCCTTATAGTCCCCTAGGAGAGAATAAAAGCTTCATTTTACAGGCTGAGGAAACAAGTACAGATGAAGCAGCTCGACTCCAGCTGCCCTAAGTTGTTCAGTGATAAATAAGAGCAGTATTTGTTTGAGTAGGCAAGGCTGCCTCTCAGCTTCCAGCTGCAGTGCTTGTAGCAATGAACTCACGAGATCTTTGTCCAGTATATATTGTTTAAGTGCTAAAGTGTCACCTCAAGCAGGCCCATATCAGGAGATGCAGTACTTCCGTACTTGGCTTTGTACGGAAGAATTAAAATGTCGGGCAGCGCTAGAGGAGGATATTTCATTCACATCCTCTAAATCCCTGAATATTTGAGTTGTTTCTAATATGTTCTCTAGCTTTCCTATGAAAATTTTTCTTAGCCTTGGACCCTTGTATGTGGAGAAGCAGTGGAAACAACTTCCCAGCTCTAAAATTCAATTTAAACCTCTCCTTCAGTGTAAAAAGCCAACTGATCCACTACATGGATTTGCAAAGTTGATCTCCCCCTGACACCACTTCTCATATCCAAGACCCTTAAAATTCAAAGAAACTTACCTGCCTGTTGTGGTAGTTGCTTGCTTTTTGGGAGTAGAGGGCTCTAGAATAGAGCAACGAAGTAAAATAATCTTTAAAGTCCTACTTGAAAGTTCACGTTGTAATTTATCTTGCAGACAGAGGATATCAGACTTGAACCAGAATTGTATGAAGCTTGTAAAAGTGACATCAAGAATTACTGCCAAAACGTGCCCTATGGCAATGCTCAGGTAATGGATTTTATTAATAATTTACAATTTAATTTGTACTTTTATTTCAGAAAATGTTTAAGGTATACTTTTGCTTCGATGAGTGCAGCGTTAGGTTTTCATTTTGGTGCCACTGAAACCGATTGTTACTATTTTGAATCTTTTTTTTTTCCCCCCTCATTGGTTCACAAGCATTAATACTGGGTGGATGCAATGCTGTGAGCAGTTAATTCCTCAGTTAATGCTAGTTTTAAGCTATTAGCAGGTGGGTGCTGCAAATGTTGTGAAAGATTTCTTAGGCGTAATGTCTGCAAGATGAGGTTTGGGGCTTTGGATTAAGTCCAGGTGGCCTTTTTCATCTCATTACGTCTTTGTGAGAGAAGATGAGCTTAAAGCAAGTCCTGGAAATAAGTGTTGGTAATGATTTCTGATAAAATCTTCGCATTGGGAACCGAGCTGCATAAATCAAGTGAAAACAGCTGTAGGGAACACACAGCTATGTGTTTTGAGCAGCATATGACAGAATCGTATCAACAAGGTGTCTGTTAAGGTTGTGATGCTGTGTTGTAGATCATTGAATGCCTGAAAGAAATCAAGAAGCAGTTGAGTACCCGGTGCCACCAGAAGGTGTTTAAACTGCAGGAGACAGAGATGATGGATCCAGAACTGGACTACACGCTCATGAGAGTCTGCAAGCAGATGATCAAGGTAATGCTCGCGTGCTGATTTAAGAGGGTCAGGTTGGCATAGAATCATAGAACAACCAGGTTGGAAGGGACCCTTCGGATCATCCAGTCCAACCATTCCTATCAAACGCTAAACCAAGTCCCTCAAGACCTCATCCACCCGTACCTTAAACACCTCCAGGGAAGGTGACTCAACCACCTCCCTGGGCAGCCTGTTCCAATGCCCAATGACCCGCTGTGTGAAAAACTTCCTCCTAATCTCCAGTCTAAATCTCCCCTGGCGGAGCTTGAGGCATGTGAGAATTCTGTCAGTTTTTAGCTTCCTGTAAAGGCTTTTTACAAGACTCTGTTGTTTCAGAAGCATGATTGCTTTTTTGCACAATAATCATTAACTCTGAATCAGGTGGAGGTTTCTTCAGGGCTCTTCTTGTCAAATTTACTTCTCCAACTATATAATCAAAGCCTGTGCACTAATAAATTTCTTCCTAACTGCCTGCAGAATTGAGGAGGAAGTCTGTGCCGAGGCTTCTAATGCATTTTCCATCCGCTTGGTTTGGATATGGATTGGCTTATAGCAAAGATGAAGCAGTTATGTTACAGAGAGGAGTAACATCTTCAGTTCACTCCTGGCCTGATGCACGGATACTTTCATCAGAATGATAATGCAGGCAGAATCGTACAATCCTGAAAACTAGAAATGCTGGCTTAAAGCGGTACCACGTGGCCAGCAGCAAGAAATGTTAATGCAACACGACAGCTCAAATTGCAAGCCTTTAAACACTAATATGTGTGGTCTGTGTGCAGTACCCTGACTCCATATTGTGCCCAAAGCAGAACATCTTGAGAATTTATTGCTCCCCAGTACAGAGTCATGCTTTTAAATAAAAAACTTGTAATCTCACCAAAATGGTGAGCATTTAGAAGATTCAACAACTTAATCTTCTGCCCACAGAACTGGTTGCTAAAAGAAGAAATGAATGCCTTGGTTTGAATTTTGGGTGATTTGGTTCATTTTTGATTATCTGAGTCAGGACCAGAAATGGGCAAATCAGTGTCAGTTCTCAGCTTTCTCCTTCCATATTGATCTTAGTTTGTCCTGGGGTGTTACTAATGAAGTCTCTGTACTCAGCACTGGTGAGGCCGCTCGACGAATCCTGTGTTCAGTTCTGGGTTCCTCACCACAAGAAGGATGTTGAGGCTCTGGAGCAAGTCCAGAAAAGAGTGACGAGGCTGGTGAAGGGGCTGGAGAACAGAACCTATGAGGAGCGGCTGAGAGAGCTGGGGTTGTTTATCCTGGAGAAGAGGAGGCTGAGAGGAGACCTCATTACTCTCTCCAACTACCTGAAGGGAGGTTGTAGAGAGGAGGGAGCTGGGCTCTTCTCCCAAGTGACAGGGGACAGGACAAGAGGGAATGGCCTCAAGCTCCACCAGGGGAGATTTAGGCTGGAGATTAGGAGGAGGTTTTTCACACAGAGGGTCATTTGGCATTGGAATAGGCTGCCCAGGGAGGTGGTTGATTCCCCTTCCCTGGAGGTGTTTAAGGGACGGGTGGATGAGGTCTTGAGGGACTTGGTTTAGTGTTAAATAGGAATGGTTGGACTAGAAGATCCGATGGGTCCCTTCCAACCTGGTTGTTCTGTGATTCTGTTCTGTGATTCTGTGAAGTCCTTGTCCATCGCTTTGTCCAGCCCACATTTGTGCAGGGCAGTGGTGTGGGTGTGTAGACTTGAAAGATTCTCTTTTCAGTTCCTGAAATAAAGGAGAGTGAAAGTAGTTGGGTGGGAGATCTAATCTGGTGTGTATTTCTTGGAAAATGTTCTGTCATTCAGGAATAGAAAATGAAGGCAAGTTGCTTTTGATTTGCAAACACAAACTGGTGCCCACAAGCCGATCAAACCTATATGGCTTAAACTCTCTCCATAAGCAGAGATATTTACACCTATAGTCAGGTTACAGGGTAGCACTGTTCTTTTTAAGAGGAGGTGGTGGATTTGTTTTTTCAAGTGCTTATTGATGAAATTTGGTTTGTTTTTTTTTTTTTTTTTTTTTGGTAGCGTTTTTGTCCAGAAGCAGACTCAAAAAATATGTTGCAGTGTTTGAAACAAAACAAGAACAGTGAAGTGATGGATCCTAAATGCAAGCAAATGATTACCAAGCGCCAGATTACACAGAACACAGGTATCCTCTTCTGAAAGAATTTAACTTACCTGCCTGAACCATTGAGTGGTCTGCGGGGCTGAAAGAATATTTGCTTTATTTTGTTCTCCTTCATGCTTGTTGGGTCACACAGTGACTTCATTGAGTCAAGTTCTTGAGTATCAACATGTGTTATTATCTGCTTTACTCCTGAAACTCTTCCCTCAGAAGTTAAAATTCGATGCGGAAAAATACTGTTTTCTCCCTAAATTAAATGTATTGCTGGTACAATGTCATCCAGGAGATTTGTATCAAATACCTTTCAGAGTGTTATATTCTGTAATCTGAAGAGATGTATACACTTCTGAGCTTCTGTCATCTTTTCCGCTTAGATTACCGCTTAAATCCAGTGCTCAGGAAGGCGTGCAAAGCAGATATCCCAAAGTTCTGCCAGAATATCCTGAATAGGGCCAAGGATGATACAGAGCTGGAAGGACAAGTCATCTCATGCCTGAAGTTGAAATATGCAGACCAGGTGAGCAGAGCTGGTGAATGCAAATGAGAGACTGTGCACGATGGTGCTTGGGGAGCAGCCATTGAATAACAAATCAAACCTGGGCTTGTGGTGTGTTCTGTGTACGTAACAGGCTGTACAGAAATGAGTTTTTTGCTTCTATACAAGTATTGCAGAATACACAGGTTAAAATGAGAGGTGTTTGAAAATAAAGGTCGTTGAATGGGTTAATGACTTTCTCCGCTTAATAGCGTCTCTCTCCAGACTGTGAGGACCAAATTCGAGTGATAATCCAGGAATCGGCTCTTGATTATCGGCTGGATCCCCAGCTTCAGATGCACTGTTCTGAAGAGGTAGGAGAAGTAACTCCACAGCTGCTTTTTCGGGATGGAAGCTCCCTTCATGAAACATGAACTATCCTGATAATTGAAACAAATAAAAAGCCCTTTTGAACTGTTTCTGGCCAGTCAAGTTCTTTGCTTATGACTTTGTCTAGTGTGCAGGAGTTGCAGTTTCTTGTCGGGTACTCATATAAAGTTATTTTTTTTCATCCGAGGTCTCATTTGCTCAAGACTTGTGACCATGGAAAAACGGTGCTTGCCTGTTATAACAAATGAGTGTGAGCTCTCTGGTCTTGTCAGCCTTCACTGGAATCCAGTTGGCTTTTGAGCTTTCACTTCTGATAAATGAATCAGCCGTGCCTTGAGTATTGCTTATGTCCTATCTTAACGTTATTTCTACCCTGTTTTCCTCTCTGCTTCCCTCTCAGTACAGTGTTGTTGACTTCTTGCTGTTGGGATTCAAAGGGAATGCATATTACATGAGCCGAGCAGCGTTCGGCTCTGGGGATTCTGGAGGGGGATGTGTCTCATTGTGTGTTCTCTCGCTGCACTCTATGATGAAATAATGTGTTGAGATACAAATGTCCTAAAGGGCAGAAAAATTGTTGTGAACTACTTATGTTAAAATCCCTTTTTCAAAACAGATTTCCAGCTTGTGTGCGGAAGAAGCAGCAGCTCAGGAGCAAACTGGGCAGGTAGAAGAATGCCTGAAAGTGAATCTGCTGAAAATAAAAACAGAAACGTGTAAGAAGGTAAAGGAAATAGATTGAACGCTCTCGGAAAGGCATCACATCCCTGCAGAAGTCTGATTTTTCCAGACCACAGACCAGGCCGTGTGCTAGCTAGTATGAAGCCAGAGCTCTGCAAATTTCCTTACATATTTCAGCTCTGGCCTGCAGCAATTCAATTCAATTTCAATTTGCCAGTGAAAATTGTGCTGACAATGCCTCCTTTGCAGTTCCAGGCTTGGATCCTTTCTTGTTTATGGTTGCCAAAGTTTCTTGCTGCTGCTGTTTTCTGTTGCTGTCTCCATTGCAGGCTTCCTGAGAGCTGGATGTGGTCTAGCACTGGCTGTGATCGGGGGCTGTAGAAGTTGGCCCTGTGGCTGTGACACCTTATTTCAGTTCTAACTGAAATAACCCTGGCCTATTGACTTCATGTTTTAGATTAACGTGGATGTTTTAATGACTGTAACTATGGTAACCCATATAAACCAGGACATTTAATCCAGCTTTAACCAACATCCACGGCCTCATCCAGACACAGGGGTGTTTTTTGTCATGATGCTGGGTTTAAAAAGATGATGCACCTTTCAGAAACTTTAAGCAGTATGAGTTTAGTTCTCGCGTCTTTTTTTTTGAAATCTACTTGTAATTTCCCCCTCTCCAGGAAGTGCTCAACATGCTGAAAGAAAGCAAAGCAGATATATTTGTTGACCCAGTGCTCCACACAGCCTGTGCCCTAGACATCAAACACCACTGTGCTGCCATCCCACCAGGGAGGGGACGCCGTAAGTGCTCGTGCTTTACTCCTGTAACCTCTCAGTCCTGAGGGCCTTAATGCTGTTGAGAGAACGCAGCTTATCTCAAGTACCAGATCTTCCCACAGCGCTCTGTGGGTAATGAAGTGGGATGGCTGTGGTGGTGAGTGCCCCGAGATGTTGGCTGTCATGAATTCCTTCCTTGTGTCCAAGGTGGGACCAATCCTTCAGTCCTGATGGAACAGCCTTGCAGCCTTATCTGCAAATTGATTGAGTATATTTGGTGTACATCTTTTATACGATTACAGATAATAGTGCGTGATAGCAGATCCATAACTCTTCTGTAAAATCCCTCCTCGGTTAAATCCTGTTGAAAAAGAGCTCTTAATACACAGGGACTGGAGCGCGTGGACTCATTTTTCAGTGTGGTTTATCTCCCGCTCTATATCGACTTCATACAGGATTCAGTTCCCGAGCTTACGTAGGGTAGTGTTGTATCAGACTACATCAAAAGCTTCCCTGGAACTAAGCTGCATCTCATACAGAAGCAAATCAATTTGGGGTCACAGGATTCATTCCTAGCTAATCCCCTTGGTCGTCCTTTCTTTGTCTGTCTTTGCCCACGGTTGGCTTCTTTGTTTCAGTATTTTTGACAGACAAAATTCAGCTGAAATGCTTTGATCCTCGTTTTTCTTTCTGCTTAAATATCCCAGTTTATTCTTGTCCATTATTACGGAGAGTAGGTCATCTTTACCACGTATCCTAAATTAACGTAGCAGCTAAAGGCTTTCAGACTTCATTAGCTGGTCCAAGTCTCCTAAGACTGAGTTCATCAGGTTCAGACCACTTGAAACATGATTTATTTAAGCGTTTCCTAACCCATTCTTTTCCTGTTTGAGGTCAAACTTTTGCTTTGTTCCTGCTGTTATGTTAGGTAGCTGAGCGGTGTGTATGGCTGTTTAAGGAAAGCTAGAGGGAAATAAAATTCTTAATGTTCCCACCTTTCTGAGTTTAAATGGCGTTAAAAACAGCAGCCGGGTGTTTTCCTGATCATTGTTTTTCATGCTGCTTACTGAATGCCTTTCTGAAATTCTGGATATCCTTTGTTTATTCCTGTCCCACTGCTCTTTTGATGCGTGTTCTGATGTGTTTGTGCTGAGGGCGTGTAGAAGCCTGGAGTGTAGAAAGGGATCTGCCTCTGAATGTTTGAGCTGGCAATTGTGTTTGAAAAGTCTGGAGTTAGTTTAAAAATATGCAGTCTGTTTGCTGGGAACAAAATAACGCTTCACTGCAAAGAATAAAGCGTCCAATTAGGGATTATTCAAGTAAGGCAGTGTAAGCATAAAATAGAAAATTTAGTGTCAGTGTCTCATATGAACATGTAAAAGAGTTTATAAGTTAGCTGAGGCACTCGTAGGCACCCAGAACATTGTGATCCCATTTCCTTTGCACAGCGCTGTGCGAAAGCTGGGGAAGTTAAATCTTTTGAAAACATTTTGTTGATCAAAAGAAAGCCCTAACAAGCCTAAGACGTTACACTGTGGTTTTTTTTCCTGAGCTGAATTTGATGTAGTTCTCTCTGAAGAGTAGTGACGTGGGATTTTGAGAACACATCATTGAAAGTGCAAACGTAGGGCAAGGGGGATAAACTGGAGAGGGGCAGATTTAGACTAGACATAAGGAGGAATTTCTTTACGTTGAATCATAGAATCATAGAACAACCACGTTGGAAGGGACCCATCGGATCTTCTAGTCCAACCATTGAGAGTGTTGAGGCCCTGGCACAGGTTGCCCAGGGAAGCTGTGGCTGCCCCATCCCTGGAGGGGTTCAAGGCCAGCTTGGATCGGCTTTGGGCAGCCTGATCCAGTGGGAGGTGTCCCTGCCCATGGCAGGAGGTAGAACGGGATGGGCTTTAAGGTCCTTTCCAACCGGAACCATTCTATGATTCTATCATGCTACGAATTGAAGTGTCCCTTTCCAGCAGCCTTCCCACAGCCTGTTGTTGAAGCCACTGTTTCTATTCTGTGACGCCATCTTCTCCACATTACAGAAATGTCGTGCTTAATGGAAGCTCTGGAAGATAAGCGTGTGAGGTTGCAGCCCGAATGCAAGAAACGCCTTAATGATCGTATTGAAATGTGGAGCTATGCTGCAAAGGTAACTAAGTAAAGGATTTTGGCGAACTACATCTTTTTTTTTTTTTTTTTGCATTGGATCTTTCTTTTGCAAGCTATTTATGTAAAACTTCTACTGTAATGAAATCCTTGTCTCTGAAATTTATTATCTGGTCCAGAAAAATTGAGATTGAGTCTCCTTTTTTAGACTTGTATATTTTGCTTTCTCTGTTTCTGGGATGCAGAATTAAACTGTCTTTTGTACACACAAGGCTTGGTCTCCTATAGAGAAAGTCTGGGGCAGTTAAAATAGGGTCATCAGAACCCTGATGGGTGTTACTCTCTTCGCCCAAGTGACAGGACAAGAGGAAATGGCCTCAAGTTGCAGCAAGGGAGGTTCAGATTGGACACCAGGAGAAATTTCTTACCGGAAGGGTCATTGGGCACTGGCAGAGGCTGCCCAGGGAGGTGGGTGACTCCCCATCCCTGGAGGCATTTAAAAGACAGGAAGATGTAGTGCTCAGCGATATAGATTAGTAGTGGACGGGAACAGTTGGACTTGATCTCAAAGGCATTTTCCAACCTAGGGATTCTATGATTCTATAAACTTCTGTTACAACCCAGTCCCATGAGCTGTTCTTCCTTTGGGCGAATCGTTGTTGGCCTGTTTGTGTTTGAGGCCAAGTCTGAGAGAGCAGCAAAGACAAAGCCTGATAAGTGCCAAGGCTGAGGGTTAAATGGAAAGTACGGCTTGGCTCACTTATTTCCCTTCTTTCATCCAGGTCGCCCCAGCAGAAGGCTTTTCTGATCTTGCCATGCAAGTTATGACCTCTCCGTCCAAGAATTACATACTGTCTGTGATCACAGTTGGCATCTGTGTACTCTTCCTCATCGGCCTGATGTGTGGACGCATCACCAAACGGGTGACAAGAGAGCTCAAGGACAGGTAGAGCCTGGATTGCCTGCTGAAGAAATGCCTGCCTAGTGCCCGGTTTTGTACAGCCCTCCTCTGTATAGTCTACCCGCCCCCTCTCGTGAGAGGAGAATAAAAAACAAAATAATTAGAACAGCAGCAGGTGTTGGCTCAGTTTTCCCAACCTGGATCTCATCCACGGCATCTTCATCCTATGAAAATTTGTGTGCAACATTGGCAGCCCAGCCAGCAGCTTTTGTTACCCCTTTGTTAGCAGACTCTCGATTACCTGCCTGTAGACAAGTCTCTGTTGTACTGTTGGAACTGCCTTCACTCTCCGGATCAGACTGAAACGACCTGCAGCTCAAGCAGTTTTTAAGTACATTTTTAAAGACAGACATCCCGACCATATGATTTAGGTATCAGTTCGTGTTGAAATCTAGTCATCCTCTGTGGCCGAGTGAAATTAAAGTGGGAAATTAAAGAGTGAATTGCATCTTACACCACAGTTAGCCTTGGTTTGGACATCTTGCTCATCTTATGTAAAGCATCTCCAGATCATAGTCGTGGACACCCTAAGGACACCCGTCGCTGGTGTCTTCTAGTGTGAATATCCTGCTTCTGTTACTGTGGATTTTTCTGGCTGAAAAGGTACCCTCCCTTCCTTCCTCTGCCACATGCGAGATAGAATAAAATACCAACCAGGATCAAACACTCATGTGAGCTGTACAACTTGTATTTTGGTAGATTAAAGATACGATGTGGATGTGAGGTTGTGTAGAGCCTCTCAGTAATGTCTGGCACTGCTGTCAGCAGGCGTGAAACGCCCTGACCGGTTACTCAGTCAACTTCTTCTGTGGGTGACGATGCAGTAAGATTCTAACACTCCTTCTATTTTACCTTGCTGCTGTTAAGCTATTACCCTTCCAAACTGTCTTATCTACAGCTGGTATTGTCATGCTGGCAGTGTGTGTGGTGCTTTGTCAGTGATTCAGAAAGCAGTGAACACTCCATGTGCTCTGTCTGAAAACCAGATACCCGTGGGCTAGTGCCCTGGTTTGTACCTGGCCTGTCGGGATCTTGGGGGTTTGAGTGGTGGCACTGAAGAGTATTTTTCATTTCCATAACCACAACTGATAAGGGATAGCAACTGGTGTTCTCTATGTAGGGCATAGGTGCTGGTCCAGAAGGAGGAGTGGATGATAGTGTTGTATGAAGGGCAGAAACATCTGAATCTTTAAGGGAAATCACTTTCACGTTGTTACCATCAGCGCGTGCGTTCACGCTGTATATTGTTACACTCCCAGAACGTGACACGTGTACCTGAGAATCCAAAGAAGGTGTTTTAGAAAGGCCGCACCAGTAGTTGCGCTGCCTCTTTGTCACTGTTGTTCCTCAAGTACAAGGAGTTGTGGAGGTCAAAAGCCACGTGCTTTGGCTGAAACACTGAGCGCCTTTCTGAGATCTAGAAGTGGCTGCAGCAGAGTCCCTGTGTACAGTAGGATGTGCTTTATTCGCCTTTTAGATATGCTCACTTGCTTGTGCTGCAGTAAATTCACGTGCCTGAAACTGTCCAACTTAGGCTGATGCTTGAACCATGACTTTGTTTTCCTCCGTAGTGCACTACTAGGTAAGACCTGCCACTTCCAGTCCTCTGCATTCTTCTTGAGGACAATGGGAAGGGGTTTTGAGATACTTTGGAGCGTGGACTGGCTGATGCTGATGATGCTGCCTGTACAGAATGGCGTACACAAAAATACTGTGAGCTTTTGCTGCAAACTGAAGCTTTTTGCAAGCGTAACGTCATCCCGCCCTGAGGATGGACAGCGAACTCTTAGTGACATCGTCTTAGACTTACTACGCTAGTGAGTTGTTCATAAACTCGTCTGTTTTTATATCAAATTATTACGCACACAAGGCAAGTGGTGGAGAATGTCTGACGGTTCAGTGGCGAATTAGTGCATGGCAAGATTGCAGTTAAGTGGTTAGGTAGAATGGAAATTAAGCCTAAATTCTTTCTCCCGGCCCTCTTCCCTGGTGCTAATAGAGCTTAACTGGCCTTCTGTCAATGTGAAGCGGAGCAGAAGAGGAACGGATGATGGTGTCTCTCGAGGTAGCGCAGGTGTATAACACCACAAGTGGTAGTTTGGCAATTATAACTGTTTATTGTTTCACTTGACAGAGCGTTGAAATTACTGCTGTGAGATGGGTGTCTTCACAGAGCTGCCGGCAAGGGAAGTGGGATCTTTGCCTGCTTGGCACGAGTCCTGCTTCTCAAGATGTCTATCGGGCGTATTTAAATTGCTGTCAGAGGGCTTTTTTTTAAACTGTTGTGACTTTTTGAAAAGGCATTTTGTAACCTGATTAGCTTGAAAAGCCTAATTAGATGGTTTATTGTCTAGAAATAGCATCTTCCACTAAATTCCAGAAGACATTGCGGTGAAAATTGTAGGTTTGTAGCCATAGTTCTGAATGTAAACTCTGTTCAGCTCTGAAGGTGACTTTCTTTACTCTCAGATATAAAGCTTTCTGGTTATTTTTTTCTTTTTAATTTAGAGAAGGTCATGGTAAGGTTACCTGGAGCGGTGCTTTAGGAGTCTGGTCTGTGGCAGTGTTAGTCTACAGTCGGTGGTGCTCCCCTGGTTTCGGTGTGAGTGCTCTGGGATGGTTACAGGTGTGTGTCTGGGTGTCCTCTGAAGCAAAGATAGGATACCAAATACATTTCTGTGTGATTCCCTTTGATGCACTTTGTCACTCTGAGGCACCGACCCTCCTTGTAAAGATGTGACATGGCAAAGGATCTGGGCCGTTATGTCTCTGAGCATTATTATCTGTTCACTTCTTAAAATAGGGCTCCCTGGCACTGCTAGTGACCCAATTTGCTTTTCTCCATGACTAGAAGGCTACCAATCCCAGTCTTGAAACGTCCTCTTCCTTCTCACGTATACGTGAAATCTGGAGGTATCATAGGCACAGAAGCCTACGCAAGTTCTCTTCCAAAAATAACCTGCTTGTGCTGTTGCCAACACAACCCCTTGCCTGCAGGTAACCATTTTCCATTGCAGGGAGAGGAAGAAGAGGTTGTAAGAAATACTGCTGTTGCCTTGAACTTGAGGAAGCCTTTCTAGCTTCCCCAGTCTAATGGAAAGTGCTAGAAACAGCTGCCATCAGCCAAGAGTGTCGCTGTGGCAAACCCAGGGGCACCCCTTTCCCTTCGCAAGTCTTGGTGGAGAAGGCTGCCTGTCCCAGAAGGCAGTTTAGGAGGAGGTTGGTTGTTTTTACTCCTTGCCGTCACCAGACCCTTTGGAGAGCTCATTTAGACGTCATGATATGGAAGCTCCCATGGCTGTACAGAAGGGCTAGATGACAGGGGCCTGGTGAGGCAGGCAGCTCTGTTTCCCTCCCACTGCTGAACGGCTAACAAGCTGTGGCTCCTAAATGATGGTTTGTATTTGGATGCCACAGGTAAGGGGGACCGTGCATGATGTGCATCTTGTTACTTCACTCCTCCAGGCCCGTTAGTGTTCATTCTTGTTGGCCTTTGTAAGCTTATTTATTGTTTGATCACGTCCTTTGCTGAGTTTCAACTTGGGATTCTCCTGCCTCACCTCTGTCATTCCAGCTGCTAGAGTGACATGTCTGGGTAGGGACAGAATTCCTGGCACTTCAAGTAGTGTCCGGCAAGCATATGTCTACGTAAGGGCTGGAAAAGCCCTAGTGACGCTCAAGTAATTCCATAACAAAGAATTTAACGCTTTAAAATCCATGTGAATAGAATCAGTCTTACTCTGAAAGAACCCGCAGTGAGCGCATTGTGTGAGAAAGAACAGAGAGGAGCAAATATCTCCAAGGGCGATGCAGAGGGAGGAAACCTGAGGGCCAGAGGGATCACAGGAATCCCATAATATTGTAGAGGAATTGCCTTCAGGCTGGATGGCAACTTCTGTTAAAACACAACTTTTATTATTTAGTTGAAAGAAGATTGTAGTAAGTTGGTTGTTTGGTTTTTTTTTTTTACTTTATCAGTTTTGTTTAAAAAAAAAAAAAAAGGTAGATTTGAGGTGTGTGCGAGTGCATGAGTGCAGAACGAGACCAGGGCATTTCACCTAGCACTTCTGCCTCTGTTTAAAGCACAGCTCTGTGGCGACAGCACATTGGTAATCGCGGGGTTTCAGAGCTTCAGGGCAGTCCCAGGTACTGATCTTTGCGCAGTCTCCCTGCTCGGGGGCTGAACCAGTTAATCTTGGTTAGAGGGGACCCACACCAGGATGGATGGAGCCTCGGGCAGCCGAATCCAGCGGAGGGTTGGAATCAGATGATATTTACCTTCCGACCCAAAGTATTCTATGATTCAACTTGGAAAATAAAAGAGAGATTCCTACATTGGACATAGCTGGAGGCCCTGAGTGCTGCCTGCATGGACAGGGAGGAGGAATAACACCTTCCAACTCCCTGGCCAGAGGCAGGTTGCTGTTTTCTCTTCTGCAATACCTGAATTCCATTCCGTAGCTGCCCCAAAGCAAAACCCATCCCTTCCTGGGTGGAAATCCCACCTCACCATCCCTGGTTTTACGGAATAGCAGTGCTTGCGGAGCTCTCACGGAGGGCAAGGCTGAGCTCAGGGCGAGGGAAGGAGGGTGATGTTGGCCTGTAGTCTCTGGTGCTGGTGGGCTGACCAGAGGGACCCTGGGGCCTCCGTGGCGAGGGAGCCCCAGCACCCCCTGCCTGCAGCAGGCGCTGTTTGAGCTCACTCTCTTCATTTTTTATTTCCAAATGTGACATGAACAAGACTTTTGTAAATCATTTCCCCTCTCTGTGTATAAACTCTGGCCGGCCGGCCCTCGGTTTGGTTTGGTTTTATTTTACATGTTCATGCTGTGTAATTTTGAGATGTTACTGAGAAGTCTGAACATAATAATGTGCTTTTTTTTTTTTTCTCGTGTTTGGTTTTTTTTTTCCTCTGTACAGATGAAATGGGAGAATTTAATAAAAAGAGTCTGCAGGTTTGTACTGGTGGTGGCTGATTCCTGGGCCTGAGGGTGGGGCGGGGCTTAGAGAGGCCACGCCCTCAACAACCGGCTTTCAAGATATGTAAATTAGATGGGGTACGCCCACAATGGGCGGGGCTTAGAAAAACCATTTGGTGCTAGCGCTGTTGCAAATGGCCACGCCCACAATGGGTGGAGCCTAAACGGCATTGATTGCTATGGGGGGCGGGGGGTTGAGAGTGGTTCCCGCCCACAGTGGGCGGGGATTAGGTCACATGCCTGAATACTTTGTTGGGGGCGTGGTCTCACCAAGCCACGCCCTAGCTCCCTTTATGGAGGTGGGCGGGGCACCTAGAGGCCGCACCCCCGCGCTCGAGCCGGGGAGAGGGGCGGCGGCGCGGCCCTGTCCCCACGGCCGAACATGAAGTCCGGTGAGCGGCGGGGCATGGCGAGGCCACGCCCCCACGGTCGGGGCTGCGGCGGGTGTACCACATGACCAGCACCCTGCCCACTCCGGCACTCAGCCTGGCGGTGGGCGGGGCATCGTCTTGTCACGCCCCCTCCGTAATGTCGGCGGGGGCGTGGCTTCGCCTGACCACGCCCCACTCACGTACCGCCATCGGGATGGGCGTGGCCATTCGCTGCTCCGCCCCACGGTGCCGCAGCGCTGGGCGGTGTCGCGCCGCGGCCGTAAAGCGCGGAAGGTCGCTGAGGCCGCGCCGAGGTGAGCCGCCGTCCCGTCCTGGTGGTCGCAGCTCCCGGTTGGCTGTGGGGCGCGGGAGAGCTGCCGTCAGGGCCCAGCCGGTCCCGCGGCAGCGGGCGGTGGAGCTGGTGCTGGCGGAGCTCCCACGGCTCCTCCCGGCTGCTCTCGCTCGGGCTTCGCGCTCTGCCCCGGGGCGAGGCCTGGCGGCGATTTGTGCCCCAGTCCCCGTGAGAGCTCCCGCAGCTCGCCCCGTGCCCTCCAGCCTCTGCCAGTCTCGCTGTTGTCGCCGTTCTTTTCCGTCTTTATTCCGGTTCTTTGCTCCTTGTTGAGTTATGGCAGCGTCAAAAGAGAAGATTGATTGCCCTTCGCCCCCTCCCTTTGCCCCCTCACCTCGCCCTCTCCCCCTCACCCTGTCCCTCTCGTCCTACGCCCCCTTACACGACCTGAGTTTCAATCCCACCAGCCCAGCGGTTGTTTCAGGCCGGTCGGGCTGCCCTCTTGTTTATTTCTTAGCTTTCCCGTGTCCGCCTGTCCCCGACATGCCATGTGACGTTTGCCGCTGCCAGCCCCGTCTATGACAACTGGTAACGCTATTCTTGTCTTTTTCCTTCCTAGAAGGAGCAGTTCTGAGCTCCCGGCTGAACAGGTCAAGGTGGTGCTCCCAGAGAGCTGACGCAGCCCCTGGCGAGATGTTTCTCCGGTTACTGTCAGACGTTCGGTGGCGGGCGGCTAACCCCAAATGGAGAAAACCCACCTGCTCGCGGCGAAGTACCTCAAGTACGGCAGAACCTCACCCTGTTCCCTTGCCAGCCCAGGCACAGGTTGTCATCTGTGGTGGTGGAATCATGGGCACCTCGGTGGCTTATCACCTCTCCAAGATGGGTTGGAAGGATATAGTCTTACTAGAGCAGGGCAGGTAAGGATTTTTGGGAACAAAACCAAAGAAACAGGACTTCTGTGTGTAGTAGCGTCTGCTGTAGTGTGTTACTTCTTCCTTTTCACCTGAACTTGGACCTGTGGAATATGCTTATACTGAACACGATTAATGCTACTCCATCCTCCCAAGCACAGGGTGAGGTGAAGGGCGTCCCTTGTGTGATTGTGGTGTGTGAGCCCTGCTTAAGGGGCAAACTGCAACACAGCTACTCACTTTCTTTCCTCAGCAAGAACAGAAAAGTCAGGTTGAGAAAGCTCATGGAGCAAAATAAAGAAATGGAGACTGCTTAGCAGTTAGTGGGGCTTAAAGGGGCCAAAAGAAAAGAGTCTTCAATCAGAGAGTGCAGTGAGAGGATGAGGGGTAATGATTTTCAGCTGAAAGAGAGGAGATTGAGATGAGATCTTAGGAAGAAATGTTTTCCTGTGAGGGTGGGGAGGCCCTGGCCCAGGTTGCCTAGAGCAGAGGTGACTGCCCCATCCCTGGAGGTGTTCAAGGGCAGGTTGGATGGGGCTTGGAGCCCCTGATCCAGTGGGAGGTGTCCCTGCCTGTGCAGGGGTGGGACTGGATGGGCTTTGAGGTCCCTTCCCACCCAAACTGTTCTGTGATGCAGCTGTGGGCAAAACTTCCTCGCCTTAGAGAGGATTAATTTAAAGTAATTAAAGAATTACTTCATTTCGTGCAAGTCAAAGTAGATTCAGGCACTAAGAAAATAAACTTTTAAGCATTAAAATACCACTTAGGCTTACCTCTGCTCAGCTTCTCTCCTGCATCCACGGTCTTCCAGTCCTCCTTTCTGCCTCAGTGAGCACAGGGAGTGAATGGAGGGGGTACGGTCAGTGCTGGGCTCCGTGTGGGTGCTTCGTGGGGTGTAGTTCCCATCAGGAGAGCTCTGCCCTGGCTTGGGTTTTCCACAGACCACATCTCCTTTGGGAGACACCTATCCACATTCGTGTAATCGCAGGTAATTACACAGCGCATCTAAAAAGCATGGGCCATGTTTAGAATGCTCAAAATCACCCGGCGCTTGTTACTATCTCTAGAAGGAGGTTGTGATACGTGTGTGAAGTACTACAGCACTAGCAAAGCTCAAAAGAGGTTGTGGGCAATGCGGAGGTTATAAGGAGATATTGCTAAAAGATCGCACCGTAAGCTGGTTAAGGGCTTGGATTATCTTGTTTGCCTGTTGCAGGATTTATTGTCTGTCTGTAAAGAGGGTAAGATGGTCGGTGTGTGCTTCAAGAGCTGGATTTGAAGCCTGTGGCAGAGCATGTAGATCGTATTGAAAGCTGACTGTGACTACCTGCTGCTTAGATTTCTGGTTTGGATTCATGGTGTTTTCATTAAGCAATTTGGGGACCTTGGGTGTAAGACAGTGCTAAGTCTTCGGGAGTTTGAAGGGGTGTTTATCGCAGCAGAGTACTGAGTTGAGAAAGTTTATCATCTAGCTTAGAGATTCCCACCTGATCATGAAAAAATTTTCACAGAAACGGTCATTGGGCTCTGGCAGAGGCTGCCCAGCAATGTGGTTGAGTCCCCGTCCCTGGAGGTGTTTAAGACAGGTGGATGAGGTGCTAAGGGGCACGGTTTAGTGGCTGATAGGAATGATTGGACTGAAAGATCCTTTGGGTCTTTTCCAACCTGGTGATTCTGTGAACCGTTAAGGTTGGAAAAGGCTTCTAAGGTCCAACTGTCAGCCCAACCCCACCGTGCCTACTGAACCATGTCCTGAAGTGCCACGTCTGCATGCTTTTTGAACCCCTCCAGGGAGGAGACTCCACAGCTTCCCTGGGCAGCCTCTGCCAGCGCTTCACCACTCTTTCAGTAAAGAAAGTTTTTCTGATGTCCAATCTAAACCTCCCCTGTGCAACTTGAGGCCATTTCCTCTTGTCCTGTCTGTTGTCACTTGGAAGAACAGACCAGCACCCACCTCGCTGCAACCTCCTTTCAGGGAGCTGCAGAGAGCAATTTGGTCTCAAGTGATGCTGACTTCAACAATAATTAATTGTGACTCCTTGGTTTTGCGTGGCTGGGAAGCTGGTGGTATCACACTCTTTATAGCTGCAAGGAGGAAATTGGGGAGTCTCATCCGAGACCTGGTGAAAGGTGTCCTTCCGAGTGGAATCAGCTGTTAGGCTTCATTTGCCAGGAAGCTAGGCTGGAGTGGGGTAGGAGTACCCCGTTACAGATGTCTGTTGAGTTAGGTGCTGTAGGAGCTTGGTCTGTGCACGTGATCAAGTGCCAGGGGACAGGACAAGAGGGAATGGCCTCAAGCTCCACCAGGGGAGATTTAGGCTGGAGATTAGGAGGAGGTTTTTCACGGAAAGGGTCATTGGGCATTGGAATAGGCTGCCCAGGGAGGTGGTTGATTCACCTTCCCTGGAGGTGTTTAAGGCACGGGTGGATGAGCTCTTGAGGGACTTGGTTTAGTGTTTGATAGGAATTGTTGGACTCGATGATCCGATGGGTCTCTTCCCACCTAATTGTTCTATGATTCTATGATCAAGGAAGAGCAACAAACATTACATTAGCAGAAGCATCTTCTGTGAAAGTGCAGCACATGCTTCAGCTGTTTCCATTGTCATGGAGCAAGGATGGAGCAACAATCTTACACAGCTGAACCTTGCCTGGGATTTCTGTGAGGATATGGGCACACCAGGCCAAAACCAGCCTTGTCAGGGGCAAGTGGAAGGATCCTGCATTGCTTTAGCCACAGGAAACGTGACTTGCAAGTATTGTGGAAGCAGATTGTGAGAGAGATGTTTAAATCTTATTGTATTGTCTTGATCTGTCTGTGCTGCAGAGTGTTTTTAACAGGTTTCTGTTTACAGCAGAAACCAAATAGCTGGATGGACAGTGGTTTAAGGGTAGCTGAAAAAGGAGCACGAAAGACATGTACCTGTCTCTGACAGTTGCTGCACAGTAAGAGGGACTTGCTCTTGGTCTAAATTGAAAAGGTGTGAGGCTCAAATCCAAGTTAATTTTCATTTGAGGGAAATCCAGCTTTGAAGAAAGAATTGGGTAGGCAGGTCAGCTTAAGCAGAGGTTAATTTCTTTGGAAAATTTTGATCTTTAGAACCAGTCAAGGAGAAAGGGGTTTGGAATACAATGTGTTTTGAAAACTGAGGTAAATTAAAAGCATTCTAGAGGTTGCTTTATCCTTGTGGCATCCAGCATCCAGCTTTTGGTCCAGTATGTTTGGAGGAAAGGTTGCTGTCTGGTTTGTGCCGTGGGCAGAGCTGCCAGAGCAAGCCTGACAGGGCACTGTCCTCTCTCCCCGTCAGCTGGATGAGGCCAACAGCCTTCTTTGCAACTTCTCCTGCAGATTGGCAGCTGGTACCACTCGCTTCTGCGCTGGCATCGTGAGCACAGCCCGGCACGTGTCCATAGAGCTGAAGATGGCCGACTATTCAAACAAGCTCTACCAGCAGCTGGAACAAGAGACAGGAGTGAACACAGGTACGGAAAGTGCAATCATTGAATAGTCTTCGGGAAACTGAATCACACTATTGACACTGAAACGCAGTTGTAGTTCTAGTGTCTTAAGAGGCGGTAGTTCCTGTTCCAAAGTGATCATTTGTGTATCAGAAACGGTGTGACCAGCAGGGCCAGGGAGGTTCTTCTCCCTCTGGACTCAGCACTGGTGGGACTGCTCCTTGAATCCTGTGTTCAGTTCTGTCCCCTCAAGCACAAGAAGGATGTTGAGGCTCTGGAGCGAGTCCAGAGAAGAGCAACGAAGCTGGGGAAAGGGACTGGAGAACAAGAGGAGCAGCTGAGAGGGCTGGGGGTGTTTAGCCTAGAGAAGAGGAGGCTGAGAGGAGACCTCATTGCTCTCTCCAACTACCTGAAAGGAGGTTGTGGAGAGGAGGGAGCTGGGCTCTTCTCCCAAGTGCCAGGGGACAGGACAAGAGGGAATGGCCTCAAGCTCCACCAGGGGAGATTTAGGCTAGAGATTAGGAGGAAGTTTTTCACAGAAAGGGTCATTGGGCATTGGAACAGGCTGCCCAGGGAGGTGGTTGATTCACCTTCCCTGGAGGTGTTTAAGGCACAGGTGGCCGAGGTGCTGACAGACGTGGTTTAGTGTTTGATAGGAATGGTTGGACTCAATGATCTGATGGGTCTCTTCCAACCTGGTTATTCTATGATTCTATTTGGACTGAATCAGATGCAGAGGGATGTTGCTAATGTAGCCGGTAGTGTGGGCAGAAGGGTGTCAGATGCAAGTGGAAGGCAGGCTTCCTGCAGGCTGTGATCGCCTCTTACGTTGTCTTTAACTTGGGTTGATTTCCACAAGGACGCTGAAAATTATTTTGGGAGTGCATAGAGCAAATGTCGCATTTTCTGCACCGATTTGCTTCTCAGAAAGAGAAAATAAACAGCAGCACTGAAGCACAGGCAAAGCAAGATACCTTTCTCTGGTCTTACCCTGGAAATAACTGGAAAACGTTGTGTTGAAACTCTCTTTCTCCCTCCAAAATGCTGGAGCATGGATCTGATATGAAGAATTTTGATCACTGAAAGCTCTGTTAAGAGGGACTTGTGATATGTGTCAGCCTCAACAGTGGTTAGTAACTGTGTTAGTTAAGATTAGTATTAATCTATTGCAGGTGGTGGAGTCACAAAACATCTGCTTCTAGTTGTGGTTTTATTCTTCTAACTCTAGAAGAATTAGATCACGTTTTCCCTTTTTCTTCTTTTTTTTTTTTTTTTTTTTTGCCAGTAACCCCCCTCTCTGTTTTCATGGGCACCATGTGTGAAGTTTTATTTAAAAACATGAGTAAATGCAGTGGAAAGAGTTACAACACAAGTCAAATTCAGTTCCTTTTGTGAAAAGTTGACCAATGTGGTTTTTATTTACTAGCTGATAAGTCTTTAAAGTCACTTGGGAGCCTGGGATTTCCAGGCTCACGAGTAATAGAAGCAACAGGTCTGCAACTATATTAAAGCAGCGGGTCTGAGATTAAAAGGAATTCAGGCTCCTGTCCAAGTCTGACTTGCCTTTGGTCATTGTCGTAGGGTACGTGAAGACAGGTTCTATTTCCCTGGCTCAGACGCAGGATCGACTGATCTCGCTCAAACGCATCGCTTCGTCGCTGAAGTACGTATAACCAGGAAATAAAACTGCTCTGAAGCTTGCGCCGGCTCTCCTGCGAGACTGGTGACGGCATTTTTCTTGTGTTCTGCGGCAGTGTCATGGGGATCCCTTGTGAAATTATCACCCCAAAGCAAGTGGCACAGCTCCACCCACTGATCAACATCCATGACCTTGTGGGGGCCATGTACGTGCCAGAAGATGCACTCGTGTCATCTGCCAATGTGAGTCTGGCTCTGGCCACTGCTGCCTCACGGAATGGTATGAGTTTTTTTATCTATAGTGCTCTCCTGCCTCATAGTTATCTTATTTCCATAAGGGAAGTTTGTATTCTACATCTCTCTCACTATTCTAACTGAGCACTAAAGGCCAAAACAAGGTTTAAATGCGTTTAAATCTATTTTTCCTCATAAAACAGGCTGATTTTTTTAAACACGCTGATTCTTTACACAATCATTAGAATTATCTAATATCATATCATATCTAATATCTAATCATATAGAATTATCAGCTCTGATAGATGAAGTGCCAGTTTGTTGTCCTTACTGGTTATAAATTTCCCCGAATAAGCACATGTTCTTTTATCATAAAAACAATCTTTCACAGGACCTGACTCAAAATGACACATGGCAAGAGTTTTAATTCCCTAGAAATGAAAAGGTTTGGCTTAATCCATTTGGAATATTTAATTGGGCTCATATGCTTTGGAAATGGGTTTGGAAGTGTGGTTTTTGGAAGTGTTTGCTCAGCACTTCAGGAAATTTGGAGTCGTCTAGAAGTGGAACAAAGGTTAGATATGATACCAGAGATGATGCTCATTCAGGATGAAAATCTGTCAGGCTGGAAGAAGCTACTTAGGAAGATGGCTCTAAGTTTCTTTTTTTGCATACACTTAACCTTTTGGGTTGTTTTTTTTTCCCCCAAATAACTGGTTTCCCATAAAAGAACTGCTCTTGTCATCTGGAGCTACAGGCTCTGTCACTTAAAGGAATTGTGATAGAAAGAAACCTATAGTTGAGCTGCACTTTTCACATTGTAGATACTAGGATGTATTTATCGCCCAGATTGTCACATGGGAAGAGAGCACTGCAGCTCCTCACAGCCTTAGCTCGAAACTGATGTATAAATTGTATACATGCTGTCTTACAAATAACAGGCTTTCACTTGAGAATTACTGGGCCAGAAAGAGAAATGAAATGCTGTCTTTAAGACAAAATAAGCATTTAGGTTGAGTTAGTGTAAGTTAATGTTAGCAGCCTGACACTTTAGGGACAAGGCTTGCAGGGTACTGACTTCTGTATGTCCTTTCAGGTGTCCAGATTCACGAGCGGACGAGTGTCAGTCACGTCTCGGTCCAGAAAGGCCGTGTGACAGGAGTTGAGACTGACAGAGGACAGATCCAGTGCCAGTACTTTGTCAACTGTGCTGGCCAGGTTGAATTTTCTCTCCTTTTTCCTTTGGTTAAGAACATGTACACTTCCCATGGGGTTTGTTTTATTTCATTTTTCTTTTTATGTGGCTTGGTTTGCAGGAGTAAATCAAGGTCATGAGGTCATATTACCCAGCTTCTTAGACTAGCAGGGGTGTGCAGGAAGAAAGCAGTGCTTGCTACTTGCCTGGCACCGAGGACTGGATGTTAACCTGCCAGGGAGCACCCTGCAGCTTGTTGATCTCTGTCCCTGGGGGGTGCAACCCTCTGACATAAAGAGCTTTGCTTTGGCTCTGAGTGAGATAATTCAGACTCTCTCACACACTCCTGAAAGTTCATTTGGGTTTTCTTTTCCCCCACTTAGTGTCCTGTTATCGCCACTGTGAAAATACACCTGACAGTTGCTGTTCCTGAGCTTGTTAGTGTGGGATCTCAGCAGTATGGACACCTAAATCCTGACTATTCTGCTTCTAGAGACTAAGTGACAGGGGACAGGACAAGAGGGAATGGCCTCAAGCTCCACCAGGGGGGATTTAGGCTAGATATTAGGAGGAAGTTTTTTACAGAAAGGGTCATTGGGCATTGGAATAGGCTGCCCAGGGAGGTGGTTGATTCACCTTCCCTGGAGGTGTTTAAGGGACAGGTAGACAAGGTCCTGAAGGACATGGTTTAGTGTTTGATAGGAATGGTTGGACTCGATCTGATGGGTCCCTTCCAACCTGGTTGTTCTATGATTCTATGATTCTAAGCCTAGTGCTGTCTTTGGTGTCCAGATCTTGTTTTGGTCTCAAATCGGGGCTCTAGATCTTGTGAGGAACAGAAGAAGTCTTGATCCTAAACAGTTCAGATTCTAAGAACCAAGTGAAAAAATTGTGCATATGTTTAAGTTTTAGAGGATTGAAGTAAGTCTTACTTTGTCTTTTATGAAAGTAGACCCACAGAGAGGACCTGTGCTTTTCTTCTGCCTTTTTAAATTGCAGTCAGATTTCTTTTTTTGCATTCTAACATGCACTTTTTTATTTCAGTGGGCCTATGAGCTGGGCCACTCTGGGGAGGAACCAGTCAATATCCCACTCCATGCCTGCGAACACTTCTACCTCCTGACACATCCTTTGAAGGAACCTCTGGCAAGTAACTTACCAAGTAAGGATTCTTCAGCTCTGCTTCACTTGGTGAACTACATTTGTATTTCCAAGGCAATACATAGTTCAGAGTGTCCTCTTTCAGTGACACAATCTCTTTCCTTACTCTTGGGAAAGTTTTTGCTGCAGAAGTTGATTTTCAGAGTTGGTCATCTTAGCAGGAGAATGACCTTGACTCTAGCTTGACTAGTAGGTGTGTCCGAAGCCTGGATTTGTATTTGGGGACTGAGGAGGATGCTCACCATGGCACTATGTTTTCCTTGCAGACTGCTGTCCCCAAATGGCCTTTCTATTCCTTTCCTCCAAGTGAAACTAAGGCTTTACAGTGGCATTTACATGTCTATGGAGGTTGGAGGTTGTGGAGAGAGGGAGCTGGGCTCTTCTCCCAGGTGATGGGGAGACTGGAGGAGGGGGAATGGCCTCAAGCTCCACCAGGGAAGATTTAGGCTAGAGATTAGGAGGAAGTTTTTCACACAGAGCGTCATTGGGCATTGGACTAGGCTGCCCAGGGAGGTGGTTGATTCACCTTCCCTGGAGGTGTTTAAGGCACGGGTAGACGAGGTCCTGAGGGACTGATGGTTTAATGTTTGATAGGAATGGTTGGACTCGATGATCTGGTGGGTCTTTTCCAACCTGGTGATTCTATGATTCTATGAGCTGTAGGGGCAACCACACACTTGAGGTAATTGCTCCTCCCCTGAGTCCTGGCTTTTGGATCTCTTAAAGAAAAGCCCTTACGTTTGAAAACTGTCCTTGGGAAATAGAAAGCTTTGCTTATTTACTCTCAGTCATTAACAAGTTTCTACTTCTAGTGGGAAGTGTGTGGGAATTCCAGGGAATTCAGCTCTCTGACACGAGTCCCTGAACGCTTCAATTTTACTTGACTGCATAATTGAAATATATATACATATACATCACAGAGACTTAAATGTATTCACGGCTTTTTTGTACATGATAAAAATTGCTATGGAACTTGTCAGGTGAAGCATCATAAATGCTTCAAAGTGACCCTTCCGCCAGAAGAAGCAATCCAGTCCTGACTGTCCTCACCCCAGTGCTGGCCACCTTCTTTGTGCTGGTGACCTTCAGCATACTGGATCAGTGAGTCATCCCTGCTAAACTTAACTGTTCTTAATACAGGAAGAGAACGAGAGAGAATGCAGGACATCTCTAGGTGGAAGGTCTGGCCTAGTGATTACTCGCTCCTGGTAACGCTTCCCTGCTGGCTTGGGTGTCCTTCAGATTCAGTTCAATTTACTCCGCTGCCCAAAATTTAATATGCATGGTTGTGGTGGGAGTTAATTCTGGTTTAGTAACTAAACCAGCTCATCAGGGTACTGTGTGAGAACCAGAATAGTGCAAAAGGAGCTGGCCTCTTCTCCCAAGTGACAGGGGACAGCACAAGAGGGAATGGCCTCAAGCTCCGCCAGGGGAGATTTAGGCTAGAGATTAGGAGGAAGTTTTTCACGGAAAGGGTCATTGGGCATTGGAACAGGCTGCCCAGGGAGGTGGTTGATTCCCCTTCCCTGGAGGTGTTTAAGGCACAGGTGGATGAGGTCCTGAGGGACATGGTTTAGTGTTTGATAGGAATGGTTGGACTCGATGATCCGATGGGTCTCTTCCAACCTGGTTGTTCTATGATTCCATGAAAGTTTGGGGCTGGGGGACTGAACTTGTCCTTTCAGGAGAGCTGCTGGCTTGGCCCAGGCTGTCTACCAGACCCCATTGTTGGTGTTAGTGGAACACCAGCCTGAGATAGCCGTTCCTTCTCTCAGTTCCCTTCCCACCTCTTTGCTTTCTTCTGCAGCTATTGTAGACCCAGATGGCAGGATCTACATACGGAACTGGCAAGGTGGCATCCTCTCGGGAGGCTTTGAGAAAAACCCCAAACCACTCTTCACAGAGGGACGGAACCAGCTGGAAATTCAGAACCTTCAAGAAGACTGGGATCATTTTGGTATGTTAGGGGGCAAGGGTTCCCACAGCAATGAATGGCCTCTTCTCCCAAGTGACAGGGGAATGGGGGACAGGACAAGAAGGAATGACCTCAAGCTCCACCAGGGGAGATTTAGGCTGGAGATTAGGAGGAAGTTTTTCACACAGAGGGTCATTGGGCATTGGAATAGGCTGCCCAGGGAGGTGGTTGATTCACCTTCCCTGGAGGTGTTTAAGGGACGGGTAGACGAGGTCCTGAGGGACATGGTTTAGTGTTTGATAGGAATGGTTGGACTCGGTGATCCAGTGGGTCTCTTCCAACCTGGTTGTTCTATGATTCTATGAAACACATAACTTAGCAGAAGGCAGAGTTAGCCCCAGTGGCGGCTGTTGTTGACCAGCTAAATGTGTGTCTGCCTTTATCTCAAAGGTGCGAGGAAGATGAATGTTCTCTGAAATTCATTCCTCTCTTCCTTTGTCAGGAATTTGTGTGAAGCCCTTTTACCAAGGATGCCATCGATGTCTGTGTGGCGTTTAAAAACACATGCTAACTCTCAGCATGTATTAATTTCCTCTTCAGCGAGGTGCTACATACTCTTTCCAGTGCTGCTCTTCCATTTAACTTGATTTTTGACTGCCAGTGCCACATGCTGCTCCTCTGTGACGCTGCAGATCAGCACTGTTGACCTGCCACGTAGCCGTGGTATTTTGTTTCTGCAGCTCCCTTCAGCAGCGCCTGCCAAGCGCGTTTCCATCGGTGGCAGTTGCATCGTGCACAGAACTTGGTATTGTTGCTTCCCTGACTTCATCCCTCCATCAGCCATGGTGTTTTTTTAATATTCCAAACCTTCTGTTTTTCTCTTCCTGTTTGATTTGATTCTATTTTTTTTTTATTCTGTATGTTCTTTTACGTGGAAGGCTCTTTCTGTAGGAAAGAGCATAGCGTGATCTAGGAGTCCCTTTCTTTTTTTTCCCTTCTGTTATGGCTGGTGAGTTGGGGTGTGGGCTCTCATCTTCAGATTTGCCTTTTCTTCAGGGATCCATTTTTCCCTTGTGTTGGAGCTCTTTGTGTCCCTTGTGTTCAGTTCTGGGCCCCTCACCACAAGAAGGATGTTGAGGCTTTGGAGCAAGTCCAGAGAAGAGCAACAAAGCTGGTGAAGGGGCTGGAGAACAGGCCCTGTGAGGAGCGGCTGAGAGAGCTGGGGATGTTTAGCCTGGAGAAGAGGAGGCTGAGAGGAGACCTCATTACTCTCTACAACTACCTGAAGGGAGGTTGTGGAGAAGAGGGAGCTGGTCTCTTCTCCCAAGTGACAGGGGACAGGACAAGAGGGAATGGCCTCAAGCTCTGCCAGGGGAGATTTAGGCTAGAGATTAGGAGGAAGTTTTTCACGCAGAGGGTCATTGGTCATTGGAACAGGCTGCCCAGGGAGGTGGTTGATTCACCTTCCCTGGAGGTGTTTAAGGGATGGGTGGATGAGGTGCTGAGGGACATGGTTTAGTGTTTGATAGGAATGGTTGGACTCGATGATCCGATGGGTCCCTTCCAACCTGTTTGTTCTATGATTCTATGAATACAACTGCCTCTGTATGTGACTCTAAGCATCCACTGGTTCCTTTCTGCAGCAGTAGGATACTCTTCCAACTACTCCCCATGTTAAATCGCTCAATTTTACTTCCGTTTCTATGAGATAACAGCATCAATACCATGAAAGTAGCCAGGGGTAGAGCCAGGATAGGGTTCAGTTTTGTACTGGCTTATGCTAAAGGCTTTTAGATCTATAGACACCTACAGACTTGCTTGAAGATTTTACCCACTCTAATGAGTTACTTGAGCTTTTGGTTTTCTAGACACTGCTGAAATGAAAAGGTGCTTCTTGCTGGCACCCACAAATTGACCAAGTTTTGGAAGCAACTGCATGTGATGCTCCAATGTTGCCCTGTTTTCAGTTCAAACATACCAAGCAGAGTCAGAGCTTACTCAGCCAGTATTTGATCCTTTTCTAGGGCTGCAGTTCCTGTGGTTTGAGCTCTTGCATTACTGCTTTGATCTCTTTGGTTGGAACTCCTTTTGATTTTAAAGTAGCCTGTACAATTTCTTAAATGCTGGGCTGAATAGTAGAATAAATCTAAAACTGAACCCTCTTTTTATCAGTAAGAAAAACTCCATAACTACAGGCTCTCACTCCGAAATTCTTATGCCTGAGAGACAGAAGGAAAAGAGCAGGTCAGAAAGACTGTGTCTGTTCGTAACTTCTTAAATAATGTGAAATCTGATTATTTTGCTGCATGTGAGTAAAGCTGAAGAGTGTTACTAGTGCTGAATCTTGAGGGCTTTTACCTGCAGTGCTGTGCAGAGGTAACTCTGGACAAGAAATAGTAGGTAGCTTATCCCTTTATTCATGCTCTCAAATGTCAGACTGCGAAAAATTGCCAAAAGACCTTTCCAGCATGACTGGGCAATGAAGTAACAAGGAAATTCAGTGAGGATAAACACAAAGTGACACAAGCGTGTGGGCGTGTGTGGGGATGATCTTATTTTCACCATACAAAACGATGGGCTTTGAACTGACCTTGGGGTTGTGTTAGTTCTGTGAAGGCATTGACTCAGTAGCAAAGCATAAGCCAAGTTAGGAATTATTAAGAGAGGAGCAGATCATAGAATAACCAGGTTGGAAGAGACCCACCGAATCATTCAGTCCAAACATTCCCACCAATCTCTAAACCATGTCCCTCAGCACCTCATCCACCCGCACCTTAAACACCTCCAGGGAAGGAGAGTCAACCTCCTCTCTGGGCAACCTGTTCCATTGCCTAATGACCCTTTCAGTGAAGAATTTTTTACTCTATGTTGAGCCTGAACCTCCCCTGGCAGAGCTTGAGACCATTTCCTCTTGTCCTGCCTCCTGTCGTTTGGGAGAAGAGCCCAGCTCCCTCCTCTCTACGACCTCCTTTCAGGTAGTTGGAGAGAGCAGTGAGGTCTCCCCTCAGCCTCCTTTTCTCCATGCTAAGCAACCCCAGCTAACACAAGCACCATACAACTAAATCTTTTGCTTAAATACTGGGTGTTGTTCAAGGCTCCCTGTCTCCAGGGTTTTCTTGTGGCTGGAGAAGGCCTGGTAGAAGAGCAGCAAGAGGCTGCTCAAAGTTTGGACTGGTTTTCAAGCAAGGGATGACTGACTGGGCTGAGAAAGAGAGATGACTGAAGGGAGATAAACAGAGGTGTATGAAATCTTGAATGAGATGGGCAGGATAGATGGAGATCTGTTCACTGTCTCTTCTGTTGTGTCATGTGGGAGGCGTCTGAAAAGGTGAACTCGGTGTGAATTTAGAAACAAAAGGAGGTGGTTCCTGGTACAACAGATACTAAACACACAAAACTCCGTGTCAGTGCCTGTGAGATGTTTTCATGAGTTTGGGGAAGGCTGCCAAGTACTTGGAAAAGAATCGGGTTTGGGGGTTACCAAGTAGGGAAAACTTGCTAGGTTTTTAGGAAGTCCTCTGAGTTCATGATAAATCGAGGCTGACAGAACGCCTCAGACAAACATCCTATAGATTTACCCATAAACAGGTATCTATTTCAATGTCTGTTCTAGTTGTTTTCCCTAACATAACTGAAAATGCTTTGCAATGTTGAGAACAATAGTGTGAGAACAATAGACTTTTAATTTAGGTTGGTATGGCTGCCTTTGGAATGCGCTGTATGATCCATTTTGAGTAGTTTCATTCCCTCAGTTTATCCTGTGACTGTGTCAAAAGTCAGAAGCAGTTTCCATCTGTTCAGATCTCAGCGTTCCTCTGTTTTATTGCCACGTTTGAAGGTCAAGTAGCTGAAGTGCATTGAGACCGAAAGCTGTGACTTTTTGTCTTTTTTTATTGTATTGTATGTTTTGGTCCTAGAGCCACTTCTGAGTGCCCTTCTGCGCAGGATGCCGGATTTGGAGGCTCTGCAGATCATGCAGTTAGTAAATTGCCCGGAGTCTTTCACGCCCGACATGCGATGCATCATGGGAGAGTCGCCCACCGTGCGGGGCTACTTCGTTCTGGCTGGCATGAACTCAGCTGGTATCTCATACGGTGGGGGAGCAGGCAAGTAAGTGATTTATCGCTATTATGTGCGTAAGTAAGGTTTTAACCTAGAAAAGTGGCTTCTCAGATGATCCCTCTGTGAAGAATGTTCTCAGTATTTGGCACTTTCTCTCTGACAAAGACTCCTCTTTCATTTCCGACTTGATGGAGGGAGAGGAGGAGTTGCTATGTTCTGATTATGTTCTCCTGTGTGTGTTCCAAATCTGTGTTGGACTCTGCTCCTGTCCTGCAGCAGAAGCACGCTTGGTGATCACACCTCCTCAGGCAGCACACTTGGTGATCAACAACCTGCTGGGGATCAAGTGAGCTGCCTTAGAACTGTCTGGTCTGACTTTTTTTATCTGCCAGAAAGACATAAAAGCTTAGGAAACCATACGTGGTCTGACTCAAAAAAAAACCCCTAAGACAGTGCCTGTAAATCTTTTTATTTAACAAATTAAGAAAATCAGCTATGATCACCTTCACAACAGTTCCCTTCTGAGCTGAGACTCGGCTGCATACGATGCTGCTGACGTCCAAAGCAATTCCATGGATCATTCTCTGGAAGGCTGTTGAGGCTCTCCATTAGTTTTGCTTTGACATCTATGACAAAAAAATTGATTCCTTGAGCACCAGCTGGATCCTTGGGATCTCTTCACCATAAGCCTCAGTCAATAATTGGAAAGTTTCCATTGCAAATTTTTTCAGTTTCTCAAGAATTATAGAATCACCAGGTTGGAAGAGACCGACCGGATCATCGAGTCCAACCATTCCCACCAATCTCTAAACAATGCCCCTCAGCACCTCATCCACCCGCATCTTAAACACCTCCAGGGAAGGCGAGTCAACCGCCTCCCTGGGCGGCTTGTTCCATTGCCTAACAACCCTTTCAGTGAAGAATTTTTTCCTTATGTCGAGCCTGAACCTCCCCTGGTGGAGCTTGAGGCCAGTTTGATGCTAATACACCATTCCCTCACACACCAACATCTTCCAGCCAAGGGTAAGAAAACATCTATATTTGAACACACACCCACTTGTTCTGAGTGAAGCAATCGAGCTGAGCCTTGTTTCGCTGTGATAGGTCAGAACATGTTCTGTACCCATCTCTCTGTCTCTGCCCTCTGACTCTTGGTTCCTGAGCTGTAGGGTCAGTCTCGGGTTTTTTTTTTGTTTTTTTTTTTTTTTTTATCAGACCTTGTGTATTCCCTCATCTTCTCTCCCTCTGTACTCAGCACTGGTGAGGCCGCTCCTTGAATCCTGTGTTCAGTTGTGGGCCCCTCACCACAAGAAGGATGTTGAGGCTCTGGAGCGAGTCCAGAGAAGAGCAACGAAGCTGGTGAAGGGGCTGGAGAACAGGCCTTATGAGGAACGGCTGAGAGAGCTGGGGGTGTTTAGCTTGGAGAAGAGGAGGCTGATAGGAAACCTCATTACTCTCTACAACTACCTGAAGGGAGGTTGTGTAGAGGAGGGAGCTGGCCTCTTCTCCCAAGTGCCAGGGGACAGGACAAGAGGGAATGGCCTCAAGTTCCTCCGGGGGAGATTTAGGCTGGAGATTAGGAGGAAGTTTTTCACGGAAAGGGTCATTGGGCATTGGAATAGTCTGCCCAGGGAGGTGGTTGATTCCCCTTCCCTGGAGGTGTTTAAGGCACAGTTGGATGAGGTCTTGAGGGATTTGGTTTAGTGTTAGATAGGAATGGTTGGACTAGAAGATCTGATGGGTCCCTTCCAACCTGGTTGTTCTGTGATTCTATGATTCCACGTTCCTCTTTAGTTTATTATTTGACTGAAGCCCTTAGATCATTCAGTCTGTCACAACGATTAATTTCTCTGAAAGCAGGGGTAATCTGATGCAGATGAAGCACTGTGTATGCAATGCCAGCGCTGCCAGTACTGCTAAAAACCATCCTCTGCCAGGAAGCTACAGATGTAAATCATCCTCCAGTAAATCCAGTTCTTGTGTTAATGCGAACACTTTGACAGGCACACAAGTGTGATCCCAGCAGCAAGGTTGCTTGCAGAATGATCATCTCTCCCTCTGATTGCCATCTGATTCTGGCAGCCCAGCATCCCTCCTGCCATACATGCTCCTTAAGCTGCTCATTTTCCGTGGCAGGTGTGAGTGACTGCGTTTGTCTCTGCTAGTTTCTGCCCATTGCCTGATAATTGAACTCACCAGGGAAGCAAGTAATGATTTTTTTTCTTTGTCATATAAAATATAGAGAATCCTTGCAGTGAGGTTCTGTAAGAATCAAAACAATTTCTGAAGGTAAAAGCGCTGTTTGTCCGTTTGTTGCTACAGCTTCAAGATAAGCAGCTTAGCTTGCAAAAGCAACTTTTAATGATCAGTCTCAAACCCCTTTCTTTTTTTTTGATTTTCTATTTACTGACTGTGAATGGATCTTGTGCTGTGCTGCCTTCCTCCTTCACCACTAGAGGTGTAACTAAATGTAATCGGGCTGGCAGCTTGTGCTGAAATGAATTGTGTCCCTGATGGTTGTGGCTGAGCCTACACAAGGTATTGGAAAATTATAAGGCTGTTAGCTTCCTAACTCCAGCCTAAACATAGTGGGCACCTCCTTCTGCAGCGTTGCCTAAGGACTTGACGCAGTGTCAGCCGGGCTACCTGTCCCAAGCTCTGGCTTCATTTATCACGTGTCCTTAACTTCTTGCTGCCCCGTACGTTTCGTCCTAACAAGAAGTTAATAATTTGGAAATCTGGATGGGTTTTATAAAGGGAAACCTTCCAGATTCTGCTAGTATTTGGGACACCTTGTTAGCTGTCATCTTTCTCCCTACTGCAAGAGATTCTCATGTCCAAATTGCATTGCCTCTGTCTTCAAAGCTAGACTCTTCCCCTAAAGCATTGGCTGGTATCTCAGTCTTTCTTTACTTCTCCCATCAGGTACCTGGCAGAGTGGATGGTGAATGGGTATCCATCAGAAAACGTCTGGCCTCTGGATTTGAAACGTTTTGGTACCCTTCAGAGCAGTCGCACTTTCCTCCGTCACCGCGTGATGGAAGTAATGCGTAAGTGAGGTCTCTGCCTTCAGTGCTGCCCAGAATGTCCAAGATTTTCTTCTTTGCTATTTGCTGCACTCTCTCTACTCTGTCATCACTCTGGGAACCACTTTCCTCCTTCCTGACCTCCTTTGTGGCAATACAGCCTCCTCCCAGAAGAAAAGGAAAGGAAGGGGGAGTGTTTTAGTGGTGTTTTTGCTTTTCTTTACAAAAACAGCTGTTGGTACCATGCTCTTTCCTTTCTCTGTGCTTTGTGTCTGATAGGGGGAAACCTGTGCTTACTTCTGTAGGACTCCAGCCAAATAAAACAATACCAAGGTCTTAACTGGGAATATTACGTTGTCTCAAACATGGTTATTCTTTGCACATCACGAGTGTGGGAATACCATCACTTCCAACTTATGAGTGTGTGATCCAGTCATCTCGCATCATTCACAAAGTCTTCACAGTCATATTCTGCTTTCTCCTGTCAAAGTTTGTGGTAAATCCCTTGCAGAATAGATTTGAGATGTCACTGTCCCTGTCTAAAGCCCTACTTAGTTTCCTCCTATTGTTTGATTATCTGTCCTGAGATAATGGCTCTGGAGCAAGTCCAGAGAAGAGTGACGAGGCTGGTGAAGGGGCTGGAGAACAGAACCTATGAGGAGTGGCTGAGAGAGCTGGGGTTGTTTATCCTGGAGAAGAGGAGGCTGAGAGGAGACCTCATTACTCTCTCCAACTACCTGAAGGGAGGTTGTAGAGAGGAGGGAGCTGGGCTCTTCTCCCAAGTGACAGGGGACAGGACAAGAGGGAATGGCCTCAAGCTCCACCAGGGGAGATTTAGGCTAGAGATTAGGAGGAAGTTTTTCACACAGAGGGTCATTGGGCATTGGAATAGGCTGCCCAGGGAGGTGGTTGATTCACTTTCCCTGGAGGTGTTTAAGACACAGGTAGATGAGGTCTTGAGGGACTTGGTTTAGTGTTTGATAGGAATGGTTGGACTAGAAGATCCGATGGGTCCCTTCCAACCTGGTTGTTCTATGATTCTATGAATGTGGGCAACTTCTTTTTAAGCGTCAAACAGATGTGTGAAGTGCTCCTCAAGCTGCAAAACACGAACACTTATTTAAATACCAAGTCTGAACTGAAAAAGCGTTTCAATGAAAACAGAGAAGTTGGGTAAACCTCTTAGCCCTGCTGTATCCAGCAAATAAAACATGCTTTGACCCTCCACCCAGAAAAGTCGCTCTATGCTCTTGGCATTATTCTGCAGTTGCTTTCCAATACAAATCTCGATTCTTATAGCTGCTGAATCACTCTAGTTTTTACTAGTTTATTCCATTTCTGCAGTGTTATGTTCCTATTCTAATCCCTTCTTCCCTCTACCCACTCTCTCAGCAGTACCGATACCTGATAATGTCAATAAAATCATTAAATCATTAGCTATGAGGCAAAACCAGTAGAAGGATTCAGGAAGAAATACTCGGCTTATCTTCAATTTTAAGCAGCTTATGACCCACATAGAAACATAACATTTATAAAGAAGTGTTCAGGCATCCTTGTGTTACTGCTCCCTGCCAGTAACCAAGGAGGATGCATCATTTATTAGGGTAACTTGTTTTCTAAATAAGAACATTCTATATTGTAGCACCCGCTTGGAAAAGCTTCGATAATTAGAAAAGACTGAACTGCCTATACTTAAGAAGGTAAATTAGGGATGATCCTTGTAGCTCTGCGCTGCCTCCCCAAGCACTAGCACTGTCAGAATGATAAGGGCTGATGTCGTGCGCTGTCAGGGAAGAATCATGCATAATTAATGCCAGTCAACATGACTTCATGGAAAATAGAGGTTTTGTTATCCCGACAATATTGTCAGGAGACCATAAGTATCTATAAATGTAAGAGTACTGTGCAAATATTGTTGCTCTGATTCTGAATAGCTATAAAACAATCCAAACAGATCTGTCTGGTGTTGAAAGACAGAAAAGGAAAGTTGAACTGTTTTCAGGGAATTTCTTTAACTGCTCAGATGTTAATGAGCGTATTTACTGATAATCCGGAAGAAAATTTTACCTGAAGACGATCACTTTGCCTAATGACAGATCTTTGTGACCCTTGCAGCCCTCATGTGTGATCTGAAGGTTCCCCGTTGGGACTTCCAGACCGGCAGGCAGCTGCGTACTTCACCGTTGTACGACCGTCTGGATGCCCAGGGAGCGAGGTGGATGGAGAAGCATGGATTTGAGAGAGTCAAGTATTTTGTCCCACCTGGGAAAGGTGAGATCTTATTAGGTTGGTGCAAAAATAATTGCTGATTTTAACCATCGGCTTTAAAGCAGTGTATCTCAGCTTAGAATAAAATTTCTTAATCGAAGTAAGAACCACTAGAATGTACACATTTTTGCCCACAAGAATCAAGCCTGTTTATTCTGGTGGCGTAGAATTCTGGAGTCTTGGAACTGATGAATTTTTCAAAGGCGTTTTGAGCTGCTGATTGCTTGTGGAAATCCTTCTCTTGCAGGAAGTTGTTGAGCTGCTTGAAAATGAGGTAATGGGTGGGAGCGAGGGTAGGCTGGGTGAGGTACAGTTTTGTAGCCCAGTTCACGCACCTTCTGCAGAGTCATTTGAGAAACACGTGGTTACGTGTTGGCATGGAGCAGAATCGGTCCTTTTTGATTGAGCAATTTGGATGTAAACTTTACAGTTCTTGGCGCAGTTTGGCAGTTTCCTGGCAGTGCTTCTCTGCTGTGATGGTTCTACCAGGATTCAAGAAGTTGGGGATGATTGCACTCACCAACTACCAGTGACTATCATCTTCCTTTAGGCTAGAGATTAGGAGGAGGTTTTTCATGGAAAGGGTCATTGGGCATTGGAATAGGCTGCCCAGGGAGGTGGTTAATTCACCTTCCCTGGAGACGTTTAAGGCACAGGTGGATGAGGTCCTGAGGGACTTGGTTTAGTGTTTGATAGGAATGGTTGGACTCGATGATCCTATGGGTCTCTTCCAACCTGATTGTTCTATGATTCTATGACTCCTTTGATGGAGCTTTGGTTTGAGGAGGTGTTTTTTTGCCTCGGTCCATCCGCTGTGCGGAACACTATTGGTTGTCGTATAGAATGCATTTTTCATGACATACCACAATGCAGTCGAGGAATGGATTGGTTTGTTGTGCGAAAGAAACACAGAACAGACTTCATGATGGCAATTTGGTAAAAATATCGAACAACGTTTGAGTGGTCAGTGTTTAGTTCTTCTGGAACCTCTCGAGTTGCTTTGCGTGAGTCCCTTTCGAAAACTGGTTGTTGTCTGTCGCAGAAGGATGTCTGTGACCTTCCCCATCTTCAAGGCTCTTGTTTCTATTATGAAATTTTTGGAACCTATGCTGAGCTGTACGTTCGTTGATGCTCCCCTGGCCACGTGCCTGGTTATTACAACTAGCTGTTTCCACGGCTTTATATCCCCTGTTGAACTCCTACAACAAAATCACTCAAGTTCGGTTTTTTTTCCGTTGTTAATTTGACAGCGTAACATAAAAAAGACTAAACCATGAAAACAAAACTGTGAGCATGCATAAACAGAGCGAATTCAGCACGTTAGAATGTTACGCGACGTGAACAAAAATAAAAGTTTAATCAAAAATAAGCTTTGCGGTTTACAATGACAAAAACCAGCAGTTATTTTTGCACCAACCTAATATTTTTCTCTGTCTGCTGCACCCCTTATTGGTCTGTGTAAGATTTTAGTTCATCCAGTTTATGAATTGTCCCTTTGATTCTTCTTTACATTAGATCTGCTGGATTTGGATCAGAGCAAAACCTTTTACAAACCAGACTGGTTTGATATTGTGGGTTCCGAAGTCAAGTGCTGTAAGGAAGCAGTTTGTGTCATTGACATGTCATCTTTTACCAAGTTTGAAATAAGCGTAAGTACCCAGGAAGTGACAAAGCATCCCCCTGATAATCATAGAATCACAGAATCACCAGGTTGGAAGAGACCCACCGGATCATTGAGTCCAACCATTCCTACCGATCTCTAAACCATGTCCCTCACTACCTCATCCACCTGCACCTTAAACACCTCCAGGGAAGGGGACTCAACCCCCTCCCTGGGCAGCCTGTTCCATTGCCTAACAACCCATTCTGTGAAGAATTTTTTCGTTATGTCGAGCCCGAACCTCCCCTGGCGGAGCTTGAGGCCATTCCCTCTTGTCCTGTCCCCTGGCACTTGGGAGAAGAGCCCAGCTCCCTATTCTCCACAACCTCCTTTCAGGTGGTTGTATAAAGTTGCCTTCAGTTTGTTATTCAAAATTTTGTGTCCTCTTGAGGACAGATAGAAGAAATCAAGCTGTTTGACCAAATCCAGGTTGTACCATAATCTTTAGCTGAGGTCACACCACAATCTTTAGCTGGAGGTTACCTTTTGTCTGTTAAGGGCCCAGTTGATAGAAACACCAGCTTTGTCTGTAAGTGGAATTTTACCTCGGGCACTGTGTCACCTCTCACACTTGAGACATCAGTGTTGCTACCGTTACAAATTGAAAGAATTTGGGGCAAGACGTTGAAGCGATCTTGAGCTGCCCCAGTGGATTTGTGTCTGACTTTTTATCCTTTTTCAATCCCTGTAGTCCACAGGAGACCAGGCCCTGGAGAGTCTGCAGTATCTCTTCTCTAATGACCTGGATGTGCCAGTTGGGCATGTTGTGCATACCGGCATGCTTAATGAGAAAGGAGGTTATGAGAACGACTGCAGCATAGCACGGCTGAGCAAACGCAGGTGGGTGTGCAGACAGCATCCTTAACTGTCACCCTCAGGGGGTTAGAGCTTTTAAAAACCTCTACATGAAGATCATCAAGTTTTTTTTCACCACTCTAGACTGAAAAAAAGAAGTCAGAATTCTCCGCTTACATTCCTAATTCAGTGACCTAAATGAAAGGGAAATTTATGAACGTTGGGGAAAATAATCATAGAATCATAGACTCATAGAACAACCAGGTTGGAAGGGACCCATTGGATCTTCTAGTCCAACCATTCCTATCAAACACTAAACCAAGTCCCTCAAGACCACATCCACCTGTGCCTTAAACACCTCCAGGGAAGGGGAATCAACCACCTCCCTGGGCAGCCTATTCCAATGCCCAATGACCCTCTGTGTGAAAAACTTCCTTCTAATCTCCAACCTAAATCTCCCCTGGTGGAGCTTGAGGCCATTCCCTCTTGTCCTGTCCCCTGTCACTTGGGAGAAGAGCCCAGCTCCCTCCTCTCTACAACCTCCCTTCAGGTAGTTGTAGAGAGTAATGAGGTCTCCTCTCAGCCTCCTCTTCTCCAGGACAAACACCCCCAGCTCTCTCAGCCGCTCCTCGTAGGTCCTGTTCTCCAGCTTCTTCACCAGCTTCGTCGCTCTTCTCTGGACTTGCTCCAGAGCCTCAACATCCTTCTTGTGGTGAGGGGCCCACAACTGAACACAGGATTCAAGGAGCGGCCTCACCAGTGCTCAGTACAGAGGGAGAAGAACCTTCCTGGCCCTGCTGGTCACACCATTTCTGATCCAAGCCAGGATGCCATTGGCCTTCTTAGCCACATGGGCACACTGCTGGCTCATGTTCAGTTGGCTGTCGACTAACACCCCCAGGTCCCTCTCCTCCTGGCAGTTTTCCAGCCAGGCTTCTCCCAGTCTGTAGCTCTGCATAGGGTTGCTGTGCCCCACATAGATTTCTACAAAATGTTAGATGTTTAATTTCTCCATTGAAATGCAAATTGTTTTCAGCAGTCATTAGAGTTTATTGATTTAGGTAATCATTTAAAGCGCAAGCCAAAGTGTTCCTTATTGACTTCTGACCAATCTCCTCGTTGGAATTGCATGCTGAAAATATTGCTATGTGATTATTTCAACTTCCCTTTCAGTATTGGGTACTCTACTTCTCAGCTCAGGAGTCTCTCATCATTCTTTTTTTGTGCTCTCTGGTGCAAGCTGATGCGGTCGCAGGACCTCATCCTGAGACACAGCAGTTTGGGCTCTCTTTGGCATTTAGTGTAAAACATTTCCTAATTTTTAAAAAATTCTTTGTGGGCTCGTCCTAGTTGAGCGTTGGTTTTATTTCTGTGGACTATTTTCTATGCCTGCTTTCATTGTGTTGGTGTGAAAGGGTTCTTCTTTGCTGCTCTTTCGATTAGAAACAGCTTGTCTTTCTCTTCCTCTTCTGTCTGCATTCATGTATTGTTTAGATGCATTGTCCTCCTCTGTGTGAAGCCAGTAGCTTTCCTCCTTGCCTAGTCCTTTCTGCAGATGTTATCTCTCTCAATAATGGGCTTTAACTCACAGTATGTATGAAAGAGGCAGGATAAGTAGCTCGTTTTCACGTATCAAGTGGAGTTCTGTTTTTGGAAACTGTTAATAATAACCACCATTGTGTGTGAAAAGACTTCTGCTGAAATGAGAAATTGCTGTGTGAACCAAGCACCCCTCTGACTGTCTGAGCAGACGATATCACTGGTCATGAAGAGCTGTGAAGACTTTCTGCAAAATGATCGTGACTTTTGCAATACCCTGTGAACTTTCTGTAGTTCTGCCTATGTTCCACTTGTGGTCACTTCTTGTTGCCAAACAACTGCTAAAGCTTGAAGGCCAAGGTCTCTTGTCCTGGCGGATGGGATGGCTCTGATCCAGAGATTTCAGCTGCGGTTTTTGCAAACCAGCTTGTTTTGGTCTCCTGTTAGCTTGGAAGCTGCTGAATGGGTCCAGTAGTGCCTGGACAAAGAATGAGCTGAATCATCTCGGGGCTGTCCATTCATTGTTTCTTGGTTTCACTTTGTCTGTTCCAGCTTCTTCATGATTTCTCCTACTGACCAACAAGTCCATTGCTGGGCCTGGCTGAAGAACCGCTTACCCAGTGACAGCAACCTGACCATGGAAGATGTGACCTGGAAGTACACAGGTAAGAAATCACTGAAAGCAGAGCTCCTTAGACAGCCCAAAACCTCAAACGGTGCCTTGTGCTGCCTGACAGTTAATTGTTTAAAGTGTCCAGGGTGGTGACTGGGTGTCCTTTCCAAACAGTTGGATGAAAACAGCCATTCATATACTTCCTTCTAGAGTGCCTTGAGCTGGGAGACAGTTTTCCTTTCCCGTGGGTTGTCAGGAGAGAGAGTTTAATGTCACTTGCCTCCATTGTTAAATATAAGCGTACCTATTAGTTCAATAAACACTAAGACTTTAGAAACTGGGACATGCACATATGCAAGTTAGACATCAGGCAGGACTTCTGCATTCTCATCCCAGTGTTGTTACCTCTTCAGCTCTCAATCTGATCGGCCCCCGTGCTGTGGATGTCTTGTCAGAGTTGTCGTATGCCCCGATGACTCCAGAGCACTTTCCCTCTCTCTTTTGCAAGGTGAGTGACTGTGCTTCCACTCTTCTTACCTTGCTAGGTTTTTCGAAGCATGTGCGGAAGGAGGGGAGGAAATATGTTTTGGGTAGTTAGAGTGGAATTAAATTTCTACATAGGCTTACAAGCCAGACTGGTAATGAACTCACTCCCTTTAAGTACTTCTCTTTGGGTTCTGCTTGCTAAATATGTAGCTGAATATGCATTTGTTTTCAACATTCCAGTCACTGTAGGCTTGGTGCCATTTGATATCTTGGCATATTTCATATAATCGCTTGCAAAGCTGTCAGCCAGAGGGGCAGCTGGGATCGGTGACGCAGGAATTATTGTCTCCTGTCCCATTAAAAGGCTGAGCAGATAGCTGCTATCCAGCTTCTGTCTTGTATCTAGAATGCAAGCCTGTGTCCCGACCTAGTTCCAAGGCTTGTTGCCAGGTGTCGTGAAGTAATTAAGAAGTCTGGAATATGTGACATCACCGTGTGAATTTGTAAATTGAAATTATCTGCAAGTCTGTGCTGGTGGCAGTATGCGGTGAGGGAGGGGAGAGAGGGCTGTCCAGTGTGGTTTGCGTTACGCATTGTGCTCCTTCTGGATCTCTGTGCTGTGTTCCAGTTTGGATGATTTCACCCCCTCTGATTCTGCAGGAGATGAGCGTGGGCTATGCTAATGGCATCCGTGTGATGAGCATCACTCACACAGGAGAGCCTGGATTCATGCTTTATATCCCCATAGAGGTAAGAATACGCTGTGGCCTTAGCCAATCAAGCGTTGCTTGCGTGCATAATCAGAAACACTTTCCAAGTTGATCAGAGTAATGAAATGTCTGGTCTGTACCATGAGAAGGCTGCCTGCGGGCGCCAGGGGGAGTTTCCCTGCTTCATTCCAGTCGGGCAAACCTCTTGTATTGTGGGGGCAGGGCACAGTGACATCCCTGGTGGTGTGTCAGATGCCCTTGTCCTCTGTCCTGGTGTTTGCCTGCAGCTCTGTGCTTCACTCTTCTCTTGCAGTACGCCCTTCATGTGTACAACGAGGTGATGAACATGGGACAGAAGTACGGCATTCGGAATGCTGGTTATTACGCACTCCGCAGCCTGCGCATCGAGAAGTTCTTTGCTTTCTGGGGCCAGGATCTGGATGCTTTTACCACTCCTATGGAGTGCGGACGCGAGTTCCAGGTCAAGCTGGAAAAGGTACACCACCTCCTGCACTGGGGCAAGTGGGAGAGCAGTACTGAACTGAAAACACTGCCAACCGGGTGGGTAGAGTTGTCTTTTTTTGACGGAGCTGGTGCAGTGTTCTTAAAGGACTTTCACCTTTATTAGCTTTATTAGCAACTCAGAGTTGGGCCATCGCTTCAGTGAGTGGCAAAGGTCCACACAAAATCATCAGATAGTTATATATTTTGACATAGCCTTATACAACAGCTATTTTCTTTGAAAAATTCTTGGTATTTTTGCACGTGCTCCTAGTTCTTTATTCTTCATTAACTTGAAAGTCCACCTTGATCATTCCCGTTCACTGTCTCGTGCCGGTTCTGCCTGAGAAATGATGCTTCAACAGGTCATGTTCTTTCTGCACTCATAGAAGTCGCTTATTTTCTTTTTTGAGACACATCTATTCTCCTTTAAACATCAGAGAAAAAAAACTCAATCTGTCTCGTTAACTCATACCTGTAGCTAGTCTATGCCTATCGTCAAAAATAGGTTGACCTTTTAATCATCATTTGTCTTCAAATCTAATACCTGTGTTCTAAACCTCAAGCTGTCCCGTTAACTCATACCTATAGCTAGTCTATGCCTATCATCAAAAATAGGTTGACCTTTTAATCATCATTTGTCTTCAAATCTAATACCTGTGTTCCGAGTCTGACATTCCTGACACAATGTGTTGATTGAGCTGTGATGGGGCTCTACGTGGGACAATTGAGCAGAGTTCTTGTAGTTATCATAAAGATTAATTTCACCTGTTCTTATATAATCTTAATATGATAACTCTATTTATCTCGATCAACTATCAATAATATCCAGGTCCTGGATATATCATATTTTCTCATTTCTCTGAACAGTGTGTAACTATAACTTAGATTCTTGTATTCCACAAAGGTGCCAGAAATATAATACTCTGTCCTCCTTCCTGGGCAGTGTTCCAGGCATCTGTGTAGTGTCCTGTGTTGCTCGTGTGTACCATGCCCAGTGTAGCAGAGGGTACTGTTGCCTCTCAGGCGGGTGTTTGTCCTTGCTTGTTTTCCAAATCCGATGAAGCAAAAGCCAACCTGTGCGCCATGTGGCATTTAATGAAGTTAAATATGAGGCCGGATGCCAAAATAGGTGTTCTCTATTTTTACCAAAACAGAGTTCTCTGTTTTTACTGAAACATAGAGTGACATCAAGTGGTATCCCATACGTTGTGACAGGTCACTTGCTTGTTTTCTATGTTGCCTCTTTGCACAAGCCAAAACAAATGCTTATAATCAAATAAACGAAGAAAGGAATGTAGTGATTAGGGATAGAAATTTCATAAGTTGTTGCAGTTTTCCACTGGTTTGTAAAACACGGTGGGCTTCTGGAGCCAGAAATATGGCAAAATCTAGAAGGGCAGCATGATTTTCACTACAGTGAAAAAAAGGGGTGAATTTTTGAAGGCCCGCTTTGCAAATATTTGTGAGTCTTCTCACATCTGGAACAACAAACTTGGCAGGAGAGCTTCTGTCTGAGATGAGCTTCTTGCATATAGAAGCAGCCTGTCTTGCTCGAGCATGAGTTCCAAGTGCAAGTTCACCTTGTGTGCTAATACTCAGCAGCTGCTACAGTTCACGCTCCTCATCAGCTGATGCTTCCATTTCTCCGCAGGGAATGGAGTTTGTTGGCCAGGAAGCACTGTTGGAACAGAAGCAGAACGGTGTGTACAAGCGCTTTACCATGTTCATTCTTGAGGACCATGACACAGATATGGACCTCTGGCCCTGGTGGGGAGAGCCCATTTTCCGCAACGGCCGCTACGTGGGCAAGACCACCAGCAGTGCCTACAGCTACACGCTGGAGCGCCACGTCTGCCTCGGCTTCGTGCATCACTTCGACGAGAAGACAGGAGAAGAGCTGGTGGTGACGACTGACTTCATCAACCAAGGCGAGTACGAGATCGACATTGCTGGGCAGCGCTTCCAGGCCAAAGCCAAGCTCTACCCCTTCAGCTCCCTCTTCACACAGCGTCGCCGCAAGGATGAGGTGGAACTGAGTGGCTACCAGAGGGAGTAGTGCTGACTCGAACTGACCTGCTCCTTTTCCCGAGCTGGAGTCTTCTGCCACCATCTTCCAGTCCTCTTTCCTCACCCCATATATTTCTTTTTTTCTCGTCTTGCAACTTTTAAACTTTTTCCAGTGTGTTACACTTTGTATATTTGAAAACTTCAATTTTCAAGCTTGCCCGATCCTGTTTGTCTCCCACCTTCAACCCTTTGCTTGCCAGGCCCCAGTGGATGAAGCACAGTGCGGAGTGTGCATCCGGAAAACCGTGGGAAGCCTGTATAGGAGTGAACCCCACCCGAGGCCCCTAGCCTTGTGATGGGAAGGGTTCGGTTGAACTCCTGAGGACTAACACGCTTCCTCCCTCCTCTCCAGACATGGGACAGCAGGTATTTTGCTGCCTGTCGTTTGAATGAACGCTGCAACTTCACCCTGCTCTGCATCTCCTGTTGTAGAGGGGTCGGTGCGCCGATGCACACAGCAATAGAACCATCAGCTACCTCACTGGCACGAGGCAGCGTTGGGTGAGCCGCACCCAAGAGACAGGTTCTGGTATCGCCCGGCCTGTCGCCGTCCCGCTTTGTCCAGTGTTTTTTTTTTTCCCTAGGAGGGAAACAAGGAGGTTTCATCACCAGATCATTGGGATTGCAGTAGCATTGGCAAGTTTGTTGTTGGGATTGGGGTTTTTTGAAAGGGGTGGGGGTGGGTGTCACTGAAACCAGATGTTCTTCTGTAAATAGAATTGAAGATCAACATGGGTGTTTCGCATCTCTAAAGGAATGGGATGGGGGGGGTTATTAGCAAAAAATACTGATTTCTAACAACAACAGTTAGTATTTAATGTTAAGAGCAGTATTGAAATGCTACTTCTGTTTTAGCTGCAGAGTCTAGAGTCTCTTTGGGGATGTTCTTTTACTTTCCTTTGTTTATGTGACCTGGTCACGCTCATCTGGCAAGGTTCATGCAGTGAGCACAAGTGTCATGTAAAATTTGGGTTGGTTTGGGGAACCTCAGTAGCAGGAGGGGACAACATCTTGTGCTTGTAGCTGCCCATGGTTATTTTGAAATCAGAGGAAAGGACCTAGTGTTTGTCTAACCTGTGGTGCTGGCAGCATTGCAAGAAACTCTGAGCTTTCTTCTGAGGGTGAGGAGGCATCTCAGCAGCTCCTGCTTCACTTGAGAAGTTGTCTTTGGGTTTTCTCCTCAAATTTATTGCACTTCTTACTTCTCTGTCCTGGTTATTGCCTCTGCTGAAGGGATCGAATAGAGAGTGTAGGGTCTGTGGCAGTGGAATCACAATCTTCTTTCCTTCAGCGAAGGTGTTTACCATCGTGCTTCTTATACAGATGCTTCAGGCAGCACAGCTCGGATTCACCCCTTCTCCAAGTGTCAAAACATGTCGATTTAAAGACTGATAACAAATAATAAAGAAGTGGAGGGATGCTGAATGTATTGCACGCAGTTACATCTTGGTTTTCTTCCCATTATGAGCACAGAGGAAAACAAAGTTTCTCTTTATTTACTTGAAAAACACCTGTTAAACTCACATACTCATCGTGGTCTTTCTCCTTCAACATCTTTCTGGCTGGAGTTCAAACTCAACCTTGCCCTCACATCTGCCGTCTCAACCATGGTGGATGGTTTCTCCATGGTCTTGGAACCTTTTGGGGCGCTCTCTTTTCCATTTAAATGGTGGTGTCGGTAGGAGCTCAAAACCTTGCCTGGTTCTTGTTTTAAGTTTCTTGTCTGCTGTTTTAGTTGCTTGAGGCTGTGCCTTCAGTCAAGTCTCTGCTCTGGCAATACGCGATCCAGGTGTTCTCAGCTTGTAAAAGGAGTCAGATGGCCCTAAGGCAGCAAAAGTGAAAGTCCAGAGCTTTTACACCATAAAAAAATGTTGTCAGAGCAAACATCCCTGCCTAGGGTGGTACAGAAGCTGTAAAATGAAGGAGTGGTGAGTCAGGAAAGGGTGTAAGAGAATTGAAGACTTGAACAATAGGTGTAGGAGGTTGAACATAGATGTCTCTTCTTCAAGTGTGCTCTCCTTTGTGAATGGTGAATTCCTCTGTAGTATGTGACCTCTTCCAGGATTTCAAACTTATGGAGGACCTTGATTATTCCATTGGTTTTATGGGATGTCGCTGTGCCTTCCTCACGCAGAGAAACAGGCATTCAACCGAAGAAAGAGTTTTATACGTGGTGCTTAGGATGTGTCTTAGAGCAGCCCTTCTGATTAGAGTTCCTTGACCATTCATAATGCAGCTCCTGAAGAGAGATCTTGGCTTGAACCATTCAGTGTGTTCTCTGTGCAGTTAGAACGAGTTAAGACCGAACTGGAAAGTTAGCAACGTGCTGTCCTCTACCAACCACTCATTCCTGATGTATCATTTGAGTTGCAGACAGATTATATTCCTCCTCGTGATTGTTTTTCCTTTTCCCCACTTTATAGGCGCTGTTAGTTCCTCAGACAACTTCTGATATGGGTGTGTCTTCCCCAGGAGCTCTGACAATAAAATTGTGGTTTATGAGCTACTTTTGTCATTATGTCTGCTTAGGTTTATTGTATGTCTCAATCCATTAACTTTTCAGTACCAAAAATAGAGAGTGAAAATAGTTTTCCATCAGGCTGATAGATACGGCAACACTTTGTGTAAATGCTGTGTTTGCTGTTTGAGACTTTAGGTGGTTTGGTAGTTGTCAGTCTTGCAGCTCATAAACGCCTACTCTGGCTTTCCGTGCTATGAATTCTGATTCTTGTTTTATATCAGAACCTGTAGTCTTCGGCTGCTGCTCAGGCTTAGTCAGTTTAATTTCTAGGAGCTATTTTTAATCTTGTAATGTCAAAGCGAAGTTTCCTTCACCAACCTTGAATACCCACTTTGGGGACGATTGGATGGTATGTTTTAAAGTAGTGCTGGATACGAAGACCAAGGAAGGTCCTTCTAGCGGAGTGTTTCCTCCCCAAGGTATTAAACGGTGATGTAAGACTCTGATCTCTTTATCCCATGACTAAATGAAGACGGCCTAAAAAAAGAACAACAAAATCACTTGCCACCTTTAGCACAATGTCAAATTAGAAATTGGATCTTGGAAGCTGCTATGACACAGCCGTAGTGTCTAAGATGCTAAATAATGCGGACTGGGAAATTACGCACCACGATTCTCATCCTTAAACCTGCCTCAAAGTGCTCTCTGCTGAGAAAGGCTGCTTGTTCTCGTTCTGCATGGCAAGACTATGAACCTTGGGTGGGGGAACACTGAAATAGCATCCTCCTTCTCTGCTGGGAGAGGGGTAACGGCCTCATTCTGTGCTGAAGAAGCAGCAGCACATCTGGCCCTGTGCACCTTGTGTGTACCAATCGCTGGCTTGTAACTGGTTGTTGGTGTCTTGCTGCCCAAAATGGGAACAGTTCCACAGTTGTTTGGGTTTTTTTTCATACACAAGGGAAGCCAAGTGGAGTCGAACATCAGAAAATGTTTTATCTTTTGGGCTAAAGTATTATACATTGAGCACAAATTGGTTTAGGACAGTGGCAAGTAGTAAGGGACGTGTGACCCATGGGGAGATAGGGGCACAGCGGGTGGTGTGCACTGGGCACTTGTAGACTTGTTTTTAATTACCCAAGAGGTCAATGTTGGAGTAGATTTACTGGTGGTGAATCCATCTAAATGTAGAGTATTCCTCTGTGCTGGGGAAGGGCTGGCTTGTAGGGTGGGGACTTTGTGTCAGAGGTGGCACTCGCTGGGCAGCCTCTTCCATTAATTGATTTTTCCAGAGGTGTCATGTTGTCTCACGCGTGTTGCCTCCTTCCCTAAGTTCTCATGTTTTCTTATTCCTTGAGTGAGCACTGAAAGGCTTGAGTAAAAATAGTGTTAGAGAAGCATAGAGTTTATTGCTATGTTTAACCATCTGAGGATAAAATTAAAGCAGTCAATTTAGGAATGATGTTTCCTGTTTCAGAAGGGAGTGTTATAGTGATTTGCACATCTGGTTTTGCCAGACTTAGTTCCTTCTTTTTTTTTCTCAAGCTGACTCCAGTGTCTAGATTTGATGTGCCTTGCTGGACAGTTTCTTGTTGCCATTTTGTGGTGTGGAGAGGAGGCTGTGCAGGACTTCCACTGCATCTCCAGCTTCTTGGATCCCTCCTTTCTGCCATTGCATTAGAGCTGCTGCTGATCGTGGCACCTCCAGACTCCTGCTTGTGCTGCTGTAGGACCTCTCATGCACAAGGTTCTTCTCATCATTCTACCTGATGCACCGTTGTCTGAGCCAGGTTGGCTCTAAATCTGTCTCTCTGCGTTGATTTCAGCTCTTAGACTTCTAGATCGTGCAGATACCAACATCCAAACTCCCAAGTGGGTTTGTGGCCGCTGGGTATTCCATCATTTAACCTTCCCTCTCCCTGTGCCAGGGTTTTCCCACTCTCCTTAACACTTCTCTAATGTCCTTCTTCGGGCAGCTGAGCACAGAGTCCCTTTTGCCCATCAGAGCGAGTCATGGCAAAATAAAAAAGCAGGCAACGTGATGGCTGAGTGGCTGAGCTGAGGCGGAAGGAGAGATGTGAGAGCGGTTTGAGCCTTTACCCATTACTCAAGCACTTAAGCTCAGCCTTGGAGAGGTGGTCAGCCCTGATTCCCAGCTCGGGGAGCATTTTTCTTTGGGTGATAGCGGTGGCTCTGGGCAGGATCAGGATAGCTTATCGAGGAAGCAAGAGCAGCTCTGGCACTCGTCTTCCAACAGACATTTCCCTCTTATTTCTCCTTGTGATGAAGGAAGCTGCTGTAGGGTAGGGGGTGAAGAGTGTGCGAGCTCTGTTGCTCAAAAAAACTTATCTCTGGTGCTTTCTTGCAAGAGGCATCCTAAAGCTACAACCCTGGCATCGCTAACCTTGTCCTTGCAGCGCGCTTTAACCAAAATGATGATATTTTGGCAAGAAAACTATAAAAATAATGTTATTTTTGTGTTATGGGGGAGGAAGTTTCTTGCCAGAGCAGAAGTCATTTAAATCAGAACACTTGGCTGCTGATAATGTCCAGCAAATCGTTCACGACCTTCAGCCTTATCTTCCCAAATGATTATGTTGTACCACTTGGTCAGGTTAATTCCTGCCCACTTGGAGATGCTTTTCTGTTTTCAGCTACCTTTTTCCTTAACTGATTGCATTTTTATTTTAAAAAACCCGATTCATCCAGGGAACGGGCCTTGGGGAAGGAGGAGGTTAATGTAATCCGCTGACTTCATGCTGTCTCTAAAAAGCATGTGAAGATTTTCTTTGTACTTTAAACTTTCCTTCGGCGTTTATGATTGTAGCTTAAAGCCCTCAGCAAGAGCTGCCTTTGCATGTGAGGGAGGAAGAAAACCTTCAAGTATCTGTAAATGCCTTAAAGCTTTAGACGAGGTGTTTGGGCACTGATTGTGCCATTTGATTTCCTTCTTGGAAAGCTGTGTGGAGCAGATATAAACGCGGCAGATATTCCTGAGCAAGGGCTGGGGACGGCAGAAGCTGCTGTTGTGACGAGGGCTGGAATTTGTGAGCTGGGAGCCCCTGTGCCTGCACAGCTGTCTGCACCGTCTCCTCCCCGAGAAATGGATTTATTCACTCTGTCCCTCATGCTAGAAGAGGTTTTCTTCTTTCTTTAAAGCCAGAAGCCTGGGTTAGTGTCGAATGTTCAAAGCGTCCCACTGCATGAAAGGAAGCAAAACTCACTGAGCGCTTCCCTGCTCTTCCAGCTGCCATCTCCAGGCAGGAGTCAGGGGGAAATGGGAGATAGCAGAGGGCGTCTTCTGCTGCCTGTAATGTTTGCTCAGGTGGCTCTGGCACTTCTCAGCTCCCATTTGTCTCAAAGCTCTGCTGAGTTGCTGATGTCAGGCTGGCTTCTGAGTTACAGTGCAAAACAAAGCAGGTAGGATGCGCTGCACTGATTCCCCTTGGTCAGAGATTTTACCTGTTCGAAATAAGGTACCTCTGCGAAGAGGACTGGTCAGTCATAATGAAAGAGACACCAGCAAAAGGTGTTCACGTCAGTATTTATTGTTCTGTCAGTGTGGTAACAGCTGATCTTCCCGCACGGATGCTCGAGACCTGCTAAAAGCAGAGCAGGTACTTGGGAACTGTCAACCATCCCAACTATTTGTCCATTTTGTGTGTACGGAGAAGAGTCCTGCGCTGTCGCCTTTCACTGTGGCACTGCTGAAACTTCTTCCATACTGCAAATCATTTTCCCTGCTTATCTTGTAGTGGAAAAAGTTTCACTTATGCCTTTCTTCCGGCATAGCTGGAGGCAGATAAATATCCCTGAAGATGCTGTCGGGTTCCCCTGCTCCTGGCAGTCAGGCTCATGCAGGGCACATCCCTGCTCGATCTGTGTTTCTGCCAGAGAACTGGGGTATGAGTGCTGTGGTTTCCAGACCACCTGCAGGCAGCTGGGTGGGGGTGACGTTTGCTGCATCTCTGGGAAGAGTTTGGGAAAAGCCTCTTTGGCCTGGATCAACTCCTTGCTGCTGCCCTTGAGACACTGTGCTTTGTGTCCCTCCGTGCTCTGTTCCTACCTGTGTGCCTGTGACAGCTCCTGCTGTCGCTGGTTTTACAGGAGACCAGGGCACTGTGGGAGAAGGGCTCCTCGCTTCCTGGACAGCTTCCTGGTGCGGATCTCTTGAGCAGATCCCGTTATCTTGTGAAGTGCATCCCTTCTCCACCATCCCTTCCGCTTATCAGGTGCACCAGTTCACTTGTCCCGAGTCCCTTCATGCTTTTATCAGTCTCCCAGGACCAGATTTTTAAGGGCTGGGAGGATTTCTGGAGTGTGCTACTGTTGAAATTTTAAGAACAACTCAAGTCTGAACCTGTGAAAACATTTTTCTAGTGCCTTACGCTTGTGAATGTCGCGCAATGGACGTAGCGGAGGTGGGACAGAGGAAGGAGCAGCTTTGGTGCTGAGGATCCCTGTCCCCTGCAGCCGTCTCCCCTCGCAGGGTCGTGGCAAGCAGGCACCAACAGATTTGGGATGGTTTTTAATCCCTTTGAGATCTGGGGTTGCAGAAACGCTTAAAGTGTAAGACCCTGTACAGGGTGTTGTGAGAAGAGCGATGGTCTCGCCTCTGCTGGGTTTGGATTCAGAGGGATTTGGGAGAGGCAAAGCTGCTCCTGGACCCCGTGGAGGAGGATGTGGGCAGCTGCTCCCAAGCGCACAAGTCGGGGTCAGTTTGCTGCTCTCCACTGAGGCCGTAGTGTTACATATGCTGTATTTATATCGTGCTTTATTTCATTTCAGATTTTGGTTGGCTTAAATGTTGCTAGTTTGTATATTAATAAAGAGGTGTTTTAACTAGACTCGAATTCAGCGATTCGTTACGCTAAAGCCTCATGGCTAACTCCTCCGAGAGTTTTTCCCATGTCCTTCCGGCCAAATGGCAGGTCCTGCACTTGGGGCACAACAACCCTGTGCAGCTGCAGACTAGGAGAAGCCTGGCTGGAAACTGCCAGGAGGAGAGGGACCTGGGGGTGTTGGTCGACAGCCGATTGAACATGAGCCAGCAGTGTGCCCAGGTGGCCAAGAAGGCCAAGGGCATCCTGGCTTGTATCAGAAATGGTGTGACCAGCAGGTCCAGGGAGGTGATTCTCCCTCTGGACTCAGCACTGGTGAGGCCGCAACTTGAATCCTGTGTTCAGTTGTGGGCCCCTCAGCACAAGAAGGATGTTGAGGCTCTGGAGCAAGTCCAGAGAAGAGCAACAAAGCTGGTGAAGGGGCTGGAGAACAAGAGGAACGGCTGAGAGAGCTGGGGGTGTTTATCCTGGAGAAGAGGAGGCTGAGAGGAGACCTCATTGCTCTCTCCAACTACCTGAAGGGAGGTTGTGGAGAGGAGGGAGCTGGACTCTTCTCCCAAGTGACAGAGGACAGGACAAGAGGGAATGGCCTCAAGCTCCACCAGGGGATTTTCAGGCTGGATATCAGGAAAAATATTTTTACAGAAAGGGTCATTGGGCACTGGAACAGCTGCCCAGGGAGGTGGTTGGTTCACCTTCCCTGGAGGTGTCTAAGGGACGGGTGGACGAGGTGCTGAGGAACATGGTTTAGTGCTTGATAGGAATGGTTGGACTCGATGATCCGATGGGTCTTTTCTAACCTGGTGATTCTATGACTCCCCGTGCCATGCAGGGGCTCAGGCCTGTGTGAGACCGGAGCCTCTTCAGGGCCCAGGGCTGCTCCAGAGGGCTGTATTGGACATGGAGGCAGGTCTGGGTGGGCAGTGCCATCAGCTCCCGTGGACAGAGCAAACTTCAGCCTTAACTGAGACACCAGGAGCGCATCCTCCTGGCCTCACCAGTGCTGCCACTCCCTTTCCCTCCTCACCCCGCTGACCCTTGGGCTGTGGTGCAGGAAGGAAACCACAGAGCGGGTTCCGATGCATGATTTTTATTGACTTTTAAAAAAACCCCAAAATTGTTTTAAGACAGTTGTGTGCAGAAGTACCCACGTACACAGAGGCTACGGGCAGAGCCGCCCGCCTGCTCCCAGCCCCAGCTCGGAGCACTGGTCTCTCCCAGCGGGGCGGGAGGCGATGGGTGCTGGATCAGGCACCGCGTGACGAAGCCGACCTCTGCGAGGAGGGCGAGCCTGGCCCCCCCTGCGCCCTGCCTGGAGCCCCTGCCTCCCTCTCCTCTCTGTACAGCCCAGTGGTGCTCGCCTGTTCGGCGGGGCCGGCGGCCGCTCTGCCAGACAAACAGAAGCGGTCGCGAGTCCTAGCAGGACAGCTTAAATAAAAAATAATAATAATAACAATTTTAAGAAAAGAAAACGGGGTGTAGGGGAGCAAACTTAACCAAAAAAATATACTATCCGGGCAGGTAGGCACCGCAAGTGCTCCCTTTGCCACATTCCCCACTGTGCTGCCAGCGGGTTTGGGTACCCAGGCATCCCCGCTCGCCTCATGATTGTCTGGCCTGGGGATAGGAGCTGGTCCAGCCTTGTCAGGCTGGATTTAGCCTCCCCAGCTGCCGCCGCGGTGGCCTCACTTGCATCCCTATCTCCCCAGCAGCACCTCCCAGCTAAGATCCAACAAGAAGGGAAGCGGCTACAACCACCACATAGATCGGCCAAGCCCCTACCGCACAGCCCAGCAGAGCCGACAGGAGATGGTCAAGGCACTCATTGTTGCTCGTGGGTTTGTGGTTCGTAATTTTAGTTCCCCTAAAAAAAAACCATCCCGGGAAGGTGGGGTGGGGACTCGGGCTTGCTGCAACCTGCCTCCGCGTCCCAGCTTGGGAGCGGAGTTGGGGGTTGGCTGTGGCGGTTGCAGGTTGCGGGTGGGCTGCTCGCGCCGAGGCAGCGCCGCTTCAACCAAAACCCACCACGAAACTCGGGCTTTAAAGCCCTGCAGGCAGAAAAGATGCATTTCCCCAGCGCAGGGGATGCTCAGTGCCTGCTCCAGGTTACCCAAACCCTCATGTTTCACACTTGCAGAGAGAAACCTCAAAAACAAGAAGAAACCCTGGAAAAAACAACCAAACCGAAACAGAGAAAACAGGTAAGAGGCTGCTACAAAAAAAAAAAAAGCCAGATACAAAAGGGCGAAAAAGGTAATTCCAAGCCCCAAAATAACCCTGTGGTGATTGTTCCTCAAACAACTCTTGCAAGCAGGTGGTGTGGGCAGGGCTCCTGCCAGCCCAGCTCCAGCCCCACAGCCTCTGCCCTGGCACCCTGGGGTTTGCCATGGGGCTGGGCACCCACCGCCACCACCAGGGCATCTTTCCCATGATTGCCTGTTCCTTGAGCTTTCCAGCACGTCCTAAAGAACACCCCACCCGCCTGATTGACCCAAAGAAAGTGGTTTTAATGACACCTCTGGTGAGGCAGTTTCCTTCCGCGTTTCCCATCCCGTGCCCCAGAGAAACCCCGGGAGGGCACAGGCTGGTGTAAACCAAGCCCCAACCTCGCTAACGGAGCAAAGACTTTGGGATTTCAGCTGCTCACCAGAGCTGTCTATTTATAGCAACACGAAAGCAAAAGCACGGTTCATTCACCCACTAAAGCCGTCTCTAATCTGGTGGTTTTTTTCCCAGCCTGAAAGCGAAGGGAAATCTCATCTTCCCTCCCGCGAGGCCCAACCTGCTGCTGCATCCTGCGTCCCTCAAATATCCCGCAAGCCCTCGCAGAGCCCAGTCGGGGGGGACCAGGCTGCTGCTCCTACGGGTTTCTTAGCTGCCTCTTCGCACCTGAAATCCATCCTACGCGTCCTCGGTCATTAGAGGAGCAGGGATGCCCGGCCCTGAAGCCAGGGTTGCTCTCCATCCCCCAGCAGCCACCAGCCCACAGCCAAGCATCGGTGACGGTGGCCGCTGGCTCCCGGTGACGGATCCACGTGCTCCACGAGCTTCCCCGGGGAAGGAACAGCAGCGGCTGTGCCAGGTGGGTTTAAAAAAAAAAAAAAAACAAAAAACCACCAAAAAAACCCCAAAATCAAAACAAAGGAAGAAAGCAGCAGCTGGTTCCACTGGTGAGGCTGCTTGGCCGCCGTATCTCCCAGGGCTCGCGTGCTCCCCAAAGTCTTCGGTGGGGTGGGGGGTGTCTTGTTTTAAAAAGAGCAGCATTTGGTTTGACTGTAAAGAGATGCGAGGCGGCCGCTGCCACCCGGTCAGTCGCTGATTGTGTTTACAAATCCTTCCTCGCTGGGTTCCTTATAATAATAATAATAATAATAATTAAAAAAAAAAAGCAAAAAGTCTCCTTTAGCTCTGAACCTGATTGGCTGCTGGAGGCACCAAATATCAGCGGGGAGACTCTGCCAGGGGCACGGAGCCACTGTGCCCACCCGGTGCTCATCGCCCGAGGCTGCCAGGGAGACCCTCTGCCCCGTAGGCAGCCGGCACGTGGCTGGAGCAGGGGAGGAGGAGGAGGCGCAGCTCTCAGTTCCCCCGGTAAACCTCGATCTTGCTGGTTTTGGCCAGCATGTCGATGATGTGCGCCTCGAAGTCGGCGTCGTGCACCCCTGTCTTCCTGAACTCGCCGGCGTAGCGGTTGTTCTCCCAGTAATGGTGCCAGTTGCCGCGGCTGTCGGCGCCGAACCCGAAGACGTTCACCTGCAGAGCCAAGGAGAGGGGTGAGTCAGTCCTGACCCTCCTGCCGGGCTGGAGATCCCCTCAACTGAGAACCCACCGTGTTAAAAAACATGCAGCCCTCTTCACAGCCTCCCCACAGCTTGAGGGTGCCCATCACCATGGCATTAGGCAGCCAGCGCAAGTCAAACTGCTGCAGTTAGGCCCAAAGTAGAAACCTCCTCCCTCCTTAACCATCAGAGGTCCTTGAATCCTGTGTTCAGTTCTGGGCCCCTCACCACAAGAAGGATGTTGAGGCTCTGGAGCGAGTACAGAGAAGAGCCACGAAGCTGGTGAAGGGGCTGGAGAACGAGAGGAACGGCTGAGAGAGCTGGGGGTGTTTAGCCTGGAGAAGAAGAGGCTGAGGGGAGACCTCATTGCTCTCTCCAACTACCTGAAAGGAGGTTGTGGAGAGGAGGGAGCTGGGCTCCTCTCCCAAGGGACAGGGAACAGGACAAGAGGGAATGGCCTCAATGTCCAGCAGGGGAGGTTCAGGCTTGACATCAAGAAAAATTTTTTCATGGAAAGCGTCACTGGGCACTGGCAGAGGCTGCGCAGGGAGTGGGTTGAGTCACCTTCCCTGGAGGTGTCTAAGGGGTGGGTGGATGAGGTGCTGAGGGACATGGTTTAGTGATTGATGGGAATGGTTGGACTTCATGATCCGCTGGGTCTTTTCCAACCTGGTGATTCTCTGATTCTATGATCCCAGCAAACCCACCTCCGAGCCCAGAGGAAGGACCCTGAGGATCCACCACCCACCTCGTCGCAGACGTGGAGGGCGAAGAAGAGCACCAGCATGCCAGTAGAGGGGTAGCGCCCGTGGTGCTCCGTCCAGCGGTCGTGGATGTACTTGAAGAAGGCAGGATTGTAGATCTGCACCTGGGAGGACAGGCTGGGGTTAGCACCAGCATCCCGGCCACGCTTCCTTCAGCATCGGCAACTCAGGAAGGAGCCCCAAGATGTGCCCGGGACCCCAGGGGAAGATGACTTTGGCCCAACAGGTATTTGTTAGGATAAGCCTCCTTTACCTTTTCTTTGTCCACCCGTAGAAAAGGCTTCACAGGTGCGTATGTGCTGGGAAAAAAAGAGGAGAGGCAGGTGAGCTCCTGGTGGTCTCGTGCCCCCCAGCCTAAGCTGCCAGGGAAGATACTCTGGGAGGGAGAAACCGATGAACCCCTTAGCAAGTTTGCAGATGACACTAAGCTGTGCGCAAGTGTCGATCTGCTGGAGGGTAGGGAGGCTCTGCAAAGGGACCTGAACAGGCTGGACTGCTGGGCAGGGTCCAATGGGATGAGGTTTAACAGGGCCAAATGCCGGGCCCTGCACTTGGGGCACAACAACCCTATGCAGAGCTACAGACTGGGAGAAGTCTGGCTGGAAAACTGCCAGGAGGAGAGGGACCTGGGGGTGTTGGTCGACAGACGACTGAACATGAGCCAGCAGTGTGCCCAGGTGGCCAAGAAGGCCAATGGCATCCTGGCTTGGATCAGAAATGGTGTGACCAGCAGGGCCAGGGAGGTGATTCTCCCTCTGTACTCAGCACTGGTGAGACTGCTCCTTGAATCCTGTGTTCAGTTCTGGGCCCCTCAGCACAAGAAGGATGTTGAGGCTCTGGAGTGAGTCCAGAGAAGAGCAACGAGGCTGGTGAAGGGGCTGGAGAACAGAACCTATGAGGAGCGGCTGAGAGAGCTGGGGTGGTTTATCCTGGAGAAGAGGAGGCTGAGAGGAGACCTCATTGCTCTCTACAACTACCTGAAAGGAGGTTGTAGAGAGGAGGGAGCTGGGCTCTTCTCCCAAGGGACAGGGGACAGGACGAGAGGGAATGGCCTCAAGCTCCACCAGGGGAGATTTAGGCTAGAGATTAGGAGGAAGTTTTTCACACGAAGGGTCATTGGGCATTGGAATAGGCTGCCCAGGGAGGGGGTTCATTCACCTTCCCTGGAGGTGTTTAAGGGACAGGTGGATGAGGTCTTGAGGGACTTGGTTTAGTGTTTGATAGGAATGGTTGGACTAGAAGATCCGATGGGTCCCTTCCAACCTGGTTGTTCTATGATTCTATGAATCCCTGGGGATCCCAAGAGCTACTCTGGGAAGGAGAAACCGCTGACTCCCTGTAGCAGGTGAGTGGCCAGCCTGGTGGTGCCAGTGCCTGCTGGGTACTTACAACCTGATCTGGCCAGTCGAGAGGGCGCTGGCAATCCAGAGCAGGTCCAGGGTTTTGAAGGGCACCAGCACGAAGCTGACGTTGGCAGGCAGGTTCTTGGCACTCTCCGGGTACATGAAGTGGTGTGTGGTCCGACCGCCCACATCACCCTCGAAACCCACCGTGGGGGCCTGGTTCATCCTGGGGAGAAAGAGTGAGGAAGGTGGCACCCTGGCAGACGAGGTGGGTGGCCCTCGCTGCCGGAGGCTGCAGAGGAGCCGTTTCCCAGGCTGCTGGGATGAGCTGAGGCTCCCTCCAAGCCAGCCCAGGGTGGCAGCGCAGCAGGACCTGCACCTGGCGGGACCCACGATGCTCCCTGCCCGAGCAGCTGAGCCGTACGGCACAGGGACAACCCCCAGCAGCGCTCCCTGTCCCTCACCGCATGATGAAGTCATGCCCGTCTATCTCCGGCCCGTAGCCGGAGCCGCGCAGGTTGCCTGAGTTGCCAACCACGGCACAGCGGCGGCAGCGGTGTGGGTCACGGGAGCGGTAGGGATCCTCGCCCGGCACGATCTGGAAGAGCTTGCTCAGGACTTCGCGGGTGTTGTGGGACTTGAACTGGGGTTGCAGCATCTGCCAGGGCAAAAGGGAAGAGTTGGGGGACATCAGCCAGCAGCCCCCTCCTTGCCCGCGGAGGAGAAAGCTGCTCCCACGTCAGAGAGGGCAGCCCCGGGACCCGTCCCCTCGCTCACCATCCACCACCGCTGGACGTCGGGGGGCAGGTCCATGTTTTCCTTGGTCCACACCGGGGAGACGGCTCCGTCGTAGCGTCCGTCAAACCAGTCGGCAGCCCCGGCGTCGTCGGCCGGGCAGCGCGGGCAGGTGCAGCCGCGGGGATAGGGCCCTGCCTTGCTGAGCCGCTGCGCCCCGGCATAGCCGGGCACCAGCTTCACCCGGTGGATGCCGCCCAGCCCGCCGGGGTCCAGGTAGGCGATGCTGTGGTGGGAGTAGGTGAAGAGGAGGGACATGACGAAGACCAGGAGGAAGGCGGTCGAAAGGAAGCAGAAGCGCAACGAGCACTTCATGGTCGGCGGGCGGCTGAGCCGGAGAGGGCGCCTGCTCCGGCATAGGGCTGGGGCATAGGGCGTGGGATGGCGTCAGCCGGCCAGCAAGCCTCCCTGCGGGACCAAACACACTTGAAATCAGCAGCGCTGCGGTGTGGGAGATCACAGAATCACAGAACAACCAGGTTGGAAGGGACCCATCGGATCTTCTAGTCCAACCATTCCCATCAAACACTAAACCAAGTCCCTCAAGACCTCATCCACCCGTCCCTTAAACACCTCCAGGGAAGGGGAATCAACCACCCCCCTGGGCAGCCTGTTCCAGAAGAAGATGAAGTGCTTCCCTGTGAGCTGCCACACTGGCCTCCTACCTGCCGGGCTGCAGCTTTCCATCCGCGTGCTCCGGCCGTGGCGAGGGCCCCCGCTGGCTCCGTGTCCCGGGCAGGGACCATCTGGCACCGGGCGCCGCAGCACAGCTCAGCACAGCAGCCTCAGCCCCGCGCCTCGGCCGCTCCCCCAGGTCCTGGCCCCAGCTGGTTCTTGGCTGCGATGGTCCTCATGGTCCCCAGGCTCTAGCTGATGTGCTGGCTCGCTGCCCTGCGCCGCGGGAACGTGGCCATGACGATAGCAGCCTGGAGTAGGAAGGAGAGGATGGTGAGTTAAGGGACCACGAGGGAACTGCACCAAGCAGGAGAGTGCTGGGGGGCACAGAGTTTGTTTATTCCATGTTAAGTCTCAAAAAATGACATCCAGCCCGTCCCCGGTGTAGGACCACGAGGGATGAGAAGCCCTCGAAGAGCATGGGATGTGAAGAGAGCCGAGATGCTGGTGTTGCCCGTCCATGCTGGCTTCTCTCTGCCCTCCCTAGCTCTGCCAGACAAAGGCTCAGCCACAAACTCGCCTCTGGAGCCGAACAAGCGGCTCCTTTCTGTAGGCTCAATGCTTCTTCTCTATGGAGCCAGAAGCAGCCCCTCCACAACCCTCTTCGCCGGCTGCCGCTGCCACCGGGACAGCCGGGAAGCAGCCGTTTCGCAGCCGGACAGGCGCCCTGGGCAGCTGTCGCCCCTCCGCGTGGCAGCGTCTCTCGGGGAAGGTCACCCGCTCGCTCGTGATCCCGGTGGGTAAAAATAGCCGGGGCAGAGGTGCCGGCGCCTGCGCCCAGGGAGGGACTGGAGGAGCAGCCAAGCTCCCTGAGCCAGGGGGACAAAGCCAGAACTTCCCACCTCCTCAGCCAAAACCCCACAAGGCTGCAAATCCCCTTTTAAATCTCCCTTTAAATCCCCTTTTAACCCAGCTGCTGAGCTGGGGCAGGATCCCTCTGATGCGTTTTCGGAGAAGGGGAGGCCAGGGCAGGATCCCCAAAGGCCTAAACCTGCGGCAGCGTCGCCTGCCCAGCTCAGCCCTGGCCCCAATTAGGCCGGCAGTGCTAATTAGGAGGTGGCAGCCACTGGGATGCCTCTTACCCACAAAACCACGACCTCTGGCAGGCGCTGGCTTCCTTACCAGGGATGGAGGTTGCCCAGCTCCCAGCTCCATGCCACGACGGGAGAGACGCCTAAGCTTGGACCGAACCCCCTCCCCAGCCCATCACGAGCGGCCCCTGCCCAAACCATTAACCCACTGTCAAATACTTCTCTGAGCAGCGACAGGCTTTAAAGGAAGAGCCAGAAACCCGTTGCACATCCCGGGAACAATCGTTCGAGACTTTTTTTCCTGGCTCGGGGAGGGTTTATTGTGCCTACGCGGCACAAGCGTGGCCAGTGAGTGACTGCTCGGAGTTTCTTGGGTGGCTGCCAGCGGAAAAAAGCAGGGGTGGTTGGTAAAGGGAAGGTTTGCATCTCAGGGAGTTTGGGATGGAGCCAGTAAAAGGCCATAAACCCCACCCCGCCCAGACGCACAAGGCTAGAAGATTTTGGAGGTAAAAGGCAACTCTGGGCTCTTTTTAACTGCCATGGGGTGGGGACAGCAACTAGGATGGGCTGATCCGCCTTCCCCTGCTCCTGCTGCTCTCTGTCCCATGGGGGTTTTGAAAGCAAGAGGAAATCGGCTACCACAGACTTGTGGTAATTTTGTCTCCAGTGAAAGGGGGAAAATACCCCTTCCTGAGCCACGAAGCTGGGGAAGGGGCTGGAGAACAGGCCCTATGAGGAGTGGCTGAGAGAGTTGCCAGAGAGGAGGGAGCTGGCCTCTTCTCCCAAGTGACAGGGGACAGGACGAGAGGGAATGGCCTCAAGCTCCGCCAGGGGAGATTTAGGCTAGAGATTAGGAGGAAGTTTTTCACACAGAGGGTCATTGGGCATTGGAATAGGCTGCCCAGGGAGGTGGTTGATTCCCCTTCCCTGGAGGTTTTAAGGCACAGGTGGATGAGGTCCTGAGGGACATGGTTTAGTGTTTGATAGGAATGGTTGGACTAGAAGATCCGATGGGTCCCTTCCAACCTGGTTGTTCTATGATTCTATGATTCTATCCCATTCCCAGCTCCCCAGCCCAGCCTGGCAGCTGGAGAGTGTTTCATATGCCCCATCCCAGAGGTCTCCTAGAGCTGCCCCCAACCACAGACAAGGGAAAAATACTCTCCAGGCCAGCTCATGGCTGTTAAAGCATCTTTAAAAGTGGCTTATTTGAGTCATCACTTCCCGAGCAGGGGCAGGCAGTTATTTCCATCCGCACAGGTCCTTACAGATCCCAGTAACCATAACATCCCAGCATTAACCATTTCTTGCCTGCCAGCTCCCAAAGTCGAACCAAACCTGCCTCCCCCAAATAAAACCCCAGCTGCTTGGGGGCTTTGTGGGGGCTCTTCGCGCCAGGTTTTGATGTTTTCTTCTTAAAGTAACTGGGGATTTGGGGATTTCTTCCTTAATAAGCGAGCACAGCAACACAGCGATGATGCTAAATACACTCCGTTTCCCAAATTCATCCCCTGGTCTCCTTAATCGCCTCCTGCAGACCATGGTTGGACTCGATGATCCAATGGGTCCCTTCCAACCTGGTTGTTCTATGATTCTATGTGCTCACCGAACATGAGTTTCTTTCCAATTGCAAGAGCTAACGAAGCGAGGCTATTAAAAGGTCCCAGCAAACCTCTCCGCCGCTTTTACAGCCGAGTGATTTTTCCAATCATATAACCTTTCATTTCGGGACAAACGCGGGAGCGATGTGACCCACAGCCCCAGGGCCTGGAGGATGCCTTCCCCTTCCCCATTGGCTGTAATGCCAGCGAGCACAGCCCTGCTCGGCTCTTTTGGGTCTTGTCGGCTTTATTCGCTCAATTCTATGATACCCTGAGGTTTCTGGCGCTGGTAAAGGATGAGGTGGGTGAGGGAAGGAGCGGTCACCAGGAGCTGGGATGCCAGCCCTGCTGGGATAGGGAGAGAAGGGGAGCAGAGACAGTGCGGCCTGTGCCAGCTGCTGCTCCTCCTGGGAATGCTGAGGGTGAAAATTCCCCCAGGAACACACCTGGGGGTGTCCAGATCATAGAATCATAGAACAACCAGGTTGGAAGAGACCCATCGGATCTTCTAGTCCAACCATTCCTATCAAACACTAAACCAAGTCCCTCAAGACCTCATCCACCTGTGCCTTAAACACCTCCAGGGAAGGTGAATCAACCACCTCCCTGGGCAGCCTGTTTCAGTGCCCAGTGACCCTCTCTGTGAAAAACTTCCTCCTAATCTCCAGCCTAAATCTCCCCTGGTGGAGCTTGAGGTCATTCCTTCTTGTCCTGTCCCCTGTTACTTGGGAGAAGAGGCCACCTGTTCCCTGGGACATCCCCTCTGCCACCACTAATCCTCTAACCTTTTGTAGGTGGAGGAGCAGGAAGCACACAGGGACCTTCCGCATTCCTGACTGGCATCCCTCCTACTGTCATGGGTGGAAAAAATGAGATTTTTTTTAGGTTTGGTTGGTTTGTTTTTTTTTTTTCCCAATAGCAAAGAGAGTGGATGCAAGTTGAGGCTTCTCCCAGCTCCTTCAGGCTCAGGCAGAAAGACACAGACACACTGTGCATCCAACCTCCTTCCCCAGTGGTTCCAGGCCTGGCTTTAGCAAGGGGGATTATTACAAAATTTCCACACAGAATCACTCCAGTTTGCTTTTTTCTGGGGCCTGGGTGGCTGCAGTCCTGGAGCTGGAGGAGTTTGCCTGCGCTGTGGCCATCAGCTCTCATTAGCTCCCTGCTAATTCACACAGAGGGTCATTGGGCATTGGAATAGGCTGCCCAGGGAGGGGGTTGATTCACCTTCCCTGGAGGTGTTTAAGGCACAGGTGGATGATGTCTTGAGGGACTTGGTTTAGTGTTTGATAGGAATGGTTGGACTAGAAGATCCGATGGGTCCCTTCCAACCTGGTTGTTCTATGATTCTATGATTCTAACGGCACGAAGGCATCTCCCGCAGGCACCACAGCAGGGAACGACGCTCCATCCCTCTAAATTACTTGATTTCCAAAGCCAAAGCGAGCTCCAGCGAGGAAAGGGTGCTTAATTAAAATGGTTCTTTCCTGCGCCACTCAGCCAGAGGGATCAGATTTTCCTCTGGATTGCTTTTTTTTTTCTTTTTTTTTCCTCCCTGGAAGCTGGATGCTCCAAATCCAGTGTTGCTAAAGGATATTTCTCCCTGTCGTTAAGCACTGCCAGGAAGGATTGATGGCTGGAGGTAGCCAAGTACCAGGTATTAAGAGGAGAAGGCAATTTGATGGGTTAAGCCATCACCGCACCCCCCCCCCGCGACAGCGAGGACCTGGTAACTTACTCTTCATCCTTTTAATTAATCATACTCTTATCAGCCAGCTCAATCAGCTAATGGAGCCGAGTTAATTGGGTTTCCCGTGCTTTAAACCCTCCTCTCACCCAGCAGTTTCAGCGTCTCCTCGTGCCTGGCATCTGGAGGGGTTATTTCGGGCTGATCCCTCGGCGCTGGGATGGGGCCAGGAAAAAGCACGGGAGGCGACATCCCCAGAGTGGCACTGGGATGGGCTCCAGCCATCGCCATGGCCGTTTCCTTTGGGATTTGGCAGCACAGAAGAGATCCCAGCAGTGGGAAAAGCTCAGAAAGGGATGCTCCTACCCTTGCCAGCAGGTAGGGGCCTGCAGGGACCAGTCTGGTAGTGTCTCAGGCCCCTCTGCTCAACTCCTACCCTTGCCAGCAGGTAGGGGCCTGCAGGGACCAGTCTGGTAGTGTCTCCCCCTCAGCACAAGAAGGATGTTGAGGCTCTGGAGCAAGTCCAGAGAAGAGCAACGAGGCTGGTGAAGGGGCTGGAGAACAGGACCTATGAGGAGCGGCTGAGAGAGCTGGGGGTGTTTAGCCTGGAGAAGAGGAGGCTGAGAGGAGACCTCATTACTCTCTACAACTATCTGAAGGGAGGTTGTAGAGAGGAGGGAGCTGGCCTCTTCTCCCAAGTGACGAGGGACAGGACGAGAGGGAATGGCCTCAAGCTCCGCCAGGGGAGATTTAGGCAGGAGATTAGGAGGAGGTTTTTCACACAGAGGGTCATTGGGCATTGGAACAGGCTGCCCAGGGAGGTGGTTGATTCACCTTCCCTGGAGGTGTTTAAGGCACAGGTAGATGAGGTCTTGAGGGACTTGGTTTAGTGATTGATAGGAATGGTTGGACTAGAAGATCCAATGGGTCTCTTCCAACCTGGTTGTTCTGTGATTCTGTGATTCTGTCTCAAGCCCCTCTGCTCAACTCCTACCCTTGCCAGCAGGTAGGGGCTTGCAGGGACCAGTCTGATAGTGTCCCAAGCCCCTCTGCTCAACTGCAGCTATATGGGGACCCTGGGGTCACCCGCTCCAGCCCACGCGGACAGGGCCATGCTGGCTACGGGGGCTCTGGCCGTGAAGCCCATCTGGCAGCCCTCCCTCTGCTGAAAACACACACTGGCAGAGGCAGCCGGCTGCCCCCACAGCTCACACGCACGCACGGACTCATCAGGACCGTGAGCCGCGTGTGCCAGCCCCCGCAGCTGATGGCCCCATCCCCCAGAAGGGACACCCCTCAGCCATCTGCCAGCATCCTCCCCTCCAAGGCAGAATGGACGAGGAGGGAAGGGGGACTTGCTGCTCAGCCCGGTTCAGCAGGGATGCTCCTGCCCCTGTCAGACCCCAGAGCTGCAGGGCAGACCCAGTCCCACTACCCTGAGCCCCAAGGTGGGCACCACGGAGCCTCCAGCTTGCACCAACTGCCCCAGTGGCTGAGAACAATCAAGCTGGGCACCAGGAAGCTACCAGCTTGGGTAGCACCAGGTCACAGAATCATAGAATCACAGAATCACCAGGTTGGAAAGGACTCACTGGATCATCAAGTCCAACCATTCCCATCAATCACTAAACCACATCCCTCAGGACCTCATCCACCCGTGCCTTAAACACCTCCAGGGAAGGTGACTCAACCACCTCCCTGGGCAGCCTATTCCAATGCCCAATGACCCTCTGTGTGAAAAACTTCCTCCTAATCTCCAGCCTAAATCTCCCCTGGTGGAGCTTGAGGCCATTCCCTCTTGTCCTGTCCCCTGGCACTTGGGAGAAGAGCCCAGCTCCCTCCTCTCCACAACCTCCCTTCAGGTAGTTGGAAAGAGCAATGAGGTCTCCCCTCAGCCTCCTCCTCTCCAGGTTGAACACCCCCAGCTCTCTCAGCTGCTCCTCTTGTTCTCCAGCCCCTTCACCAGCTTTGTTGCTCTTCTCTGGACTCGCTCCAGAGCCTCAACATCCTTCCTGTGGTGAGGGGCCCAGAACTGAACATAGGATTCGAGGAGTGGTCTCACAAGTGCTGAGTACAGAAGGAGAATAACCTCCCTGGACCTGCTGGTCACATCATTTCTGATCCAAGCCAAGATGCCATTGGCCTTCTTGGCCACCTGGGCCACTGCTGGCTCATGTTCAGTTACTGTCAACCAACACCCCCAGGTCCTTCTCCTCCAGGCAGCTTTCCAGCCAGACTTCTCCCAGTCTGTAGTTCTGCTCAGGGTTGTTGTGCCCCAAGTGCAGGACCTGTCATTTGGCCGTGTTAAACCTCCTGCCATTTGTGTCAGCCCAGCGGTCCAGCCTGTTTGGATCCCTTTGGAGCCTCCCAACCCTTCGGTAGATCCATGCTTCTACAAAGCTTATTATCATCTCCAAACTTGCTAAGAGTGCACTTGATGCCTTCATCCAGGTCATTGATGAAGACGTTGAACAGGGCTGGACCCAGCACTGAGCCCTGGGGAACCCCAAATTGACCTCCCCCCATCCTCAGCCATCTCAAGGATGCAGCCACGGTGGGTGCATGCCTGTTCCCTAGTGAGGGCAGGGTCCTCGCTCGCTCACCATCACCCAGTGAGCTGCTCCCCTTCCTCCATCACAGCTCATCCTCTCCCAAGTGACAGGGGACAGGACAAGAGGGAATGGCCTCAAACTCCGCCAGGGGAGATTTAGGCTGGAGATTAGGAGGAAGTTCTTCACACAGAGGGTCATTGGGCATTGGAACAGGCTGCCCAGGGAGGTGGTTGAGTCACCTTCCCTGGAGGTGTTTAAGGCACGGGTGGATGAGGTCTTGAGGGACTTGGTTTAGTGTTTGATAGGAATGGTTGGACTAGAAGATGCGATGGGTCCCTTCCAACCTGGTTGTTCTGTGATTCTATGATTCATTTTATGCTCAATGCTTCACTGGGAAAATATGTGTAGGAGTACCGGATGGGTGGACGCCGCGCCGGGAGGTGCCGCTGGCCATGGGCTGTGCCCGGGGAAGGCAAGCAGGTCTGTGGGACCCCCTCGTACCCCACTGTCCCCCTCTTTGGGGCTCGGCAGCACCAAGGCCCAGAGGTGGCTCCCCTGGGACACAGCCCAAACAAAGAACTGTGAACCCGGTGCACGCTGCCGAGCAGCCCCGTGCTGGGATTGTTCCGCTTGCAGGCCGTGCTGACGCCACTGATCTCATCAGGAAAATTCTATCTATGACATCTGATAGCAGGGATGTTATAAAAGGTGTCCCCAGCCGAAGGCCGTAGATCCCGGCACAGACCAGCGACTGCCGGGGACTCCCATTAAATATAAAACTAGAGCAGCTCCACTGGCGACGGAACCTGACTTCTCTCTGCTGGCTGATGCTCTGCTCGAACACTCAGGGAGAAGGGGGAGCATTTGCATTTTTCTAATTAGCCCAATTAATGTTGCAGATCAAAAGTCCCTTGCTGGGGACACGGTGGCACCCGGACCAAAGTGACTGCAGCTGGCTCTGGTTTCCCAAGAGCGACTGCTGCGCAGGTTATTTTAGAGCCTCGGCTCTGAAATATTATTCATCTAGTAAGTAAATAAAGATCCATATTGCACACGTGCACATATATAAAAATTAATCAGGTTTCACTGGCACGGGCTGCCCAGGGAGGGGGTTGAGTCACCTTCCCTGGAGGGGTTTAAGGGATGGGTGGACAAGGTGCTGAGGGACATGGTTTAGTGCTTGATGAGAATGGTTGGACTCCATGATCTGGTGGGTCTTTTCCAACCCGGTGATTCTACACATTCACCATTCATCCATGGGTGGGTTTGGGAGTATCTCTGGGAACTTTGCCACGGAGCTGGGACCCAAATCTCTTGTGGTCTCCAAAAAAAAGCTTTTGGGAGGTCTTTTTGGGAGCTCTTTTTTGGCACAGAGCACTGCAAAGCTGAGAGAGCCCAAAGCAAAGCAAGGCAAGGCAGGTTTCCAGGGCAAAGAGGTTCCCAGCTTCTCCTGCCACACCGTAAACCCTCGGGGCTGTCGGGCTCCCACAAATCACAGCTCAATGAGAAGCACCAAAGCCAACCGAACCGCTGAAGAGCAATTAGCAACTTGCACTCTCGCAAGAATTAAATGCAACCGGAGGAGAGGAAAGCCATCAAGCTGCCGGCTCCCTGGAACGGGCCAAGCCAGGCGGTATAGAATCATAGAATCATAGAACAACCAGGTTGGAAGGGACCCATCAGATCTTCTAGTCCAACCATTCCCATCAAACACTAAACCAAGTCCCTCAAGACCTCATCCACCTGTGCCTTAAACACCTCCAGGGAAGGTGAATCAACCACCTCCCTGGGCAGCCTGTTCCAATGCCCAATGACCCTCTGTGTGAAAAACTGCCTCCTAATCTCCAGCCTAAATCTCCTCTGGCGGAGCTTGAGGCCATTCCCTCTTGTCCTGTCCCCTGTCCCTTGGGAGAAGAGCCCAGCTCCCTCCTCTCCACAACCTCCCTTCAGGTAGTTGTAGAGAGCAATGAGGTCTCCCCTCAGCCTCCTCTTCTCCAGGATAAACAACCCCAGCTCTCTCAGACACTCCTCATAGGTTCTGTTCTCCAGCCCCTTCACCAGCTTCGTTGCTCTTCTCTGGACTTACTCCAGAGCCTCAACATCCTTCTTGTGCTGAGGGGCCCACAACTGAACACAGGATTCAAGTTGCAGCCTCACCAGTGCTGAGTACAGAGGGAGAATCACCTCCCTGGCCCTGCTGGTCACACCATTTCTGATCCAAGCCAGGATGCCATTGGCCTTCTTGGCCACCTGGGCACACTGCTGGCTCATGTTCATTCGGCTGTCGACCAACACCCCCAGGTATCCAGTGTGCCACGAGCCAGCTGGGAAACCATCGCACCCTTGGTGCCACCGGAGCCTTTTGCCGAACAGTGGCAGTTTGGAGCTTGTTTGGGCATGAAAATTCAAGCCTGAGTAGGTTCCCTGGGCGCGTGGCTGCCGGGGCTCTCCCAGCCTGCTCCCGCTGCCAGCCTCCCGCGCCGGCCAAGCGTGGGCGAGCGAGCAGAGCGCGTCTGTGCCGTTCCCGAGGAACCGCCATGAGCTCCTCGGAGGAGAGCGAAGCGCTTTGGACAGGCAGCTGCCGCACGCAACCAGCTGCTACGGCTGCCAGATGGGGACAGACAGACAGGCGGACGGATGGACGGGCGTGTGCACGCGGCGGGGAGGGGGCACAAGGCAGCACAAGGCAGCCCGAGCTTCGCCGCTGCGGATGCGACATCTGGCTCTGATAAAAAAATAGGGGAAGGAAAAGGAAAACCAAGCCCAAAGCGCTGAGCAACTTCCCGTCCCCGCTCTGGCTGGGATGCAGCGCTGGGTACAGGGGGGGATAATGGGGTGGGGGGGAAATCACCTCTGCCAGCTCCGAGCTCACCCGTTTTCCTGAAGGGAAGTGCAGCAAGTTTTGGGGATTTGGTGTTGTTTGGTCTCACCCAGCCATGTTTTCCGCTCACTCGCAGCAGCAGGGGTTGGGGCCCTTCGTCTGGTTTGAGCTTGCCTGCTGCCGGAGCGCCGTCCTCCCCCTGAAAAATCCTCCTGCTGGGATGGGGGAACGATTGGAAGCTCTGCAGTAATCGCTCTGGCTCCGCAGCTGGAGCTCAAGCAAATCCTCGCCTTCCTCTTGGCAGCACCCAAGCCCCCAGCGCCCGTGGGGACCCTGCACAGCACCAGGCTCTAAAACCTCAGCTCCAGCACCATCCCCGCTCCAGCAGCCGTGCCCTGGTCAGGGAAAGATGCCGCGATGCCAGGCAGGCACACACCCCAGCGGGTGAGACACCCACTGTACCCAGCGCCCGCGCTGCCACCCTGCACGCAGACGCCGGCAAGGGACGTCTCTGCTTGGTGTCACAGTTCTCTGCTTGGTGTCACAGTTTCCTACCTTGTCCCCAGGGATGCTCGCGCTGTGTTTGTGAAACCAACCCTGGCTGCCACTGCTGAACCAAGAGGTGCCCCGTGTCGTACAGCCCCGTGTCACACGGCTGACAGGGGTGTCACATGCCTCGGTGCCAGCACCCAGCACCAGCGCACCCTCCAGGGACCAGCACATATGGACCGTGGGCAGGATCGGTGCCAGCGCATCCTCCCGGGGCCAGCATCCCGAGACTGGATCCAGCACAGCGAGGCTGCACTCTCCCCAGGGCTAGTGCATCCTCACAGGCCAGCACCCAAGGCTAGCGCATAACTGCCCAAGGCCAGCACCCGGGGCTAGCACATCCTCTCAGGACCAGCACCCAAGGGCTACTGCATAACTGCCCAGGGCCAGTACCCGGGGCTAGCACATCCTCCCAGGACCAGCACCCAAGGCTACTGCATAACTGCCCAAGGCCAGCACCCAGGACCAGCACATCCTCTCGGGGCTAGCACATCCTCCCAGGACCAGCACCCAGGACCAGTCCCTATCCTCCTGGGGCCAGCACACAGCACCAGCACATCCCCCCCCCAAGACCAGTGCATCCTCCCAGGACCAGCACATTCTCACAGGAACAGTACATCCTCCTGGGACCACCACCAAGGACCAGCATATCCTCCCAGGACCAGTGCATCTCCCCAAGACCACTGCATCCTCCCAGGACCAGCACCTAGGACCAGCACATCCTCCCAGGACCAGCACATCCTCCCAGGACCAGCACCCAAGACCAGCACATCATCCCAAAACCAGCACCCAGGACCAGCGCATCCTCCCAGGACCAGCACCCAGGACCAGTGCATCCTCCCAGGACCAGCTCCCAGGACCAGTGCATCCTCCCAGGACCAGCACCCAGGACCAGCACATCATCCCAAAACCAGCACCCAGGACCAACGCATTCTCCCAGGACCAGTGCATAACCTTCTGGGAACAGCTCCCAGGACCAGTGCATCCTCCTAGGACCAGCACCCTGGACCAGAGCACCCTCCCAGGACCAGCACTCAGGACCAGCTCATCCTCTCAGGACTAGCGCATACTCCCAGGACCAGCACCCAAGACCAGCTCATCATCCCAGGACCAGCACCCAAGACCAGCACATCCTCGTAGGACCAGCGCATACTCCCAGGACCAGTGCATCCTCCTAGGACCAGCACCTAGGACCAGCACATCCTCCCAGGACCAGCTCATCATCCCAAAACCAGCACCCAGGACCAGCGCATTCTCCCAGGACCAGTGCATAACCTCCTGGGACCAGCTCCCAGGACCAGTGCATCCTCCTAGGACCAGCACCCAAGACCAACACATCATCCCAGAACCAGCACCCAGGACCAGCACATCATCCCAGGACCAGTGCATAACCTCCTGGGACCAGCTCCCAGGACCAGTGCATCCTCCCAGGACGAGCACCCAGGACCAGCACCTAGGACCAGTGCATCCTCTCAGGATCAGCATCCAGGACCAGTGCATCCTCCCAGGACCCGCACCTAGGACCAGCACATCCTCCCAGGACCAGTGCATCCCCCCAAGACCAGTGCATCCTCCCAGGACGAGCACCAAGGACCACTGCATCCTCCCAGGACCAGTGCATCCTCCCGGGACCAGGTCCCAGGACCAGCGCATCCTCCCAGGACCAGTATCCAGCACCAGCCCCCAGACACAGGGCAACCCCCCCGGGACCAGCACATCCCCCAGGCCCGACTGCACTGCATCCCGGGCGCGTGCTCCCCCGCCATCCAGCCCGCGATCCGCCCCCCGCCCGTTACCTGCCCGGCTCCGTCTCGGCGCCGCCGGGCGCTCCCGGGCCCCGCCACCGCCCTCCGGGGGCGGGGCACTGCGCCTTTAAGCGGCGGGCGCCTCGCGGGGCCTGCTGGGAGTTGTAGTCCGGCGCCACCCCCGCGCCCCGGCGTACGCCGGGGCGCGGGGGGTGTGGCGCCGGACTACAACTCCCAGCAGGCCCCGCGCGGCGATGGCG